>BGPT01000163.1:304792-347432 GCA_003297045.1 Symbiodinium sp. clade C Y103 | reverse complement strand
GGCTTGAATGGCTCCCCAGAAGCTCCTGGAAGCCTCTGCGAGACATTTTAAGGGTTTTAAGGGCTGCCAAATGGCATCTTTGAACGCTCTAAAAAACAACGGCTGTGGCTTGAATGGCTGCCCAGAAGCTCCTGGAAGCCTCTGCGAAACATTTTAAGGGTTTTAAGGGTTTAAGGGCTGCCAAATGGCATCTTTGAACGCTCTAAAAAACAACGGCTGNCCCAGAAGCTCCTGGAAGCCTCTGCGAGACATTTTTTAAGGGTTTTAAGGGTTTAAGGGCTGCCAAATGGCATCTTTGAACGCTCTAAAAAACAAAGGCTGTGGCTTGAATGGCTCCCCAGTGGAAGCCTCTGCGAGACATGTTAAGGGTTTTAAGGGTTTAAGGGCTGCCAAATTGTGGCTTGAATGGCTCCCCAGAAGCTCCTGGAAGCCTCTGCGAGACATTTTAAGGTTTTAAGGGTTTAAGGGCTGCCAAATGGCATCTTTGAACGCTCTAAAGCACAACGGCTGGGGCTTGAATGGCTCCCCAGAAGCTCCTGGAAGCCTCTGCGAGACACCTTTTTAAAGGTTTTAAGGGTTTAAGGCCTGCCAAATGGCATCTTTGGACCCTCTAAAAAACAACGGCTGTGGCTTGAATGGCTCCCCAGAAGCTCCTGGAAGCCTCTGCAAAACATTTTAAGGGTTTTAAGGGTTTAAGGGCTGCCACATGGCATCTTTGAACGCTCTAAAGAACAAAGGCTGTGGCTTGAATGGCTCCCCAGAAGCTCCTGGAAGCCTCTGCAAGACATTTTAAGGGTTTTAAGGGTTTAAGGGCTGCCAAATGGCATCTTTGAACGCTCTAAAAAACAACGGCTGTGGCTTGAATGGCTCCCCAGAAGCTCCTGGAAGCCTCTGCGAGACATTTTTTAAGGTTTTTAAGGGTTTAAGGGCTGCCAAATGGCATCTTTGAACGCTCTAAAAAACAATGGCTATGGCTTGAATGGCTTCCCAGAAGCTCCTGGAAGCCTCTGCGAGACATTTTAAGGGTTTTAAGGTTTTAAGGCATGCCAAATGGCATCTTTGAACGCTCTAAAAAACAACGGCTGTGGCTTGAATGGCTCCCCAGAAGCTCCTGCAAGCCTCTGCGAGACATTTTAAGGGTTTTAAGGGTATAAGGGTGCCAAATGGCATCTTTGAACTTTGAACCCTCTAAAAAACAACGGCTGTGGCTTGAATGGCTCCCCAGAAGCTCCTGGAAGCCCCTGCAAAACATTTTTTAATGGTTTTAAGGGTTTAAGGGCTGCCAAATGGCATCTTTGAACGCTCTAAAAAACAAAGGCTGTGGCTTGAATGGCTCCCAGAAGCTCCTGGAAGCCTCTGCGAGACATTTTAAGGGTTTTAAGGGTTTAAGGGCNTTTGAACGCTCTAAAAAACAAAGGCTGTGGCTTGAATGGCTCCCAGAAGCTCCTGGAAGCCTCTGCGAGACATTTTAAGGGTTTTAAGGGTTTAAGGGCTGCCAAATGGCATCTTTGAACGCTCTAAAAAACAATGGCTGTGGCTTGAATGGCTTCCCAGAAGCTCCTGGAAGCCTCTGCGAGACATTTTTTAAGGGTTTTAAGGGTATAAGGGTGCCAAATGGCATCTTTGAACTTTGAACGCTCTAAAAAACAATGGCTGTGGCTTGAATGGCTTCCCAGAAGCTCCTGGAATTAAAAGGAAGGCCAAAAGACCACTGAGTAAGATGAGTTCCACACCTGCGGTGGTCCCAGGCGCCGCCCCTGCCTTGGCTAAGGCCGGGGTCGGCGGATATCATTAAAAGATCCCATCAACCAGTGGGACCCGGTGACCCATCCTCGACCTCTGCCCCAACGATCCGATCATTTAGGCGGCCTCACGCCAACGCGAAGCCGCTGCACAGGAGGCGATTCAACAGGCGGGGCAGCCGTTCGAAAAATGGGAGTTGGAACTAACACACCATTTTTACAGTGATATAATGATGCATATTTTTATGGTGATATAATGTGATACAATTCAATGATAAATTCAATGGGATATACTTACCTATAATTAATTGATGAAAAGCGATGGGATATAAACATACAATGGGACCTTCCATCAGTGTGTATATTATCTTTGATAAGCTGCAACTAGATTAGGTTAGATGAGATCCATACTGTGCCAGGCCCAAGCAACCAATGAACATCTATTGCAGCAGCTTGATTTTTGGCGAGACAAGGCACGGATTTGAGATCACTCGTGTTGTGAAGATGTTGATACCAGGTATACACCCTCAAGCATGGCTGCCATGAGGTTCTATCGCAGATTTCACCAATTTCTGAGAATTTCAGATTGATGATCACAATTATAGCTCATCAAGATATAGTTGCATCACAAAAGATCTTTATAGTGAAACATAGTAGAGCATAGCGCAGCATGTTGCTGTACAAATCCATCTCATTTCCGCTTGCAGAAAGTTTCTTTGAAGGCTAAACAGCTGCTAGCCTCATTTGGCCTTGATGCAGTTCCAGAGGCGCGCGCATGGCGTGCTCTGTGCTTTCCGATGTTTAAAAGCAGCGATATGGTGCGTTTCAACGCTAGGAATGTATGCGGATTGGCGGATTGGTCAAAATTACACAAGATTATATATATTAGCCTCCCAAAAATCGGATGGTTTCGGAACGTAAAAGATGAACCATGAATTTTGGGTCCATCGGTAAACACTTGACTCTAGCCCTGAATGATTCTGCAGGATGTTGAACAGCAGATCAGCAAAGAGGATGAGGACCACTTGCCCAACGACGCACCTGTAGAGGCAAGCGGAGTTGCTGTATGTCATTTTCGCACTGGTTGGATGAAAAAGAGAGGGGGGGTACCTCGCAATTTGTCTCCGCTCCCGGGTTTTTGTGCCGGGGCGAATGTACGTACTGGGATGCACATCCAAGCATATTCAATATTGGGATGGGTCAACGCCTGTGGGACACTCCGAATGGATTTGGTGTGAACCAGGGTTTCAGGGTTCTGATTGATGATGTATATTCCATGATATATATATGTTTGTCCGTATACACTGCACCAGAACAGTGTCCTTTATCGACATTTTAAACATGTCAACCCTGTATGAATAAATTCTGGTTGATTACTTAGGGGGTTACCACATATATAGTCATAGTCTGCTACTAAAATTAAAATAGTATTTGCATGTATTTCCCAATTAAACAGCCCAGGGGTGAATGAAAGACCGAGGTGGACAACGATGCAGATGAGTCTGGACAACTTGCTGAGGAGACCACTGCAATTTTTGTCGTTTGATCAGCCAAAGTTCAACAAGTTTAAGCTTCATGTCATTAATGTGGTAAAACCTATCAATCATCAACTATCCTCCATTTACCCAATTTTATCCCTTGAAGGGTATTGACAAATATCCCACGGAAGGGGATTATGCTTGGGTTTACCACAGCTGAAATCTACACTTGCCCAGCTCCAGTGAGGGTTCTTGACTGCAGGATCATGCGAATCTGAAACAGACCATTGAGGCGAGTCGGCGGGCGCTCTTGTTGCTTCCAATTCCGTGGCTTTGAAAGACCCTAATATAGCCAAACCACACACCTCACATGCAGGAATCATGTAAACATCACATCTCTCTCTCTCTCTCTCTCTAGATACATCTACATATAACCTCTGTAATATATATATATATATACATACTGTACAATTAAAACACAAAACACAATTCATGCATGAAGCCACCCCCTCCATCCCCCCAGTGGTGGCGAGGACTTGGAGATGACCCTGGCTGAGCTGATGAAAGGCTCTGAGGAGATCATTCAGCGAGTGGATCAGCAGCAGCACCACGAGCGGGTCGGGGGATCCCAGTGGCTTTGTTGTTGGCGGCGGACACCAACGATGGGGGATGAAAATCCACTGATTTTTTGGATGATACTTTGTTTTTTTTAGGGATATGTTGATCCGTTTTGATTTCAAGAACTTGTTGTGCAACTGGCTAGAAATGGGCAAATGATCAACCAGTGAGAGTGGCAGATTACCGACAAGAAAGGGTAATCATCAATATATCAATATTGGTGGGGTGTATCCAAGAGCAAGGGATCCACAGATTTCGCTCAATGGTTTGCTGCAGTTGCAAACCGAGGACACTTACTCTTTTTTGGGTGTCTCAGGTTGAGTGATAGTCAGGCAAGCTTTGAAACTGAGCTGTGGGTCGATCAAAGTTTGGAACATGCTGCGATTTTCGGGAACTGCCAAGTTTAGCAATGGCAAAAGAGTAAAGACGTGGAAACTGAAGCAAAGTGTAATCTGAGATAGCATGATTCCGTCCGGCCTTGATAGCCTGGGACCAAGATCAGAAAAGACCTGTGTGGCCTGTGTGGACCGACCGCGTCTTTTTGCCATGGCCAACCATTCAGTCCTCGGCTCAGCGTTCACGAGTGCCTACCACTTTTTTGTCCGATGGGATCTTCAGGAGGCAGAGCGGTGGGGTCGCGAATGCGGCGACTCCCTTGGAGGAGCCTTGGACGCGGTGGGATCAGGATCCAAGCTGCCCGTGCTGCACGAGCTCCGCTGCTGCGGGACGTCTCTACGCTTCGTTGCACGAGACAACCCTGAAGCAGCGAATGCTGTGTGGACGCAGGGGTATGTTGGAGACAGTGTGCTGGGGTGTGGCTTTGTGGCAGCATGTAAGCTTGCACAGGGCCGCAGGGCGGATGCGGCGCAGAACTGGAAGCGGTCTATGGAAACCTTAGCCGATTCAGAAGAGGGCATTGAAAGATTGGAGACAGCCCTTGAAGGTTTGGAGAGAATTGCATTCCTCCTCGACACCTTGGGTTTGATTCCAGCTTCAAAGATGGGGGGAGTGCTGATTGGAATCAGTCTCGTGAGGCAGATCCGTGGACTGATCCCAGCGCGCCCTCCGGTCACTCATGACAGCCCTGTGAGAGCCGGATCTCGCTCCCGCTCCTTGAGCTTGTGAAAGTGGTAAAGTGGTCGTGGATCTTGTCCGATGATGAGGTGTGGTGCAAGAGCCGGAAAAAGGGCAAACTGCGTGCATTTTGCGACTTGGGCTGCTGAGTACTGTACAAAGCCAGCAGAATCGGTACTTAGTTAGTACAGTTGCGCCAGTTTCTTACAGTATCAGTATTTTCAGAGGAAAAAGGTGCGAAAACCATGTATACTCAGCCCCTGGAATTTTCGAACCCCCAAAGCATGCCACCTCACAAGTCATTGCGCAGCGGAAGTATTGTCAAATGCCTGGGCCCCCAGCTGAGACGATTCCTCTACATTCCTCCAAGGATTTGGCTTCGCAGCTTGCAGCTGCAGAGGCAACGATTTTTTGGTGCTGTTGATCTAGTTGTAGTTGCAACGAATTTGGCATACCCAAGTAGCCTAAAATATATCAACTGGGTATATCTGGGTATGTAAATGGTAAACATGGGTTAAAAAATGTAAACATCTCCTAAATGATCTGCAATATTTGACCTGCCATCATTGATGATTTTGGATCGTGAATACATGGTGAATCCGCTACAGATCACCCGGTTCGGGTCACCTGAGGCGCTCTCCTTGGCTCGAGCTCGCGAAGCAGATGCTTTGCAGCGGAAACTGGAGGAACTCCAGGAGGTCATGGCGCCAGTTTGCCCAATGGGAGAGATTGGATGATAGGAATCCATCATAATCCATGAGTGTATTTGCCGAATTTCGTAGATGTTACGATCATTCTTTTGAGACACTTCCAACCAGCAACTGTGGTATTTTGCACATGACTGGCAGCATGTTGAGCCAGGCTCAAGCTCCCCCTGTGGTGGAAGCCATCTCTCCTTGTCGCGCTGCTGCATTGGCAGAGATGAATCTGCTTCGGCAGGAGGAGCCCATAGGTTGGGTGATGGGGTTGGATAGGTTGTCCCATTATGACAACTCCACATGAATGCATATACATATACATATGATATCATATGATATATGTACACAATGATACACATACGTATACATAGATAATTACATAATTTAATGATGCTTAATGGGCCGGTTCAATTATCCCGTGATAAATGGCATAATAGATGGAAATCAAATGAACCATGACTGCGCCTTATATTATGATTTAACTTCCCAATTTGACCCCGTCCATGAGCCCGAAACTTGGCTAAACTCAAGATCCCATGGTTCATAATCATTATCGGCATTCAAATTGGTTTTGACAACCCCATATATGAACAGATTCAACACTAAACCAAGGCCTCTTGGTGTGGGGTCAGTATTGGGGGGAAATCGTTCTCCTGGTGGGTTTCAGGAGCCTGTCCCAATGCCCCTGGAGCATGATAGAATACAGTGAGACAGGGTCCAACAGTAGTATGATCATATCATGATCTACATTACAGTGACTTGCAATTCGGCAAGACATGGAGTCATGCCTACAGATTTTCCTCCAGGTTGAAAGCTTGCGCCAGAAAGAGAGTGAGTTGACTCAAGAGAATTCTGCCTTGGAGGCAGCTGCAGGGTCCGGTTGATATTGTTGATGAATGTTGATGAGAAAAACAGACCATTGTAAGTGTGGAAATTTGTGGTGTTGCCAGACTCTGGGAAACGTCAAAATACTGCATGGATGTCACCATAGTTGTTGTCAAATCATAGGGTGCTGTCTTGATCTAAGCATTGAAGCGGAACTCTGCATTGATCTGCCAGACTTGGTTGAAGGGACAATATTTACAAGAGGTTCCCCAAATTATATTTCATTAAGAACATGTGTTTCTATTCAGTTTCCATTGAAATTGAAACCAGCCCAGAAATATGCGCTTGTTTGAACATGGGATAACCCGAAGTTTGATGGTTAGTCACCATTTTTCCCTACTTCAAATAGCAATTTTTGGGGTATATACTATTTTCAAACAAATCCAATTGGTAAAATGGTCATGAGCTCAAGGTTTAATGCATTTCATTGGTGGAAACACCACTGCTGAAATCGTTTCATTGCAAAAAACAAGACCTCAGAACATGTTCTGTTGATGTTTTTCGCTTCATCGAAGGACAACAACTCAGATTAATCACCATTAATGACTATTGAAGAAGAATCCGGAAAAATCCTCTTGATTTTTCCCTTGAAATCGACCGAAAGGTGAAGGCTGGGAGACTTCGGGAAAAGGCAGCAGAGGACTTGGAACGAGCCGTGCCCAGTGGTAGGGGACTGGGTGGTGGAGGGATGGGTGGCTGGGAGGTTCAACAAGGAATGTATATGTATAATGATTACTGTATACAGAATTATGTTCAAAGATTTCGAAACTAGATTCTCAACCCCCAAAAAGCGCGATAAGATTTGCAATTGCTGATTGCATTTGAGATGGTTCGAATCATTGAAGCAATGGAACCAAAGATTAAGTCAGAAGCAGTCTACAAATGGGCCATGACGTCTTCATCCTTCACCACTGGACCACATCGGACCGTGCCATCCATCATCGAAGACCGTTGAGATGCTGAAGCTGCATCCGTGACAGGTACCTTCCATTGATACGACTTGGTGGGCTTGGCTGGATGAGCCACTCTTGAAGACGCATGGCCAACACAATGATGCCATACTAATTGTTTCGCGATTTTTCATGGGGTCAAATGATGGCCCACCAGCATTTTGGGGTCCTTTCGAACATTGAAAGGGACAACAAGATACCAAAAGCATTAAAAAGCATTAAAAACTCATCCAACAGATTTGTAATTATAGTTCATCTTAGTTCACTGAACCATCGTAACCAGTTGGATCGACCTTGCCGTGAAATCTGCGACAATCTGAGTGCCCAGGCTGGTGACACTTCTGGTGAAGTCGACTTGCCTGCGAAGATCCTTTGCTTTGCACCTGCTGGCAACGTGCGCATCATGAACTTGTTGTATGCAGTTGTGTTAAACCTGTCATGCTTTATCTACAGAAAAAATTGAAGAGCTTACAGAAGATTTGGTGGTTGACGTTTTCTTCTATTTGCCTACCCTTGTGTTTGTAGGTTTGAAGGCATTTGATCGTGGGTACTTAGAGAAACTTTGGGCATTCCTCTGCTATCCTGTGCTCCTGCTTTGGCTCAACAGTGTGCGGGTTGGGATTATTTTATTGAAGATGTCCAAGCCGGATTCTTAGCAGTTGATGCACTTTAGGCATTTTTTCTATGGGGATTATTTTTCCAGTTGATGCATTCACTTTCTTCCAGGGTATCCTTTCATTTTGTGCGTGCTGAGGGATGGCACAATCGCCATCCGCAGCGGCAATGCAACCAGGAGGTTTAAGGCCTTTCGGGGGGAAGATTCCCAGCCCAGCGCAGCATGTGAAATCTGGGACATATCCAACCTGTAAATGGCTGGGGTGGCTGCCCAAACTTTGGTTTGACCTGGGATCAGAGGATCAGAGGCGGTGGATGAAGTCATCCGAATATTCACCATCTATCCCCAACTTTGAGTTTTCGAAGGAATCCTATTGGGAAATGGCCCAATTGACATTCTATTTACTTTTGAATGGGTATACAGATGTGCTTACATCTCCATACATTTACATATAAACACATATACATATACAAATACACATGTACACGTACATGTACATATGTATATGCATACACATTAGAAATACAATTACATACACATACACTTATACATATATCATAGTATATGTAACTATACACAGACGATGCAACTAACGCACATCATGTGTGGATGATCGCAGCTAGGCATCCTTGGCTGGCAGCCGCAATACAGAGTTCTTGAAGCTCGTGGAGCGAACGGAGGCGCGTGCGCCGCGTGCGCCATCCGCCCTGGGGAGTTCGCCATGAAAATGCTGATGATTTCCCCATGGGAAGGATGATGGCAGTCCATTAGAATTGGGGGTGCTGTAAATCATTTTCAGATAAGACTTCATGATTGGTAAGATTTGATGGGTAAACTTGGGATGGAAGCTTTTTGATGGATCCTCCTTAAGGGATGGCTTAGTGGTAATACCATCTCTATATATATATTTCATCAGGTGGTTTCAAATATGTCGTTCTTTTTATCGGTACATGGGATGATGGTTGCCACTGACGCAAGATTCTTGGGTTTGGTATGGTTTGGTGATTATTTCTTGGGATGGTTCAAAGTAGTTTCTCCCCCCAAATAGATGGCTTTCAGATCCATTCAACTCCACCTATGCACGGGTGCATTGGGCCCCAAGTCTTGACCCATTCATACCCATTTCCGGTGGTGAGGTAATGGTCTTGATGGCCTCGCGCAAGTCTAGAAAGCCTCAAAACAGCAGGATACCCTCTGGTATTTAACATAGACATAGCTGTTGAACATCACCATTTAAAATAGATAAATCATCTATGAATGGGCCATTTTGCATAGCTATGTGAAATTTTCAGAGGGTACTTACCATACTTTGCTGGATATTCTCTTTGGTGTGCGGGTTTTTCTTCGTTTTTCTTCCGCTGCGGGTGGTAGTCAATGATGAGTTGGCCCCCAAAACTCAATGCTGCCGTTGTCGAAGAACTTTTCCCTTTGCCATCAGGGTGCCTTCCAATCGGGAGATGACACCGCCGTCGAGGACCGATTTGTTGAAATGATGCACCCTGTTGACTCTTGAGGTGGACCGTGCAGCGCCAGGAAGTGAGACGCATCCTGGCAGATGTGAGACAGCAGTACGATCAAGTGCACCTGGAATCTGAGAGAAGGGAGGCGCAGCCGTGAATGACTGCTGTTGTTATGTAATCATATACTGTGGTATCAACATGTGATATAATGTTATCCAGATGAATTGTTTGTAGCCGCTCTAATCAGTTCTGGATATGAAATAATGCATTCCAATGTCACGTTATGTATATACATTGGACTTTGTTAATATATACAGACTCTTCACAGAATTGATTGTGAGATAGGCCGAGATCGTGAAGCTGCGCGAGCAGATCCGAGTGGCAGATCGGAGTCACGGTTACGGGGCAGATGAGTCGTCCAAGAAGGAGGACCAGCTGAGAGATGGGCGAGGAAGAGCTGTAAAGTCTATTTTAGTATATATATTTTTTTTTATAGTTGATACATTAATATTAGTAAAACAATAGTAAACCATCCCCAAATTTACCACAAATTGGTGGTATGAGCCATGAAAATATGGGTTGTTCATTATTGCTTTACCAGGATACATATTCTGTATGATAAATATATACAAATATACAATATGATACCCCCCAGCTATTCAATGTTTTGTCGAATTTAGATGAAGAACATGAATTTATATCTGTTTCAAAACCATCCCCTAAATTCATGGGTTCATCACCATTTTCCCATCAGCCAATGAGTCGACTGCACCCCAGGACTCCTGTCATGCAATCGACAAGCAGCTGCAAGAAACCACCAAGGCGGGAATTTGACGGTATTCCAAAAAGGGTGGGGTACTCCAAAATCATCGCGATCCATTCATTTTCAAGAGGGAAATCACTGCTTCAGAGTACATCTCCATGGCGGCATGGCAAAGTTGGACACTGTGGGACTCTCCACTCCGAGGCATTGGTCGAAGCCAAGACGTCCAAGAAGGTCTACACCCACATGTGTGAAAGGACGGCTGGGCTGGGAACATGGTTATTGTAGGGAGTTGTACTACCTGGGTTCCTGGGGATTAGTATAACCCGTAGTAGGGCAACGGGCAACCTAT
Source organism: Symbiodinium sp. clade C Y103 (assembly GCA_003297045.1). Classification (NCBI taxonomy): domain Eukaryota; class Dinophyceae; order Suessiales; family Symbiodiniaceae; genus Cladocopium; species Cladocopium sp. clade C. Next base: position 336,796 of record BGPT01000163.1, on the reverse strand, counting down.
CAACCAAGCTATGTTTCCTGGAATCTTTGGTCTTCACCAGACTCTGAGCTGGCATCTGGGTGTGTTCGATCATTTCGCGGTTTCAAAGTGGATCTTTTTACATCCAGACGATACTGATAGTTGGTCACTATGTGTGGACCAATATGGCGATATGGATCAAACATTGCGCCTCTACAAACATCTACAGCTGGTTTTCCACTGAAAATTCTTTCGCTGCACGAGGATCACGAAAGAACAGGCGCTCTTGAAAGAAAAGCTGCTTTTGATGGAGGCATTGCTGCGCGCAGCAGTTCAATGCAATGAGAGGGTAGGGTTTCAATACAATGATCCATTTCCAGCGCCTTGCAACAGGCTCATCTGCAGAGGAAGTCTGCAGAATCCCAAAGAAAGGCTTGGACAGCTGTATCAGATATGGAACTATGTGGCATTGGTAGCAGATGTTGCTGACAGGTCACTGTTGCTGGTTTCTCTCGAGCAATCCCCTGCAGGTTGCCGTTCAAGAACGTTTGGTGCGCAAGGGAGCCCAATGTTCGCAGGAGCCGGGCTCAAGGAAGTTCTCTTTGAATTTCACCCTAACATCATCACCGCCTTTGAACAACTGGCGATGCTTACTGGCAGGACCTGGACATCCTTGAGCAAGATGTTGAGCATGAAAGAGTGGTGCTCCACAACGTTTGGAAATGTTTGGAAGTGCAAAAGGGGAAACGGAACACGTTTTAATAAGTTTGAGGATCCCTAATTTCGGAACATATATTGTAATATTCAGCATTTTAGTGAAAACTGGTGGAACACTGTTTGTTTCCCCACCCCTAGCATTTTGTTGGCTGGCATCAAGGCAAGCTCAAAGTTGATTCACAGCGTTTTTGCTTGTATGAGCGAACCGTTCATGTAGTGACAGATGACAAAGTTGAACCAAACATCTCAGAGAAGTTGACAGCAAATCTGTTGAGGTACGGGAAGATGCTCTAGCGAAGATGGCATCATGCCTTCAGGCGAAGATTGAAGCAGGTGAGCGACGCAACAAGTTTGAGGAATGGCGACACGAGGCACGGCTAATGCGAAAGAGACGGTTTTGAAGTTGTTTTTTCGCATGAGAATGTGCCAGAATGGTATTCAGACTTGGGTTCAATACTGATTGGTGGTTTCACATGTTTCAATGGTTCATCTTACCGAAGATCATCTTCATCCCAATTGACCCAACTCTAGAACTACGTTTGGATTGGATTTACCCCTCAACCCGCACATTCGTCGATTTGAATCCCCAAAAAGCCAAACTAACGATGGTCCCGACTGGGTTTTGATGATTTTGGGCTGCAGTAAATCCAACTCATCACAGCGCAGCACAGCGCAGGTTGCTCTTGATGCAGCAAATGAAGCCTTCAATGCTTCAGCGGGTCGTCTTCGAAAGCTCTATGCGGTGCGGATTTCTGTTTGATCACCAGGTTTCCAGGTGGTGCCTTTTAAAACTTTGATTGTCTGAAAATTGGGTTCTCCTGAATCCATCAGGTAAGCATCATTTTCCGGTAGTCAGTTGTGGGCCCCACTATCAGACATCCGTGTCGATGCATCAAGCGGATGCTCCATCAGCAGCTTTTCATGTATCAACTGCACGTGCAAGGTGGAGAAGCTTGCCGGGAACTGCCTGCAGAAAGTCACCTTCGAACAGGCCCCTATCGAAAAACAGTGAGTTCAAAGTCTCCCTTTAAAGGCACTGTATCTGAAGTATCTAAAGATGGAGATTGGAACTGCTTGTCTAACATCATACCCAAATTTGTAGCTCAGCTCTGGGACCTTGTTGAGCTACCCGTGGCGTACCTGTCCAGGTGGAAAGGTCCCAAAACACCGAGGACGGTTTCCAAAAGATCCGGGAGGCGTGCTGATACCCATTGACCAGCACGTCGTCTCGAAATTGGGTGGAGAAATGATCTTCCAAAATGGATCAAAGTGGAATACAAGCTCCTGTACAGTACATTACCATACTACACGGTTTTTTCTTTCCATGCTCGAGATATACTCAGATGTACTGGGGTCAAGTCATGGAGTCAGTCCCCCCGCTGAAATCTATGCAGGTGACCGGTTTGGCAGATGTCATGGATATCGTGCACAAGCGCATCACTCAGAAAATCTCAGAAGCAGCCAACGTTGGGGTCAGTTGCGGGCCACTTATGCAGTACCTTCCAACTTGTTCCTTGTTCCCCTAATCTGCCCGCACCGAAGGTGCCGACGCGTTTTTTGTTGGCATGCATGATCCGCAAGCAATCACAATAGCTATTAAGCTTTAGCTTGGGGGGGGGTTTTGCTCTAGAATCGTGGGTTTTTCCACGTTTTTGAAAAGGTCTTGAAATCGGTTAAGTTGCGAAACTTGGGCTCAACATGGCCCAACATGGTCCAACATAGGCCCAACATGGGCCCAACGTAGGCCCAAGATGAGCCCAACATGCAACACGGCCCAACATAGAGCCAACATTGGCCCAACATACTCCCAACATGCGCCTTGCAAAGGCCCAGCATGGCACATATGGCTTCAGTTTTTTGGAACTCCCAAGCTAACACTCCGGTGCGGGCAGTTGTCGTCGCGAAGCGGCCAGAATATGCTCAGCCCTGTCATGGGTACCAGATGTGACCCCCGCCTTGATGAGGTTCCTGAACCGCGATGTCGAGCATGAGCAGCTCAAGAGTTCGGTGAAGGAAGCCGAGGTGCCTTTGATGCGCTGAATTTTCCCCTTAAGCCTGGAAAAGGGGGGGACAAACTCCAGTTTTAGATGGAGATGTTGGCGGTTGGAGACTATTGGGATGACAAAATATGACAAAGATGTGATTTGGCAGAGTCAGCTTTTTTGATTCATTGAACAATCTTTTAAACATTTTTGTAAGCTGATTTGAAAAAAATGAAAGAATGGATCATGAGGTGATTCTGAGAACCTACTGTCGCGAAAATAGCAGAAACACACTGACTGTCTGACCAGATGCGCCTGGATACCCTGCGGGAGCAGTTCGAGCGCTTCAAACGCGACACCGATGGTCAGATGCTTAGGACTTGCCTGTGCGATCAAGGGAACTCAAAGTAAGGACGGAGCACGAACAAGTACTTTGCGCTATTACTTTCTATTAGTTGAGAATAGTTGAGAAGTGCTGTTTTGATGTTTCGCCAAAACAACTATAATTATAGTTGATTTCAGACAAGTCATGAAGACCCACCTTTTTTCTTGGTCAAATTCACCATGACTTTGTCACTTCGTCGGCCAGGCATCACCTTTGACACCGACACTTCGGGAAAGTCTAGGGCCATCTACCTGGAGGTAGTCGCACAGGGCGCACATGGTCAAGCTGTGCTCAGCACCCAACAATATGAAGGTGGTGTTTCTAGGTGATGTGAAAATGCATAGCCCCCTGATGGATGTAAGCATAGGTATATATATTTTATATATGCATATTATATACATTATATATATATATATAGATATATGTATATTTATATATGCTGAGCTGATAGAGTTCAACTATGCGAGCCAAACATGCAGATAGCATGCCCACTCCGCCACTTTTGTAGATACTTTTGGACCTTGGTACGTTTAAACTATGAGAATATGTGCATTCATTCCTTTGCCACAGGGATTAGACTTCATTTTGCGGAAGCCTGGAATTCGAGTGCTTTGTCTCACGGCAGGTAGAGGAGCATGAGGCGAAGCTGAACCTCTGCCAAAAGGAGCCATTCTGTTCTTTTGATCCTGACCTCAAGTGGATTTGAAGTTGCCGCAACGCAGGAGCACGAGCAAAGCAGGGACAAGCTCCAACAAAGCACTTTGCAGGCATGTCAACATTGAAGAGTAATGAAGAGTACTGCAAAGTACTGAAAAGTAATCCAAAGCAAAGAAAGGTATGAACAGTCAAATCTCCTACGAAAAAGTGCTCATCAATTTTGAAGTTAGAGTGCGGGCCTCTCTTTGCCATTTCTTGACAGGTGGAACACATGAAGCGTTGGGCCAATCGCATGGGCCGGTCCCTTTCAATGTTTGAGGAGCCATCGATTGTTGTTTTCGCGGCAGCCATCCATGAAACGGCAACCCTTTCCATTTGTTTCGCTCGAAATGCCGTTTCATCAATGACGTCCGTTTGTTTTTTTTTTTATCGGACTTTCTTAGGGGTCTTCTGACATCTTCCGACCTTCTCCAACTTTGCAGTTGAAGTTGAAATATCATGAAATATCCTAGGTTATCCCAGGTAAGTTACATCGTTCACAGCTGGGAGGATTGCGTCCGTGTGGAAAAGCCCTCGGATCTTCCCGTCCTGTCCTAAATGACTCAAACAAATTCGGAACCACGAATCATTCGAGGCTAGTTAATTAAGTGTCAGTAAGCCTCACTGGTAGGAAGGTTTTGCTTGTTATTCCTTGAAGTCTGAGGTGTTCTATCAGCAAATGCAGAGAGCGGTGGACAAATTCATTGCCCACATCGTCCAGCAGATTTCCTCGGGCAAGGTGCTCTCCAGGATCTGAGCAATGGAATGTTTGAGGACTTCCAGATGGATAGAGTGAGGTTGTTTCAGCCTAAAGGTGAGTGGTTGGCGGTTTCAAAATATTTCAAGTATTTTTGCGGATTCAGACCTGGGGATGATGATTATGATGATCCCCAATGACATGCAATGACATGTAGCGAGAAATATTTTAGGACTGGGTTGAAACCACCAAGTAGGTTCCTGTCATTCTCAGGTGCAGAGGAAGAACATGTCTCAAGTGGCCAGCAAGGAGTACCACGAGGCGGGCCATCTCTTGTCACATGATTGTGTGGTTGTTATGAGTTCTATTGAAAAATGGCAATTTCATGGAGAACATGTTGATAGACCACTGTTTTTTTTTTTTTTTCGGTTTCCCTAACATTTTCAGATAAACCATCAAAAAGCTGCAGCCTAACAGCTGCTGAGGCCAGAAGGCTATTGGCTGACAAGGACTTCTTGAAGGTGCGAAGACTGCTCCGTGTAGATTGGGGAGACTGGAACTATCCCTGTTACAAATGGATTGAAAAGATGCATGATTCTCTCACGTAAGACGTAATCCCATTTGTAAGACTTGATAAGATACTGTAATCCCTACAAGATTTTATAAGCTATTATCAGTGGGAGGACATGACATGCACCAATTCGTTATCCACTGTTATCTGACGTAGTCTGATTTGTAGGTAGGACACAATTACTGTACAAGATATTACGTATATTACAGGATGACACAAGGCGATAGTTGTTCGAAGTAGTTGTTCCTAAAATCAGCAGCTGGATGATTTGCCTCCATCTTGTATCACAATGGTATATCAGTATATTCATACATATTCAGTCTATCACGCTCTTTCAAAATTCTGGATGATGATATACTCTTCAGTGGATGAGTCGCTTCTATCATATCATATTTTATTCGTTTCTACATGCTTCTACTATCTTCTACTGATCATCAAGAGATGGGAAATTGATAGTGGTTCAATTATCTTCTACTATCTTCTACTATCGTCTCATATTCCAAAGTGGATGATTGATGATGATTGTTCAAGTTGACAGAAGTCCCATTTTGGATGCTTCGGTTCCAGCACCGGGCTGAACCGCTGAGGCGAATTGCCGCGTGCCTGCGTCGCTGGATGCTGGCCGGCCTCCCTCCCGTCAGGCCAGGGATGTTTATGTTGATGTGTATGTTGATGTTTATGTTGATGTTTCCTTCCCTAGATGTTTATCACTTTGTTATCTTGTGTGTTGAAACAGTACACTTTAACTTGGGCTACATTTTCATGGATCCTATCCGAGTAGCTTGGATTTATGCACATGATTTGATCATTTTCATCATTTGTTCATGGATGCAATCCCAGTTCCCAGCTGTTCCAATGCCTTCCTCAGGGCCAGACAGGGGCTCCCGAAGAAGATGCTGCAGATGTGCATCAGCAAGAGCGTGAAAGGCAACCAGATGGGTCACGGCAGAGAAGTAAACATGGGGATGAGCCCAATATCTGTATCGGTATCTATACTTATCATACAATATAAGACATTATAAGACTATATATCTACATGTCTAAAAAAAATCTATCTGTATATATCACTGTGCAACTGTAGTCTATAATTACATATATAGTTGCATGTCATGTATCTACATCTACGTATACAGTATCTATACCTAAAGATACACATGTATACTTCTCATTATCCAGGAGGAGACGCAATATCGAAGAGCTATTTACTTTGGATGGGAATGTGGGCTAATATGTGCACATGTGATATTTATCAATCGGGGGATGATATGTGGGTATGTAAGGCTCAATAAAATGAATATATGGATGAGCTGGGTATAGATGGGTCGACTTTTTCGGTTCAAACATTGAGCCGGCCTCCTGCAGGGACTATAGATTAGACTCGGAAAGAGGAACTTCTGTTTTACTCCCATCGAGAACAGTGGTTGTGCGGGGGTATCAACCGAGAATGGCCGTTCCTGTCATGAAGATAGATAGAAGTTCTTATCTTTCCGGCAATGGCTGAATTGTGCTAGACAGTTCAAACAAAGACATTCATTTGCAGTCTGCTGCATTATTCGTGCGACAGGAACATCAACAGTAGGTTGGCCAAAGTCAAAAGTCGTGCGTTGTAATTTCGCGTGCATCATGCCGATTCTGATGGCAGGTGCAAGAAGGAATCGAATGATCGGGTGGCTGATGTCATGCGCAAAGCTGAAATGCAAAAGAAGAGGGGCGGCATCAAATGATCGCACGACTTTAAATTGGACAGCCAATGTTGCAGGGTTAGTGATGCTGGTATTGCTGAGAAGCCAACCTCGGAAGCTGCATGTTCTCTACACGGGCTGTTCAAGTCCAACCGTTTCACCAGGTGGATCAAGGAGTTCTAGTGTTAAGACGCGCTGAAAGCAGCGCGTTTTTGCACTCCAGTGGAAAAGAACTAGAGTGCTGCCTCTCAACCATAAGGCAATCATCAGCAACACAGGCAACATATTTTAGAGATATTCTATAGATTTATATAGTTCATGCGTGTTTATGCAATTTGATTCTTGAACTGCACAAACATGTCAGGTCACCAGGATGCAATTCATTTAATTATTCATACTGCAACAGCCGGTGTGCCACCTTGGCTGCTTGAGGTACCTTTGGCTTTTCTTCTTGGTCTTCTGGTTGGAGAAGCACCCGTGAAGGTGCCAATCATGCTGTAACTGAGCTGCAGCCTATGATTATGGTGATTTATGATCATGCAGTTCTACCCCGGGGTTTTGGCCCATGCGGGTTTTGAATCAACCATGGTTATTGACGTTATTGTGGTTGTAGTGGGATTCTTCTTGTTATTAGGGGAGGGTCAATGGTTGAGTCATCCCTCATGGCCCATAGGGCCATTCGGGTTTCAAATCAATCGCAACTCTTTGCCTGGACCAAGGGTCCAGATTCAAGATCGGTTACCCTGACGGGCCTTGTGACTTCCTGGAGCAGTTTCTGTGCAGAGTTTGCGGCAAGACAGCAAGATGGCTACGCGTGGACAGAAACGGCCATGCCAATGGCGAGATTTGCGAAGCAAAGAAGTGCTGTGGATTGCTGATCACTGAGTAGTTGGCAGGCGTAATACAGAAAGCAAATCAAGGCTTCAATGCATCCATTTGTATCCATTTGTGACTTTGTGGAATAAACAAATAGACAATAGATATGATTCTGGAAAATTTCTGTTTCGGCCCTGTCACTCGGAAGGTCAAGCTTCTCCCCCCTGTTTTTTTTCAGAAACATGTCATGTTATGCATCCACGGTTTGAGGTGCCAACATCCCATAGGGGTTGATGTACCCATCCTCCATGTCTTTAGGTGCCTTTTCGACTCGACTTGATCGTGTCTGGCATGAAAAGAAACACGTACACTGAATGTTTAGGGAATCCCCTTGATGATGGTGGGATGACCATACCCCAAAAATCCATAAGAATTGAATGTAATGAACTTGACCGTGATCCACATGCTACCGCAGCCGTGATAGCTCAATCGACCCAAGCATTTTTAAATGTGCTTTGAGTCTTGGGTCCTCCCAGGGTGAAGGACTGGCTTTGGGGCGGGAGAATTCCTAGAGTTTTGCTCCGACGTGAAACAATTTACCAAGAGGTGTGTGATGTGTTCCTTGTATTTCTTCCTTGGATGATCGCAAAGTGAAAAAGTGTAAGCCACTGAGCAAACAGCTTAATACAATGTTCACACTGTTTCGATGATCAGAATAGCCTACAGCAGCAAAGTTGCTTGCCGATACCAAAATATGCAGGACAGATGGAGGTGCCATCACGGCTCTCGCCGGAGACGGGAGGAACCTTCGGGCAGGTGCCAATGGGGACCTGATTTGTTGCTTTGCCCTTCCAGAAATAGTATGAAGCGAATTGGAGAGACAGATTTTGGAGGTTAGTACTTGGAAAAACAGGTTGCAAAAGCCCAAATGCTGCGTCTTTTGATTGTGATATGGAAATTGCATTTTGAAACTCACCATGTGTGATTTTCTCAGAGTCAGGTCCAGGAATATCATTTACTCAGACTTCAACATGACTTGAAGCTGGCTGAACCAGCGCCAGGCTTACAAGCCCAAAGAAGCAGCCTTCTATGGCCGGCTAAAGGAGGCAGCTTCGCAGCATGGGGAAGGGAAGCGAAGTGCAAGCCAGCTGAGGCTGTGCTGAATTCGGCAACAGACAGATGGGAACTTAATTTATTCTTTAGCAACACAGCAAGATATAATCTTTAGCAACAATGACACCAAGATCATCATTTTTCCAGGATGTCCCATCATTTTCCATAGATTTCCCATCATTTTCCCTTACTTCGATGCGGTTTTTCCATGATTTCTCCACCCAGGCCACCATGGATCTGGGAGCAGCCCACATAGACTCGTTGCGTCGCTTGGCATTCAGAATCATCCGCACAGCTTGGACCATTGGAAGAAATGTATCCATGTGGTTATTGGAGACATACAGCTGCAATATCTCAACATATATAATATATATGGTTATATTTATGTATATATGGGTGGATACATCCATCATGGCAGTATATTGACGTGTATGACATGTTATATTGAATGTACAAAAAATTAAGTCTAATCAAGTCTAGTGGCAGTTGGAGTAACCCAGGTCTTTGAAGCTTTGGCTTGGCTTTCACCTTTGTAGGACTTGCAGGGCTGTTCGAGACCCTTGAGCAATGGCAATGACCAACACTGCTTGAGTAGTTATTATAGGAGTTTATATTTCCCGCTATATTGGGGATTATTTTCACCCATCATGGGAATCCCTAGCAACCAACCAGTATACAAGGGTGATATGTCGGGTTTTGACCACTGCTCATTGCCAGGTGCAATCTTCACCTCACGCGTAGTTCAAACTCGAGCGCGTCTACACGGACTGACGCTCTCAAACTCGTGGCAAGCTCAAGTTCTGCTGAAGATCGGGGGGGTTTTGCTGTTGAAACAAACGACTGAACACTGCCATCGTACCAAGACTGTATCCTCTACTGTACTAAGTATGCGAAGTAAATCTAAGTAAAGTTTTTTGTGATTTATGTTTTGAATCAACTTCTAGATTTCATTCGCCAACATCACTACCAAATTTAAGTGATGCAGTTGTTGGGATCTCCCAAGGCAAAACCTGGACATGAAACGTCATCAGTATGGACTGCGAGCTGCTTGGCGGAAAATACGAAAAGGAGGTACAAAAGTCGCAACGGGCAAATTGCATCGGTGTGGGTCAAAAATTGTATCATATCATCCACCCAAAATGGATAGTTTAGTATAGTTTAGTAGTACTTTAGTAATGTGGGTAAAACAATAATGAACCACCCATTTGGGAATGGTTTATACAACCTATTTATGGTGATTTGGGGGATGGTTTATTATTGTTTTACCACCATTAGTAGTTTGATAATCGCTTGACAGTGGTTCAATACAATACATTCCCAAACTTGGTTGATGGGAAATCTGCGGAACCCCCTACCATTTCGGGGTTCAAACCCATGGGTTTCCTGTAGATTTCCCATCAATAAAACCATTGGGTTTAGGAGAAATGTACCATTTCGGGGTTCAAACCATTTCTCCTAAACCCATCCTTTATCCTTTGGTACATTTTTTTCGGAGGTTCCGATCCCAAAAGATGGCTATCAATTGCCAGATCCACCAGGGCAATGTCTTGGCGCTTGGCCTTGGCCTGCTCGAGCGGACTGAGGTTGGATCTAGCTGGGGGGAAGGGACGATTCGTCCCGCAAAATCGGTGTTTAAACCACGTACAATCAGTACTTTAAGAGGGATTTAAAGTGATTTACCCATCATTATTGGATTCCGATTATGGGATGGATGAGCATACCCCATATACCAAGTTTAGACCGTGGCACATATGCTACATGCGACAGAAGTAGTGGGACCATCGAAGCACACGGCATCTTTTGAAATTTGAACGCTTGGCCATAGCCACATGGGTTTGGGTTCAAATTCAACACCTCAAACAGGGGATACGTATTCACATCCAAACCTGGCCTGTTAGCGTCTTCTCATGTTTCTTCTCATAACCAGGTTAATTTTGGTGATTTTCAGGGGAGCAACTGATGTGGCAAACCCAATGCCATAAACCATGCCCCCAAATCACCATAGATGGGTGGTAAATGTCATGTCCACATGGTGGGTTTAAGGCATTGGGTGAATACCATATTCCATATCATTCCAGTGATCCATTCTTCTATTATCGTTGGTTAGATACCCACTATTAACAACAATGGTTACTGAACATCCTTATTTCTTGGGTTTATAGATCATCAGGATGATATCCCATGAAATTCACATCAAAATCCCATTAAAATCGTAGTAACTATATGTTTTTTTTTACCATTTGGGTTTACCACATTACCCCCCAAAAAAAATCCTCATCATCCCATCCTCCAAGCACGGCGCCAGGCCGTGTTAGATCTGCTGCTGCAGCTTGCCGAGAGCCAGGAGCATGGTGAGGCGAGGGCTGGAGGGGGCGGAAGGGACCGGGGGGAATCATACACCAATTTTAAGCATGTTGAAACCAAGAATGGTGTATGATTAATGGATTCATAATATACAATAGTAGATTGATGATAAACCAGTAATAGATTATTGTTGTTAACCAGTTGTAAACCCAATAATAAATTGATAATAAACCATCCCCAAATGGTAGGTTTATGGCATTGGGTTGCCCACGTTAGTGGTATCGTAGGTTTAATCAACACATGGGATAAAGCCAGCAAAAATCAGGATGATGCAGCCTTTTTGCACCAATAATGGGGATGTCACGAACCCCAACTAGAGATACAACATACAGATATCAAACTAAGCAATGAGGCTATGGGTTAAATACTTCCGACTTTTCCACACCTCAGAAGTGGGAGGATTTCAGATCATCATCCATCATATATTGACAATATCTCCAGTACACCACCATTCTTGATGGTTGGAGCACCATTTCTCTGGGGGATGGGGGCCCTTTTGGGATGGAGACCATATCTACTGCTGCCAGCACTGAGCACAGGACCACGTTGCAGCTGTGCAAGATGCCGTGGCAGAAGGCGTCCGTGTGTATCAGCAAATATATCAAATCACATCCAATCGAAAATTTCAATCATTTTCAATCATATCGAAACCCTAGTGCCGCCTAGTGTCCAATTTGAACATCTTCAACGACCTTGACCATCTTTGTGATGTTTTTTTTTGGGGTGTGTATGCATTTGATTGGGATCTGCATCCGGGGACCCCTCACAACGGCCGCAGATTGTCACCGTCCCATCAGCTTCCTGCAAGTGCCTCGAGTTATCTCCACACAGGCCATTCCAGTGGTCCCGGTCCCATCATTTTGGGGGATCAATTTACATGAATTACTATGGATATATATATATATATATATTATATATACACTGAAAAAAGCAGGAACTTAACCTTGGACTATTTTTTTTTCTTAGATATAGCTCATGATTATTCATTATTACCCATTGAATAGGATGGATTGCTGCAAGCACATGGTACTGGGCGCGTATGTTTCCTCTGGTCACACAACCTTAGACATCTTAGACTACTTCAAGCTCACGCTAGAGTACAAGGAATGGCCAGCCTTCCAGGTGTGTTTTCATGAGCAGCACACTGAGCATCCCTAAGCATCATCACTACAGGGCACAGCTGAACAACAAGGTTGTGTTTTCTGTAGCTTCCCCATCATTGAATCAAACAGAGCTGTGACATGGAACTTCGGTTGCAGAGTGCTACAGTACCTAGACACATCGATGGATGATCTTGTTTGATGATAGTAGCTCCCATCGAAATGACGATAGTGGACGCGTTCGCCAGGTTCTACAAACCATTGTGGTGCCATTGTCAAGATCGCACACAGTGAGAGTAACATATGTGGGAGTGCAGGCAAGCGGAGGGATCGGGAGGAAGCTGTCCAACTCACCACAAGTGGCAGCGGATCACATTCATATCCCTTTGACAATATACTGCAAGACCAACGAAACCATGGGCTAAGGATCAACGCAAATTTACAACTATTTATATGCCGTGATTTTGTTCCTGGAATATAAGTAAGACAGATACTATTCCAAGACACCAGATTCAATGGCCTGGCTCCACAGCTAGGACACCTGCAGTTCGTTGATGAACCTCCTTCGAGTCCAAGAACTATGGCAACTTCTGCGAGGGTTACATAGCTGGGCCCAGGTGGAGGGTACAGGGTGCAGTGTGGGTGCAGCGTCACTGATAAAACTGTAGGTGACAGTCTGAAAATAGGCTACTGTACCATCCTGTATCATACTGTAGCTAACTCCTCGTTATTTTCCTCCTGGATATTTTGGTACCACAGACACTTATATATCACTTGTATATGAGTTTGCGCCGTTGGAGTTCCTACTCGAGGCTTAAAGATCCATGCGCCCTGGAAAATTGGTTAGGATAGAGACAGAGTTGGAGTTGGCGAGATGTCCTTCATTGCAGGAGAAGCAAAAAGAGTTGACCGATGATGTTGGCACCACTGGAACTCCTGCCGTTGCAGTTCGTGCTGCCAATATTGCGTCGGGGGGTCCAGGAGGAACTGATGAACTTTTGAATCAAGAATGCAGCGAGGGACAACTGTCCGGGTAGGATCACCAATAAATGGCCACAACAGCAGTTCTACCACAATACCTTCAATGCCTCCACGGCCCCAAGGCGCCGAGGGTGTGAAAGGCTGCTCGGTGAGAGCCGTTTCGAGCGGTTACTGAATAGCTGGGGCGCCCGGTGCCAATCATCTTTCACATGTCAATGCGTCTCTTTCAAATCTGCTGCATGTTGATGCTCCAACTCCAACCCTCTATGTCATATGTTCTCATGACGACGACTTTTCCCCCGCAGCTTTTCATTGGAGATGAACATTTACGTGCATGGAAACATCTTGGGTCGAGTCCAGCTTGAATGTGCCAGTGGAATGGCCTTCCCGGTCATCAGGTCACATCCTGGTTCGCCTCCTAGGGGAGAGAACTTCAACATCCACAGAGGCGCACTGATAAAATTTGGGGATCCCAGGGCTGTCAGAGATGCCTGATTGATTGAACACATGGGGGTGATATATCCACAAATGGGCCATGAAATCCATTGAAATCCCCTAAAACATCTAATTCAGCATTCTAGCTGCGTATTTTTTTCACTGGAGGATGGGGTAACCTGCACATTCCAGACATAATAAGAGAGAGGTCGGTTTATCGTACTGTACTGAAAGAAGTTAAAGACTAAAGGCTAAAGCCGAGCATTGACCCTGACACATCCAGCAGCACGCTGCTTCGCCATCCAGCTGGCAAAAACCACTGGCGGTCAGGACACCAATTTCCCTCAGACCCAGGCCTGGTGATGATTTTTAGCCACGGAAGCGTGGATGGTGATGCCTTAAAGACTTGGCAATTAGTCACGACATGATCAGCTGACTGCTTGCTGCTGATAATGTTGTTGGTTGTTTGTGACTCACTTATGACCCAAACTTGGGGACTTTGGGATACACATCCATTGGCGCATAGGCCCCTTGATAACCATTCACAGGATTGTCAATAAGGCTTTGACTGCAAATACGGCACCCAAAAATCCAATGGTTTATCATGGTTTATCGTGGTTTATCACTCTTTCCCCCATCAATGCGGCAACTTGGAGTATCACCCATGGTCAAACTCATACGGGGACATCATTGGTTTCTATTGAGCCCAGCGACCAGGCGGGTGTGCTTGTAGAAGAAGTTTTTGAAGGTCAACGAAGATTCGACCACTCAACCAGGTGCAGCTCTTGGTGCTTTACACTGTACACATGTATGTCACCTTTCTTAGCCAATGTTTTTTTTGGCTGTTATGCCAAATTTCTATGGAGTTCATATCCATATTGGATTCAGAGAATGATTGAAGAAACCAAGTGTGTAGTTGATGGTCAAAACTCAATGCTTCTTGTGAAGAAACACCTTGGACTGCCCCAGCTTGTGAATCTTCGGGATATTTCTCTGGATATCACTGGTGCACCTGGAAGAAATTGGAGCCAAAAACTAGCAGGACAATTCTTATTTGGGAGGAAAAAAACATCAGGATTTCCTGGGGATTTTCAGAAAGAAACCAACCCATCAGAAACCATCATTGATAGTAAACCATTCTAGTCATTATATTTAAACTCATTATGAACCGGTGATTTTATAGACCATCCATGATAAACCAACATCATTGCTGTTTTCAGTGAGCCCCTTGGCTTAGGTTGGGTGACTTGGAGTTGCAGAGTGGAAGTGGTCGTTGTATCCACGTTGTCGTGAAGAATTCCTTTATCGAGCTTGTGGAGGACGACCGACCCCGACCGAACCCTGGAGGGATGGGAACTGTACGGGGAATTATCCAGAGAAGAAAGCCATATTTCAGGTGAGTTATGATTATTTACCCAGATACTAGGATGGAAAATCTTAGAGTCACAGTAGGTTTTGATATATGCGTTGATCCATCCTGATTTGGATACATTGCTGTCAAGTGACTTCATGATAGGCCCAGCAATCTAGCGACTTATCTCGAGCTCGTCTCCTGATTCACCGGTGTCAACGATGGCTGGAGATGGTTCACGAATTTTCATCGGCGCAGGGAAATGTGCAATATTAACCATCTCATTTTTGTGGGCCCAATTATTCTTGGTGGATGACTTGCCTTTTAGACATATAGGGAACCCTGGCTAACGTTTGTAAACAATGTAAAGACAGTATTAAGGGAATATGAAAAACTGTTGGCTGATCATTTTGACCCATCCCGAGCTCTTCCAGGAAAAATCTCCACGAGAATTACGACGGGCACAATCTTGCGATGCGGTCTTTGCAGCTGCAGAAAGGGCCCAGGTGCGCTTGTTGGACATCTCCAATTTTTTGCTGGGGTATACAGTATACACTATACAGACATGTAACAGGCTCCCAAACTTGGATGATTGTATACAGTTTGATTTATACACAATAGGCATGATCATAAGAGATGGGGTACATACAGTATATCTATTGAACACATTTGAACACCTACGCATGCTTCTTTGTTGTCGACAGTCCTCGTTAGTGTACCTAACGGGACACAATAAAACTTGCGGGATGCTTTTACTTTGGCGTCCCATAGTCAAATCTATGTGTTTTTTGACATATATGCAGTGTTGGCAGAACGAATACTGCGAGTCCGAAGGCTATAAATGCAAATTACTCACATCCAGACGTGCAGCGGTTGATGCTGGGAATCCATCATAGCAGGATGAAACTAGTTCCGTCATGTTCCGTCATTCCTGATCTTTGCTTTGGAGTGGGTGGGTATATCCCGAAAGTATCCGGGTTTGCCTGAAAATAGGGTTCCCCCCAAGAAATCCATGGGTTTTTATTTGGTTTGTCAATGTTTGTCATCATTTCCCCATGAAACTGGCAATCAAAGTTACCATGGGGGATTCCACCACGATCTCCTCCAGGGAGAGGCTGTGACCGTCGCCATTCAACCCTCCCTTCAGATGGGTGAAGAAGAAAGAGGCTGGGCTCTGAACTGGTGGCTGTGAGCCAAGGTGAAAACACGGGAACCAGAACCAAGGATACCAGTAGGTGAATTGTGGTTCATTTACTCTCTGGTGATTTGAGATAGCTATGGGGAATCAAATTTGAACAGGTAAATCATCTATAAATGGTCCATTTTCCATAGCTATGTGAAATTACAGGAGGGTATCATATACTTACCAAATCTACCACGAAATGGAAATGGTTTCCCCTTCACAGGCCCCCAGTGCCCTGTCATGTTACTGGCCTACTTTGACTTGTAACTTGAAGCCTGCCTTGGGATGGACTTGAACAATGTAACGGTCTTTCAAGACCTTCTTGCCAGGTGACTCGCCTGTGGCCGTTGTCACAATACCTTCAGATCGCAGCGACCATCAGAGCAGCTCCAGCAGAGCACAACCCGCCGAAGTTGCGGGCAATGTGCCGTCCGTCGAACTGGCCATTGGAAATGCAGGCCATAGAAGCGTTCCGAGCGTGGGAGATGGGAAAGTCGGAGGAGTCATTCCTTTGCACCTCAAAATCTCAAACAAGAACTATCAAGACTTCAATGACATCGGACATACAATTCAGGACCAACTTCGCATCATTTTCGCAAAGAACCGCAGGTGAGGAGATCGTGGATGACCACGAGCGTATGACGGCCGGGAGCCCGGCATTGGGATGAATCAAGGCCTATGAAATTTCCATATTTTGGGGGGGATGTAATCGGATGGACATCCATAAATCCCCGCGATTTTGGAGTGAAGTACAGGGCACCATGGTTTTGACTTATACCCTATTTGGAATAGAACAAGCAGGAAGGAACGGCACAGAATGACCGACGGCAGCTTCTGTTTGAGAATGCCTTCATAAGTGAACTCTGAAAGCCAACACATTTTGGCAGGAGAGGGAATGTGGATGACTGTCATTTGGCTCACGCCAGCTGCTATTTTTTCTTTGCATCCTTAGAGTACATGTATGTGACATTGACAATCCAAGCAAGACGGGGTTGGCGCAGTGAATCGCTCCAAATCCCTGGATCAGGTAATGCTTCGCAACATCCCGCAAGAGCTTTAAACTCAGAAGGTTCACAAGAACCACCTCTTTTATGTGGCTGTCAGTAAGGCTGCAGTCTGAAACAGTGCTGAACGTGTTGATATCTATAGTATTCTATAGTATTCTATAGTATTCTATAGTATTCTATAGTATTCTATAGTCTATTCACAACAAAATGCCATTGTAAATCCTACCTGGGATCCTGCCAAGTGACTGACATTTTTTTTGGAGTCCTGGGTAGCTCAACCAGAGCTGAGACTGGCATTGGACACAGTGGGACGCTCTGGCACCCAGGTTTACTCGTGACCACATTCTCCACTTGCTCGATTGGGCAGGTTTCCATGGAAGGTGGGGAATGATGTTGAAATCATGTGAGATCATCCAACTGGGAACGACGTGATGCCCAATTTCACAATTTCTTGATGTCCCAAATCTGAGGATGCGCCAAAGTTGTGAAATGTGTTGTTTTTTAACAGGAACCAATCGAACATCATTGAACACTAGCTGCGAATCCTTCTTTCAGCTCAAGCTGCTGGATCCAGGTACGACTTCGTATATTTGCCTGTGGACTTTACCAGGGGCCGTAGTTTAGGGAAGCTTGGCAGACGTGCTGCTGGGTGTTTTTGCTCTCTTCTCCAATGGTCTAGGGGAAGCAATTCTCATCCCAAAAAGTCCTTAGTCCTTACATCACGATGTGCGGCATCCCTCCTGGTACTGCAGGAGGGATTTGGCTCAGGTATGCCTTGGTTGGATTGGTCAGTCACGAAGCTGCCCAAGACCTTCTTGAGCGTCTTGAGGCAAAGTCTGAAACTGCCCCAAAATATGAAGGTATATTGTCGCTATTGTCCCAACCTAAATGGCAATTTTGGCGGTTCATCGCCCGTTTGCAGATAAATCCTTTACCTTATTCACCTTATTTCACCTTATTGTTGCTTGTGCAATCACAAATATGTATATATATATATACATAGTATAATAGTATTATACCCTTTTACATCCCCATTTCAATGATAAATATTACTATAGTTCACCCATGTTTCCATCATTTTTCTTTGCTGCCAGGGCTCGTGCTTTCCTGGGGAAGACCCGAGTTTGCGATGTCAAGCTTCGTGGAGCCTGCTGAAGCCCTAGATTCTGGTACTCCTTCTGCAGAAGCGTCCATATTTTCATGGAAATAGACGTTTTTGCTGGTTGGATTGTAGGTTCAATTCCCACTTGTATTGGTGCAATACCCATATATATATCCATATATAGTCTTTTTGCCATAGTGTCTTTTCTTACACATCCATGAGTATTGCTAAAAATCGCATGTTGCTCCAACATTTCTGAGGCCCCATAGAGGCCTTGAAGGCCACATCGAGCGTTACCGCAACAGCCGAGACCTGAAGATCTGAGGTTGCCATAGGTGGCCATCGGTGGTTGCCATGTGTGTTTGTCTAAAAATGAATAAAAATGATGGATACCTCCAAAGTGCCCGTTTAATGGAAAAACAAGCCATATTATTTTAGTTTGTTTGGGCTGTATTTGCACTTGCTTGAAGTCCATACAGGATCACAAAAGTCATATGTGACATCATTGACGATCATTGATGTGCATCGTTTGCCTCAAATTGGCCGTTCTGGGGATCCAACGAACTTTGATCTCTTTGAGGCCCTGTGATGCATCCAAGCATGCCAGACGAGTACAAGGTGTGGCCATTTCTCTTCCTCTGGTCATCGACCATGATCAGAGAGTAGGGCGGCGAATTGGAGAAACATAGAGAACACATATGAGAGAGCAACGCAATGTCGGCCTAAAACACATTCAAACACCCTTTGAAAAAGATAGCATGTTGTATACAGCACATTCCCTTCACACCATTTGAATCCATTTGATGTGTGGATTTTCTCGGCTGACCTTGAAGATCCTAGCGTATCTGCGTCCCCATGCGCCAGCCTGTGATCTTCGAGAACGGTGAGCGAGTTGACTTCCCACCGCCGACCAAGACGATTCGGGCTCCTCGGATCAGACATCCGAAAGCGGGCCGCCGACCCGCTGAAACCAGGCGCGGGGATGCGGGTCAGCGGGCTTAGAAGAGTTGAACGGTTTAACAAAAGGGTTTAACAATGTTTCACCATCCATTGAAACAACTATGACGAATTCGAAGGTAATTGCAGTCTTCACCAAGAGAGAGGGGGAGAGAGAGCGAGAGAGAGATAGAGAGAGACTGAGAAGCGGAGTTCCATCTCGCTGCAGGGCAGGGTGATGAGGAGGTTGGTGAGTCCTCGCTAAAACTGGTGAGGTGAGGTGCGATCTCTGTACAAAGGCACTGAAGCACCATGTACAAAAGATTGCAAGGCAGGGCCTTGCTTCAACCAGTTTGGAAGATCCTTTTCACGCTTTTTGGCAGACCTTGATTTAGTGCAATTGAGAACCCTGTTGGACTCCAACAAACATAGTTATTGTTTGTTTTCGAGAGAACTAGATGGCAAGAGACGAGATGCAGTGCTAGATGCTTAAAGCGTGGCCGCACGTTTGAAAGGCAGTGCCGCAGCGCAATTCTTTTGCGGTTCTTGTCGCGGCTTCTGCGGCAATACAAAACCATGAGAAGATTTGCATGCCAAAGCTCGCATCAGCTGTGCGAGACAGGCCGTCAGAGTCCTGTGGCGGCTGCCAGCTGTGCCATTAAGGGCTTAGATCGGAGAGGGAGGAGTTCTTGCATGTTCTCAGCATTTTATCCTTGGCAGAATCCTTTATGGCATCAGGATGGCATCAGGTTTTCCACGCGTTTTTTTCCAGTTGATCGATCTACTTCGAACTACTTCGAACTTTATCTCATTTGTCATAGATTTGTGGTTTCCAAACCGACATGCTTCCCTCTCACCAGGTCCTACCAGGTCCTCAGGGCCTCTTTTGGCATGCAAAAATACAGCAGCATCCGCTTGGACGCTTGGTCCGACCAGTGCAGTTTCGGTTGGCATACTGCTAGGTTTCTGCAAGAAAAAAGTCATGTGGTTGATTGGATTGGAGAATGAACAGATGTTGAAACGGAAAGTCATCTTTCAATATCTCAAGGTTTCGAAAATAATCATTTGATTGATGTACTGTATGCCGTGGGTTCACAGTATAGAGAGGGTTGGACTGAGACCGTCGGGACTGCAAAGGGAAAAGGGGCGCCTGCACTCCTGTCGCAGCGGTCATGTGGCACAGTCCAAGCAGTCCAAGGATCCAAAACTGAACATGAATGCAGGGGTTGTTTCAGATGCTATGAATGCTATGATTTGAAACAAAACATGGGAGGACACAGAAAATGGTTTTCCTCTGAGATTTGATCGCAAACCGCAAACCGATGCCACTGAAGCTTAAGGCTTCAAGCTGCAGGCCGGCAAACTCATGAGACCTGATAGAAAAGCCGGCTGATCTTCAAGACAACACAGCAAACATGGGGTGTGTAATGATTGGCATTTCTCTTGGCCACCAAGCAGGACCATGTTCTATTTTCCCATTTCCAGCTGATTCCAGCTGTACAACGACCACGATACAGATGGCAATGACCTTTTTGGAGATGCCTTGGATAACAGCGTGATGTAAACAGAACAGCGTGCAAAGATTCAACAAGTTTGCTGAGATGGTCCTTGGAGGGTTTGATTTGCTGCAAGAACCTTAGCGATCGTTTCTGGCCGTGGGGGTGTTGGGCTTCAGAGGGGCTTCGAGTTTCTGGCTGCAAGCTTTGTTCAAGCAACCCTGCACTGTTCTGGCTGATCATGTCCGCGGAACCATGTTGATTTCCTAAAAAGTATCAATCAACCAATTCTTCTTTATCTCCATGGATTGTTAGATTTATACTATGGACTATGGATATCTATGGATAATCTCTAAAAAACATCCGTTTCTTTCTCCCCACAATTTTTATATGATAGATTATCCATTATTATCTATGATTATCCATGATTATCCCATGATATTTCATCATATATTGCTGGTTTTTATCCCCTTTGCTTGCCACTGAAGCCTTTTGACAAAACCTCAAGGCGCAGCTGGCGCAGATCCTCCGAGATCTCCGAGATGGATGAGGTTGGTCCGACTTTCATCACCTTTTGATTGAACTAGGGTATGATTAATGTTGGTAAAATCCCAACAGTTGGTGAAATCAGGTCATTTTCAACCTAATGTTGGCAAAAGAATGCCATAAACCATCCCCAATTTCACCAGAAATAGGTGGTATAAACCATTCCCAAATGGGTGGTTTATGATTGTATTATCCACATTAGTCGGAATAGTTGGTTGTGCAAATTATTTGACTAGAGAAATGGTCTTTACTCAGTTTCTAGTTTCATCATTTTGTGTTGTGCATGACTAGAAATTACCAGGCAAATATGCAGAAGTGTCACCTCTTTTGACAGTTCTTCCAAGCAGTTATATACTAGGCATCGGTTTCATGGATTAGAGCCATGGAGTTTACTCAATGGTTGGTTCCGTGGGCGTTTCACATTTGAACAAGGCAGCTGGAATCAATATCACTCATATGACGGATAGATGCCGAAGAAAGGGGAAATTGGAAGGCCATAGATCTTTACATCAAGAGATTCATAGAGGAACAGTGTAGAAACCATGTGTCCTCCAAAAAATATTGTGCCCCATCACCTCAGTAATTTCCCAATGGATATCAAAAAATCGGACTGTTCACGATTTTCCTTCCTGCAACGGGTCATGCATGCTTCAACCAGGCTGGTGCAAGGAAGAGGAATCAATGGAAGACTGGCAATGGTATGCTATGGTATGTTTTGAACTGAAGTTGATGGACAAAACAACATGTTTTCTTCAGTACCAAGTCAGACACAGAGTGTAAAGCCGCATCACGGAACACCCCGACCAGGCGGGTGCTACGACTGGACCTCCCGAACCAGAGATGCCTGAAGGAATGAGCAGTGCTCAACATGGCGGCTTCAGTATAGAAAGGTGAGCACAAAACAAAGCATGGGGAGATTGGAGATTGGTCAAAACGTATGACACCACATTTGGGCTAAGGAACATCCATTTACCCTGCTGTTTTGATTTTTCCCATGCCAGCATTTTGATCCACTGCCGTACGTACCAACTGGTTCTGAATGATACTGTACCCACTTGAAGAGGTTTCTCGCCACTTGAAAACCACAAACACTTGGTTTTTTGGAAATGGTAGACCCAGAAAGAATCAAACAACCACAAAGTTTGGCACGAAGCACATTCAAGTAGAAGATCTAGTTGGTGCTTTTATATAAGATTATATAAGTATGTTATTCCTTTTACCCACCTTACCAATATTTTTGGGCTGGAATGAAACCAGGAGCCAGAGATCATTTTGTCCACTAATCGTATGTTTTCCAAATATCCTGGCAATTCACCGCAGGACTCGAATCGATGGTGAGACCTTCCACACCTGTGGGTTCAATTAGCACCGATGCACGTGGCAAACTCAGCGGCCGCCGTAGAAAATGTTCCGCCACCATGGGCGTGGGATGCCCAACCAGGTGTGGGACTCTGGTGGTACATCCATGCCGGGGGCCTCGATTGGGAAACGATCTTCATAGATGTTCCATGTGGCCTTCAATGTTTGGCGTTTGAGTTGCATAGTTGTTGTGTACATTGCTGGGATTTGGAAGGTATGTTATGTTGCATGTTATGTTTTTATTTTTCCAATATCTTAGCATTTTTGTATAGCAAATAGGAATTCATACAGCACCAGGGCTACGGCACCTTGCTCAGCTGCTCAGGATTCGAAAATCCTGCTTTTTCAGCTTCCCGGACCGCTTGGGAACTTGGAGCCAGATACATGCTGATGGCACTGGAATGACATGAAATTACTTGTAGGCTGGTCACATGGGGGTCAAACTGTCCAGCTGGATCCGAGGTTTTTCCAGGTTCCGGTTTTTTTTGGCAGGAACGCTTTTGTTTGACTTGAAACCAGATGATTTTGTCTTGCAAAATCGTGTAAACTGTGTAAACACTTCCTTTTCAGTTGGCGTGTTGTCAATCTTTCAAACATATACGGTGGTTTCCCATTTTTCAATCACATCATCTAATGTATAGTTCTTTTATACACACATTATACACGCAGGTCATAGATCTATCATCATCTATTCGAGGCACTGGCCTCCATGTGGTGCTTTGCAGCTGCCGGAGTTCTCCACGTTGTCGGCGCACTGCGTGGCTCCGCTGACCACCGTGGTGCAGCAGGGGAGCAACACTTTGCGCAACCCCACCGTGGCGGCAGTGTGTCGGGGCTCCTTTTGTGCCGTTTCGGTTGATGGTTGAACTATACGAAAAATGGGGATTTCATGGGAATCAACGGGGATGTTATGGGATATAATATGATAAACCACCAATATGATATATATATATATATATATATTGTGAATGGCTTCACAAAGGTAGCAACTGGCAAATGACGATGACACTCGTCCCAATGTTCTCACTGCAGCTTCTCACTTTTACCAGGCACGCTGATGCTCAAGGCCTTTCGGCCANAAGGTAGCAACTGGCAAATGACGATGACACTCGTCCCAATGTTCTCACTGCAGCTTCTCACTTTTACCAGGCACGCTGATGCTCAAGGCCTTTCGGCCACAACGTCAGAAGGCCACACCTTCAGAGATGGATAAGTGCAAGGCCACTTGCTGATGGAAGTCTTTGGATCTTCGGATGAATGCCGGCCGCGGCAACAACGATTGATGGCTCAAGCAATGAAACCCGCCCACCTGCCCAGGGCTGTCCTCAGCCTACATGGCTATGTGATCGATGTCATGTTGAAGGCGGCATCCTTCCATATGGACCCTTGCTGGATAATGGTTGCAAAGAGGAACATGGAAACCTTGGAAAATCACANGCTATGTGATCGATGTCATGTTGAAGGCGGCATCCTTCCATATGGACCCTTGCTGGATAATGGTTGCAAAGAGGAACATGGAAACCTTGGAAAATCACACTCCCAAAACTTCAATCTTCTGTGTTTTGTTGATTTTGCAACCATTTGAGTCTATTCCTCGCTGATGCTCGGTCTTTCAAGATCTGCTCTTGATCGTGCAACTGATACTTTCCAATTTTGAGGATGTGCCTAAGGAAGGAACATTCCATTTCTTTGGTCAAGGCGTCAGCTACTTGAGCTCCACTGTGGACCCAGCGAAGACTGATATTTTCTGAAAGCAAATCTTTGATTGATCTCGCAAGCAATTGTGTTCGGAATTCTTGGCAGTTTGGAGGAGCTGTTCGTGATACCAAATCGTACAATGACTTGCAGTCCGTCACGGCAATATCATTCTGGAAAATCTCATCTTTGATTGTTGCATTGGCTATTGTAATGGGCAGTTCATGTAAAGTTTGTTTGGGCTGTTTCCAGTTGAGCTTTGGGTTCAAAATCCATCCCCAATAGAGCCGGAGCCATGACAATTGATCCAGAGTGCTGTTCAAGGACGTTGCCTCGGCGGACAATGTGCTAACAACTACCTTCTGAATCTTCTTGCAACCCCAGGAAATTGGTGACACTGGACAAGTGATATTGTTTCTGATTTGATCATGTGTGGTCATAATCATCATTCCCGTATGTGAATCTGGCTGCTTCTTTGATGAAAAGGAGGCATCAGAAAACGCCAAAAAGCGTATCTTGTCAATTGGCACTGGTTGGATAGTGATGGAAACATCTTTGTGTCGTTTGGCATCATGCAAAACTTTGTTCGCTTGAATCAATGTTTGTACCGTTGCACTGTTGACCTGGCTCTGCAAGAAACTCAAACGGCTTGCCAAATCTGGTCGAGTATTGACTGACGCATACTGGAGGGAGCCAATGAGTGCGCGTAGTCCCTGTTGTTCGTCTTTAGTGATCTTACTCTCTGATTCTTGACGTCGTTCCCCAGAGATGTGGATTGGTTCAATCTTCGAGACATATTTTTCTTGGGACAACTTGATGCTATGGTCAGTGTTCTGGCTCATTTCGATTCCTGTGAAAACAAAGCTTTGACTTTTCTTGGCACCAAATGGATAGCGTTTTTCCAACTTTTGCAATTGCTCCAAAAAGAACTGGTTACCTCCACAAAGTCCGTCATCCACGTGTAGTCCTATAATTCCAGCTGGTGTTGTTGACCCTTCAGGATAAAGGAGATATACCATAGGATCAAATGGTGAAGGCAAAAATGACAATTCCCGCAGTGCTTTGTCAATTTCCTGAAACCAGAGATAAGGAGCGTCGATCAAACCGTACGCTGATTTGGATAGTTGACACACTTCGGCTGCTGTAAGATTCATGGCCCTGATCATCTCAATAGGCGGTTCAATACCGATTGTTCTCCCTTGAGTAGATCCTTGAAGAAAGGCAGCTTTAATGTCAAATGACATCAACAACCAATTCATGGATGCAATCAACTGGAGTATCAACATGCGGGACTGACGATTGAGTGTCGGGCTATCCCTAGGGATATCTTCCAAAGCAGGGTCAAGGTATCCAAGAACGACTAAACGCGCTTTGGCCTTTCGTGTCTTGCCACCTAGCTTTACCTGATCTTCTACTGACTCAATTGGCTTCCATGTATATATCCAACGGCACCGCAGAATCTGCTCGGGAGAGAGTTTGTTCCGAAGGATTCGGCACACGGTGCCAGTACTCAGCCAGTTAGAAATCTCAGAGGCTTTGGCCTTTTCAAATTCTTCTCGTTCAACTGTATTGAGTTGACCTAGTTTGACTTCTGTTCGCTGCTTCTTGGATGCAGTGGCCAGAAAAATGGCAGCTTCAACTTCCTGTTCGTTTTGAGGACATTCACCAATGTCATCAAGGTCAACTTCAAATCGCCAGGCCAAATCTAAATCCCCCTGAAGATGTTCACGGCTATCTACATCGCTGCAGACTAGTAGATCGCAAAGCAATTCATCATCACCCAGGTCGGGAACAGGCACTTCATGTGCTGGCAATTCAGTGTTGGTCACATCTTGTTCGGGATTGACGGTGGCACTTGGTGATGATGGGAAAGTGGACTGTTCAACTGGTGTCTCTGATGCGGTCACTGATTGGTTATTCCCTGTGGAATCTTGAAAAATGGCAGGTTCTTGGTCAGGTTGTTCTTGAGATCCCAAAGATGGTGGTCGGTGATGTTCGGTCTGTGCAAGTGGCTGACTTGGTGGGCTAGTTGCACTGGGAATATTGACTGGTGTTGATATTGTTCTGTTGTCTTGAGAAGTGGTGGATGTTTCAACTTGCATTTGTTCTGGGATTATGGTGGCTTCTACTGCTGTTACTGGTCTCACATGTTCTGGGGCCGCCCGGATGAGTGAGCCCATGTATTGACAGTAGACTGATGTTGTTTGGTCTTGCTGGATGACTTTTGCGGGACCTATCCATCCCCTCACATTGGCATTGGCTCGCCAGATCATAACCCACTCGCCTGGTTCATACTGACCTCTGGGTGGTCGGCTTCTACGGAGTGCAGCACGGCGGATAGCCATGCTATTGTCTGCTGCATGAAACGCCCGACGGGCTGTTTCTCTGAAGGCCAGTTGAGCTCGAAACCGGATGCCATGTGCTGATTCATCTGTTGCGGTCAAATGGGCTGACAGCTGATCATCGCTAGTGTTGGAACCCGGATTACGGAACCCTTTGCCGAATACCAAAGTTTCTGGTGAGTAGCCATGTCTCAAACTGCAACTGTTCTTGGCCTGTGTGCATTGTGTCAATGCCAACTGCAACTCAGCATATGTTTGGATGGCATGTTCGGTTTCGAATCTTCTCAGCATTTCCTGCAGTACCTGACCATGTCGCTCAGAGCGACCCATCTGCCAGTGCGCTTGAGGTGGGGTAATTGTTGATTTGATTCCGAGAGTTTGGAGATATTGGGAAAAGGTTTCTGAATCAAACTCGGTTGCGGCATCGGCCATGAATTCATTCGGAGGCCCAGCCCAATTAATCCATGCTGCATTTAGTTTGTCGATGGCATGTTCTGCAGTTCTGTTGGGTGCAATGACTGCAACATGATAATTGGTGCCATGGTCCAAGTAATGATAAAAATGAAACACTTTGCCGTCTTTGTTGGTCCAACTGATTCCATCGACGGACACTTTATCACCGAAATCCCTCTCTGAGTGCAATGTTGCTGGTCGGGCAATTTTGGGTCTTTTGTGCATTTGACAGGTTGAACATTGGTAGTCTTCCAAAGCTTGGATCATTGTTGGTGAATACCCCTTTTGACGAAGGACTTGGCCTAACACTTGATTGGATGGGTGTCCCAAGTTCTTGTGGATCCTAGCAAGTAGCCCCCTTTCTTCTGGTGGAAGTGCAAGGAATCTACTACCATGTTTTTGACTTGCTACATCAATGGTCTCTGGTGAGCTTTTGGCGATGGGTGCAATGATGCCCGGATCAGGCATCGATGGAGCGCTTTGGATCACGGCAGGCATTTCAGCAAGCGGCATCACTGGTGGAGCCTGCTCTGGCATTTTCTCATCAGTCTCATCCGGAGACTGGGCATCTGGCCGGTGCGGCCCTGGCATCTGCATGCTTGGCTCTGATGAGCTCGCTTCCATTGGATTGGCTGCAAAGACTGTTATATTCAAATGGCTTGCTCGGATTGGTCTTGTCAGCTTGCGCTGAGAGAGGTGAGTCCAATCTTCCCACTGATCTTCAACCATGATTTCTTGGGTTCCCCGGCATTCTATGATGGTCCTACGGAATGGGGCTTCTTCGGCAAGTAGATCTTTTGGTGGAGGAATGGCTCTTTCAGTGCCCTTACATGCAATAACTCGAATGACCTGCTTATCATCAAAAATACGGTTGAGTATTTGGATGACTGCGGGGTCAGTGACATGCTTACGGCCTACTCGTGGCATGGAAGGTTTGACCAATGAAAACAGTTCCTGAAAATCACTGACAGCTGGATTGGGAGTCTTTCCATCAAAACGCCTACGTTTGGTTGGCAAACCATCAGGTGGAATCAGTCTTGCAGGCGTCTGCAAACATTTCACAGCTGTGCTCGCAGGAACTTGCCGGATTCTCTTGCTGGCGGATGATGGTGGTTCACCTGTCTCTGGATTCTTACGCTTGGCATCTGCAGTCAATGCAGGTACATCGGAAAAGAAACCCTTTGGAGAATCCATGTTGGTCTTCACTAGAACCTTGGCCACATACCGAGCAAATTTTCGGGGATATCTCTCGGAAAACTCCGTACGTTTCATACACTGACCTTTCACCTGAATGCTACCTTCCAGGACTTGATGTTGATGATTCTTTCGACAAAAACGTCCATGCAAGGCTTGATGAACATGGCTGGATGTTGTTCGAACAGACATGCTCTTCTGATACAGCAACTGGCTGACAGGGTCCCTCAGTTCACCTACGTGGCACATGTCAAAATTGGCTTCCCAGGTCTTTGCGTACAGTTCTTGTAACAACGGTGTTACAAACATGGCTGACCTACGTGGCTGTTCCCAATGCAGGTGTTTACCACGCTGGAACTGAAATCGCAAGAGAACAATTCCAAGAGCAAGCTGGTACAAAAGCTCTTGCCGCTGTCGTTGGATCATGTCAAAACCCTCAAGTGATTTGTTTCCATTTAGGTTGCTCCAGGAGCTCCACGGACCACAAGTGGGACTGAACCAAATGTTTTCAGGATCACTGGCAAGCATATGGCGGAACAAAACTTGTCGGCCTTCAGGTGTGGCCAAATCGGCAATGTCAATACTGATACGCTGTGCATTATATCCCAGGTTTTGTACTTGATGGGAAAGTTCGCTGTTGGTGCTACAAAACACTTCAAGTAATTTGATCTTGGGCATGTGTGGAAGTTTGGATGGTTTCTCTTGATAGAGTTCTTGCTCAAATTGGTGAATCAACTGTTGAAACTTGGATTGCAAAGCTTGGGGTTGAGTGGAAAAATTGTGAAAAACACAGTCATCATGATCCATATCTCCAGCTGCGCAATGGCCATTGGCCTCAGCATCCATGCTCACTGATCGCGGCGGATGTGGTTCAGAACCTCGGTCATGGCATTCTCCAAGAAGCCCATGCGGGCCTGCAGTGCATTGATCATCTCGGCATTGTTGTCGCTGGGGCCCTCGGGCATCTCCATCCACTCTTCCACATCGGCCTCGTCCAGGTGTACGAGGAGATCTTCCTGGACTGGGCGGCTCCTGGATTTGGCTTTCGCCTTGGCCAGGATGGGCTGCTGCTCGGTGGCTGCTGAAGCAGCATTGATCGATGTCGGGGTGGCCCCCTTCTCCTCCATCTCCACCATGAGTTCCACAAAGGCCATGAACTTCTGGTGCTCCACTTTCTGCGACCCTTCGTACGTTTTGACCACCCAACGTACCCAGGCCGGCTCGGAGTGCCACACCGTCAGGTATGACTTGCCCATATGGGCCTTCCCGAAGTCCACCTTCTGATTGCACATTGCGTCCCATGGCAATGCACGGAACTCGGCCAGTTGGTCGGCATATGCCCCGGTCTGGAGCTCCGACAGGCGCTTGGAGAGGCTCATGATCAGCAGCAATGATCAGCGACAGTCACAGGCTTTTGGTCGAATGCTTTGAACCCGGATGCTGAAGGTGCCGGAGACTGTTGGCTGGTCTTGCTCGACAGGGACAACTCTGTTTCCACTGTGTTTTGAACATCAAAGTGATTCTTGTCATGTTGTGCAATTGAGGTATTGGGTAAACTTGCATGAACATCATCAGGTGTGTGGTCATTGTGAACATCTTGAACATGGACTGTGTGTGACATGTTCTCATGGCTGGTTGATTGATTTGATGTAATTTGAGTGGCTGACAGAACTGTTGGATTGGCGGAGATCTCGGCTGCATTCTTATCATTTTCAGGCTCAGGCTCGGAACTGTGATCTGTGTGAACAAATGTCTCGGCAACTTTGCAGAGCGGGCTGGCGGCTTCGGCAAGCTCGTTGACATCCAAAAGAAAGAGTCCCCTTGGATTTAACTGCAATTTCACTGGTTTGGTCAACAATGGACTCTGCAAACAGTGCCGTGCGACATCTACCTGTGCTTTCAACGTCCTGAGCAACGTGTTTGACAGCAGCAGTGGCGTCTGCCCTTGAACTACAGAAATCTTAAGGCCCAAATTGCCTATAGGTAGAACAAGTGCTGTGGTGCTATCA
Source organism: Symbiodinium sp. clade C Y103 (assembly GCA_003297045.1). Classification (NCBI taxonomy): domain Eukaryota; class Dinophyceae; order Suessiales; family Symbiodiniaceae; genus Cladocopium; species Cladocopium sp. clade C. The sequence continues at coordinate 306,626 of BGPT01000163.1, read as the reverse complement.
AGAGTCCCCTGATTACCGAATCGAAACGTCACTGAACACTGACATCGGGTCAGACGTCTGCGTATCGACGGGTTGAGACCTTTGATCAAATCCGGAATCAACTCACTGCCTATGACAGACTTTGTTGCACCAGTATCCAAAATGCCAAAAGTCTCATGTGACGCAAACATTGCATGCTCGGCTTTTGCGAGCTCGGAGACAGGCTCTGGCGCTCTCTCAGTTGGCAGGGATGCTTTGGATTGCATCAGCTTGTCACTCCTGGGCACAGGAGTGTTCCCCATGGCATTATGCCTAGATAACCCGATTTTATGATTATCTTTATCCCCATTATCCCCGGTTACTCCATTTACCCCATGAAGTACATACCTCTTTCCCCTGAGGTGCACGGTGTTAACAAAGGCTGAGTGCTGTCTGGGCTCATCCTGGGCTGCTTCTTGGATCTCAGGCAACTGCAAGAATTCCAGAGGAAGAAACTCGTCGGCATGGCTAATGGTGGGATCACTTGGCTCGGCAGTCAGAGTTGGTGCGGATGCACTGGAGTTGGAACCTGAAACTTTGTTTCTATCAGGGCACTCAGCTTTCCAGTGCCCCTTCCTACCGCATATACGACATGCAGTCTCCATCATACGCTGCTGCAAGCTCTTCCTAGGACCCTTGAAGCCATTCTTAGATTTCCCCTTGAAACCTTTTCCTTTGCCTTTTGACATGCTCGACGGCCAGAACCCTCGATTTCGGAATCGCTCACTGAGACGCTTGCGAGCGTCAGTGTAAGCACTGAACGCAGTGGCAAGCTCAGAGTCATCCTGGACGGTGTCAGCCATGGCCGCTTCATAGTCATGGACAAACAGCGCATCTTCATCACCATCTTGAGCAAGTGACTCTATCATGTCTTCCTCAGTGAATTCCTCAGAAACCAAGGCATGTGACTCCCATGAGGAGTCTTCCAGCTCATCAGTGGCCACATTTGCGGCATCATAGATCTTACCTTTCGACTTCTTTGCACCGATCATTTCATGAAAGAATCCAGATCCTAACATGCGTACTGACTGGTTCACCTTTTCCATGGATAGTTGGCCAGATCCGGTTGCATCGCTCTCCAGAATCACTCGCTTTTTGTCCTCTTGGCTAAGCAAGGAACCCCTGAGCACTATGTAGGATCTCAATTCCTCCATAGACATCTTCTTGGATAGCAGTTCAGTCCAATAGATATCAGCACGAGCAAGGAAAGAATCGTTGGATTCATCTGATTTCTGTGTACATCGGAACAAAGCTTTCTCTACCACCTCGTACTTTCGCTCTAAAGTCACCTTTCCCCAGTGGCCCCCAAGGGCTTTGACCAGATTTTCAATTCCCTTTTTGTCATTTGTAAGGATTTCCGATCTCTGCAGCTGAAGTTTCTGGAATGCGGCACCTGTAGTGTTGAGGATCAGGCGCGTGGCAAGCTCGTTCAGCTTTTCGGCAGGCCAGATATCAGCTAACATCTCAATTTTCTGTACGTACTGTTCAAGGTCATCCTTCGAAGGATCAAATGCAGGAACCAACGTGGTCAACTGGGTCGGCACATTGGAAGAGGTACTTTCACGAGTCTCACCCGACATCACTCAAGTGAGCTCACTTCAACGTTCCAAAGCAGCAGTTGCAAGATCGATCACAACAGATCCAAGAATCAAGCAGCAAGCAAAGGTTCACCCCGGAGCTTTCTGGTAGCTCCGCTACCAATGTGAATGGCTTCACTAAGGTAGCAACTGGCAAATGACGATGACACTCGTCCCAATGTTCTCACTGCAGCTTCTCACTTTTACCAGGCACGCTGATGCTCAAGGCCTTTCGGCCA
>BGPT01000163.1:273398-292282 GCA_003297045.1 Symbiodinium sp. clade C Y103 | reverse complement strand
TATCTATCTATCTATCTATCTATCTATCTATCTATCTATCTATCTATCTATCTATCTATCTATCTATCTATCTATCATTATCTATCTATCTATCTATCAATCAATCAAGGGTGACTAAATCATGTAAATCCCCATTTCATGAGGATTTTACCATGGTTTTACCACCCCTGATAAAAGATGGCCCCCCCAGTGATGATTCTACCGCTACTTTCGTAGTCTCCGGAAAGGACCAGGCATCGTCGCTGTGCGGCCGAGCATTTTCACAACTGGGAGCTCAGGCGATGTTGGGAGCAGCACCTTGGTTGAGCAGTGTAGTGCGGCCAGGGATGCTGGGTGAAGTGCCGGGGGGGTTCATGTTATGTAATCCAAAGCTGATGGTCACTGATGGTGGACAAGCTTTACTACCCTGGAGGATGGTTGTCGAAGTGGTTCTGTTTATGTCTTTTTCCTAGGGTATGCTAGCATGTTTATATAATATATTTTCATGGATTAACGGTGGAATTCCATGGTTTCAATCACCATGCTGGACTCAGGTGGAGAGACGGACGCAACATCTGCTGGACTCTGGAGGCCAGACCCTTGCCATACGCTTCTCCGTGTCGATCAAGGTCTTCCAAGATAATTTTCTTTACGAACGGTGATTTCTGGTTGGGTTTCCCCTCACTTTCGGTGTGAGCCCTCCAATTTTATCCAAGATCTATCCAATTTTATGGTTTTTATTTTCGCAGATCTTCGCCGCATTTTTCTCCCCGGCATATTTGACCAATCTCCATATGTAACTCAGCCAGGTGAATCTTCGCTTTCAGAGAAGGCCAAGGCTTTGGAAGATTGGCTACGCTTCCTTCACAAGGTGAGTTTTTGGTGAGCTGGTGGATTCAAAGGGGGGTTCTTAAAATGGAGGATCCCCAAAAACATACTAACATAAGTCATAAGTTTGGATGATTTGGGGGTACCCCCATTTTAGGAAACCACCAAATCAACAGAAATTGTGGGATAATTAGGGTTTTAGGCCAACCGTGTTGTGGGGATACCATGGGTTATAATGGGGAATTAATGGGATATATATATATATGGTAACCAACAAGATGCTATGGGGGTAATTCCAACAATGGAGCAGGGGCCTCCAAGTTATGAAAGGTCCAATAAGAAACATGAGGATACACCAAAACCATGATAAACTATGATAAACGATGATAAACTATGATAAACTATGACAAACTACGACAAACTGCTGGATTTGGGGCAGCATATTTCAGACAAAGCCATGTTGACTGGCTTGCACCATGATCGAAGATTCTTTGACACTAGCCATTTGTTGTCCTTCTGAAGTTGTGGGGCACGCTTCATGCGGGTTTGGGACATGAGTGTCATGGACATGAGTCAACGAGTGAAGAGTGAAGCAGGAGAAGTGTGTCTTGCACAAGATGTTACAGATCCTAGGAAGAAAGATAGATCAAAGGAGCATCCATAGGATGTGCTCTCTTACCCCTTTTTGGTTCATGTGAATCCCCATGTTCGTTGGTTAATCTGCTTGCCCCACCAGCTGCCGCAGGCGGGTGTGTGGATTCGCATGGGCAATGCTCCAAACATCACTGCAGCACAGCAGAAGGTGGCTGAGGCGCCATTGAGGCTGCTGTTTGCAGAGACACCTCTGTCTTCACTCAGCTCTTCACTTTTTTTCTTTCATATTCTTCCGGATCTTGAAATTGATATCTCATGAGACCAAAGAAGACGATGTCAAACCTGATGATGGTGGTCTAGCGGTTCAGGCATGCGAACGTGTTGCAGCACTGCAACAGATGCGAGAATATCACGACGTGGAGCCTGACGTTTTTGCCGCTTGCTGACAGCTTCAGCTTTCTGCCATCATTTTTCCCCATCCCATTGACACAACCGAGGCCAGTTCCATTCATCATGCCTTGGATGGACAAGGCGGGCGATGCTTGTGGCCTGTTTGGAGAACCTTTCCAGCAGGCCCTGTGACAACAGGTGACAACAGGTGGCAGTCTAACCTGGTCAGATCATGTCCAAATCCTTGCTGAAGATCTAAGGGTCCCCCAAAAGTTCCTCCCAAAAAAAGGTAGGGATATGTAGGGATTCAATAAGACTATAGTAAGGGTAATAGGATGTAATAAGGCCTTATTTGTGTCTCTGCGTGGAGATCCCACGCAGCAGCCGGATTTTGAGGCAGCGGCAAGTCTGATGAGGAAATCCAGGAGTTCTACAGCCGTTAGAACCTTAGTCAGCCAGGCTACCCCTCAGAGCAGCCAACAGTCTATCTGAATATGGTGTGTACTGTATACCCCCCAAATTGGCAATTCTTGATGGGGAAGGATGATGAACCAGAACCAGCGGAGTTTGGGGTACCCTATGTTCAGACACACCTAGATGGAGTGAAACGCAGATTGTGGACACAAGCTCTGCTGTATGTACTCCTTGTCAAAACTGGGCAACATTGAGATCCGGAGGTCCAAGCGAATGCGAGCGTCTACTTCCAAGCCTTGCACAATATCCACGCACTTTGCCCTTTGGTGTGGTCGCCAAGCAGCCGTGGAAGGGGCCATGGAATGCGAACGAAAAAGGAGGGGCGGCCTTGGAAGGTGGTGACCCAAAGGATTGCTGATGCAAGACACCTGGCAAAGACTGGTCTTGATTCAGGTCATTTCAGATCGTACCAGTCAAATATTCATTGTGTGTATTTGTGTATATTGTATGTGGTGGTGCTATGGTTATACTTGTGCATGTTCAATGATCTACACATGTACTACGTCTATGCAAATATGGTATTTCAATGTATTTCACAAAGTGCTCATACTTTCTGCTTGTAGGATGTCGAAGCTTAGAACATCTTAGAACCATCGAACTTTGGTCATCAAATATATCTGATTAAGACAGCTTTTAATGTATTGCATACAAGCCTATGTTGATTCTCTAACACTTCAAAAAATACCATTCCAAGCAACAGTTTCGAATGCTTCGAGAGATGTCTTGGGCCGCCAGATTCTTAGCACCATGAATTTTTCTCCAGGTCTTGCGTCATATGATTCCCAGGTTCCGGCGGTGCTTGGGATGCGGTGGTTTTTGTGCACGGCGTGGTTTGTGGCTTCCTGGATGCTGCACTGGTGCCGTTTGGGCGGGGAGGAAGGCACTGGAGGCTTTGGAGGAAGCTTAGGTGATGATTGTTCGGTGATTTTTCGGTGATGGTGACGGCGATGATGATGGTGGTGATGATTATTGTTATGATGATGATGATGATGATGATGATGATGATGATGATGATGATGATGGTGATGATGATGATGATGATGATGATGATGAAGGATAGTGGTTGATGATTGGTGATGAAGGAACATGGTTGATGATTGATGACTGACGATTTTGGACTCTTCAGGTTGGATGATTTTGGATAATGATCCTACAGTGATTTGATTGATGTTACAGTGATGTTTACGGAATCGGGATATCCAGCCGATCAGTGAGAATCGCAGACTTATATCAAGGGATGATCACCGAGCCCGTGACAGGAACGCAGAGCTCATGTCTTGAAGACGCATCCCACGTCTTTGTTGGAAACTCAGCAAGGGCTCTGATTGGTGGCTTGGTTTTTGCCAGCAAAGCTGTTCTGCGGATATGAAAACACAGGTTTTTTTTCCGGTCAAATTCATCGCCGGCACATGAAACAATGGTGGTCTCCTTTTTTCTCTCTCCAGGCCACCACCCGAGTCTCATCAATTGCAGAGGCTGCGGTCCAAGTCTTCAGGAGCGTCAAAATTTCACCTGACCGGAAGGGCTTATCCAATGATGACAGCTGCCAGTTTCAGGTATTGGCCCAAGTCCGTGGAGCCCGTGACAGGAGTAGGCAGTGGCCAGGGCCCCAAGGCAAAAAGTCTCTGTCCTTGGCCAGAACTCGTGGCGCTGGCAGGTGGAGACGGAACATCGCAAAGTGGGATTTCAATGGATTTCAACGGAGTTCTAAGGGATTTCAATGGATTTTGTTCATTTTTGCTGCACTGTCCTATTTTTGCCGGATATGACGTTTTTTTCCTGCTTGGTTTCAAACATCCAGATTCCCAGTTGTGAGGTTGGCTTATGTCCTCGTCTATCCAAAGAGCGTTGGAGGACATCCGGACGCTAAGCCCAAGCCTTGGGATCAAATACCATATAGACGGATGTTGGATGGATCAAGGGCCAACTGGATTCAGCTGTAAGTTTTTTGTTACATTGTTCTGCTATGTTTTGCCTTTTGGGAATGTTGACTCCACCTGTCAAGAAAGTACGAAAACACTGTTGGGTGTGGATGATGCTGCTTCTTGGGTTCATTTCATGATATTTTAGTCCGTAGTGACGTAGTGTGAATTTGCGAGAATCAAGGTGTGATATGCCCTTCAAAAAGTTAACAACCAACAACAAGTAACACATACTTCAATCATGTTCCCACTGCGCAGGTGAATCAGGCAGCCCGTTGATGCCTAGGTCTGGAAGTCCTTCCTGTTCCAAAGCAGCGGTTGCCATTGTTGGACGCGCAGGTACTATGGATTAATTTTCCGATGCCTGGTGCAGTTTGTCATTTGGGCTGTAAAATGGGGCGTTCCTAGAATCCAATTGTAAAATGAAATGTATTGTAAATATGTATATAATATATAATTATGTATATCTATATATATATATACATATATGTGTACTGTAATGATTTTGACAATAGAAAACTGAAGTCAAGGGGTATATCTCCCATTTTGGACAATCCCCCATATCGTTGTGTTGAAATGTTTGGTTTCATACCCCTATTTTTGCATATGTTTGCGGTATACAGCATGTTCGTGCCAACTCGTTTGAAGAGAGACGATGTGTTTTGATGAAGATCGAAGATGAGCCTGGTCACCGCACGATTTGTTGCTACCACCAGTGCTAATCACATGAGCCACGGATCAAAATCAGACCTCCAAAATTGGATGGTCAACGACCACCAAAATGGAGGTGTGGCTATGGACGGGTTAAATACGAAAATCCTCCAAAACTGGTTCACTGGTTCCATTGATATATTATATTGATATCAAAATTGGATGGTTGAACATTACATATATATATATATACACATATATATATATAGACACAGAGAAAACCATTGTCATACCATAGAAAACCTACATATTGCCAGCCAACATGTGGATATTCTTTTGTCATTCCCCACGTTGGGGGTCGCTCGGTCGCCCCTACCTGGACGAAACCGCAGGCCTTGCGCGTCATCGAAGGTCTTCAGCAGTTGTGCCGAAGCAGCCTGCGGGCAGCGCACGTTTGGGCGCTCAGCAATGGGTTGAAGAGAAAACCTACTTGTGTAGACAGATAATATAGTAATAATATGTATGTGCATATATATATATATTAATATACACATATGTGTATATATAATATGTCTAGTCTATGATAGACAATGACTAAAATACATGTGTGTAGGTATATCTACATATATATATATATATATACATACATGTAAATATCCCATTCGAACTCTAAGCCACACAGGTGACATTGTTTTATCAAGATAGAGAGAGAGAGAGAGAGCCCCAAACGTTGGGTGATGTAACAGCTCCCAGGCCAGTTTCGTTGACCTCCACGCCAATCCAATGGTGCCCTGGGCCGAGCTTGTGGATGGGATGATAGAATATAGATGAATACACTAATATATGGTACTACATGGTAATATATGTTGAGATTTAGTAATACAAAGTACTGTATAGTAATATGTGTATATATATATATATATGTATACTTATAATTATATATTTGTAGATATAGTGAGATGAATGAAATGATCTGAAAAGAACTCACAACTTTTTCAGATGTTGACAATTGTTGGATTCTTGGACGCCAAGCGTCATGTCAACTCATCTTTGACATTTAGATGTGTTTTACATTTGTTGCTCCTCAGTAGCAGCACTGACAACCAGACAGCTGTTGACCGGCCAGGCAAAGTTGAGAGAGGCTGTTTTGAAAGACATGGCATATGCGGAGGCCCAAAGCTGCTGGAGCTGGCTGCGAGTGGGAGCTGTTTGCCCAAAACTTGCATTGAAGTGTACAATCCTATGTAGATCAATATAGTTCGACATATTTACAGGATGTTCAAACCCAAGTGAAAACTTTAATGATTGCTGGTCCGGACCAATTTCAAGCAAGAAATAGACAGTAATGACCTTTGGAACACTTTGCATGCCTTTGGATACAGGCATCTTTGCACGAGAACGCAAAGATTCTGAAGCACCGCACGTTGGCCCTGTCTGAAGAGCTAAGATCTCAGGGGGCTGACATGGGCGGACAACATCCTATTGGGACATTGCGGCTGATGTGGTGCATCCCCTCATCACCTGGTAGCATTTTTTTATGTGTGACTTGCAGCTTTGGATGAGGTTCGAAGATGTGGAGGCCCAGTCACCATGTCAGAAAGCTGGTTTCGGATCGGCATGCCATGCCCCAAAGTTGGTGACCCCCCAAAATCCACCAAAATGGACAAAGGATCAGGATGACAAAGGACTTCCCATTTTCCCATGGGTCTCCAAGTCTTCGACATCCCGAATGGACATCCAAGACATCTCCAGGTCTTCGTGCGACTCTCTGCACTGATCGATTTGCCACGCGCGGACCACAGCTCCGAATCCGTGACGTTTGGAGTTCGCAGTAGGCTGAACTGCAGGAGTTCACATTCGTGGCTGGCCAAGATGGCCAAGTGCACATCCAAATGCGTGGAGCGTTGACAAAGACCATCTTTCGGAAATGTTTGTCGTTCATCCTCCCAGAACTGGAGGGGGAAGAGTAGATGTTCCAAAGAAACAATCCAGATCTATGATTTCAAAGATGACGTCAAGCTGATTTCTGGAGCTGAGGTTTGGACAACATGATGCTGAGATCAGAGGCGTTTAGAAGGCGAGTCTTTGAACAATGCCTGGGTCCTAGACGGATTGGCATCCTCAAGTGAGAAAATGTCAGAACATGTGGGGAAACAGTTGTCAAAACTATCTGCAGTTCTCACTAAGTTCTTACGATTCTTAATTTTACGCTTTCCCATGTAGTATGTTGTATTATTCAATGGATTGGTTTGAGGGAAAATGAACAGGAAACCCCATATTTCATGGGAAAAAAAACATGGTTTCCTGTAGATTTTCCCTTGAACCAAACACTTGAATTCTGTTGTGCCTGATGGCAGTGAGTTGGCCCAGTCGTTGCTGAGGCTTAGCGGAAGAACAACTTCATCCTTTGTTCTTCCGAATGATTCGGTGCTTCCCACCAAGCAAATCTTTGTTGGAGGCCCGGAAGAAAAACCACTGTAGCTTCTGATTCACGAGTTGGGCCATTGGAAACGACTACTTTCCATGGTTTCTTCGAGGCTTCGCATGTGTTGCTCTATGAAGTGTTGATAGATTGGAACCCGTCCATTCTTTTTCGATGCTTCCAGATACCATCAGATACCCAAATCTTCCATCAAGAATCAACAGCCCAAAAAAAGTTGGGCACAATTTCAAATCTCATGGTTCAACCAGCAGCCCAAGTCTTTTTTGGCCAGGAGCTGCTCCATCCATACCCCGAGTTGCGCTGGACCCTAGAGCTCAACGCCTTGACGGAGGCACGCGCTTTTTGTAGATGTGGGATACATAAATGGGATTTGACATGGAGATTTAACCTACAAGAATGGAATATTCATACATGTGTATGTATGTATGTATGTATGTATGTATGTATGTATGTATGTATGTATGTATGTATGTATGTATGTATGTATCTATGTATGTATGTATGTATGTATGTGTGAATATATCATAGAAATATATAATATATAGATAATGAAATATTGCTTTGTACAACGAAAAGCAATAGGGATAATGGGGATTGATCAATCAGCAACAAATGGGATTAATCATGGGATGAATGAGGGAGCTGACCCACCATAGTGAGATAGGGGTATCACCAGCTGACAGATGTGATATGGTCATCCATCTGATGGGAATCCTCATCATGTTTTTACAAATCCCTACTAATGGGTTGATATGTTTGTTGCAATATGGACCATTTCCCCAAGTTTTGACCATGGTATGTGGATGACGAGATGAAGAATCAGATGGTCAGTATGATCATCCAGCAACCAATTGTTAATATAATGTCTAATTCCCAATCCGACCAGTTTTGGGCGCTGCTCCATGCCGTTGCACACAAGGAAGCGGACCCTCAAGGTTTTCTGACTGTATCGTTGCCCAAAAACAACTGTGACATCAGTGCTATCCGGAACTTCTAGAGATTCTAGGGACTTGGTGACCATTTGCCCCTGCAGGTGTTCAACACTGGACAATGGCCAGCAGCCCTACACACGGCCCCTTGGCAGAGTCGTGTCATACCCTGATGAACAGATGGACAGGATTGGACAGGTGCATTTCAAGTACCGGTACAAGATCTCAGTACCCCCCCTTCATACACAGATGTTTATGCTGATGCTTGAAGAATTCGGAAGTTTGCAACCCGGACAAACTGCTGATCTGCCTGACAGTGGAGCTGAGTCATTCAAACGAATAGAACACCTGCCTTAAATGAATCCATACCAGCTTTGTCTCGCGTTGTTGATCTCATTTGCAAGGTTAAAGAGATTGCCATCAAAGCTATGGAGAGGTCCGAGTTTGAAGCAGATCAACGCTTCATAAAAGTGCATGGCAACACAGGTTCGAATAAAGCTTGGTGCAAGAATTTATTGGCAACTCTTTGCCTGAATACAAGCAAACTATGGAGACACCGGATAAAGACTAGACCACTCCAAAGACTGCCACAATCGAACACTCAGGGCAGACACGACCAAAGATCAGAATCGCACCAAGTCACTGAAAGCGGGATGCTCAAGGCTTGAGCGCTTACTCAGGGTGCACAATAACATCCCAGCTGGCGTAGTGGATATTAGTGGATGATGTTTGATGTGATATGGGAATATGGGAGACGTGTAAAAAGATTCCAACCTTCCAACAATGCGAACTAGAGATGTTTCAATGGAGAAATGGACAAGCCAAGGCTTTGGCAGCGATAGCTACAGCAGCTCAGGAGCATGGGGCAGAATGCGCTATGTGTGACGGACTTCTGGAGGTGGTGTTGTCTCATACATGTTTGCCATAGGGACAGTGAACATTGGCCAACATGTCCAAAATGTAAGCCGGAGAAGTGGCTTGGGAGAGATCGGATGAAAGTAGATAAGAAATGCAGCTCAAGAATCCCTGAAGGCACTGAATGGAAAGGTGTTTCTCCCATCGTCAATAGCGCATGAAACATCCATATACTGCAGCAGACCATTTTCCAGGACCGTGTCCCTAGATGTCCAAGCTGAGCCGTGGAAAAAGAGAGCTTTGCCATGCACAAACGGATATCGGGGATGGGATACATCCTAAAGATCTAGGTCAAAACATGTCAAAGCCGAGGAAGTCCCAGCAGTTCAGTTGATGCTTCCATTTGGTGATGCCATCAGGTTTGATCAGAATTGTCATGAGCCATCATGGAATTGCCCGTTTCACAGCCCATTTCCAGCGGATGACGAGGAGCTTGACTCGCTATTTGTTGCAGGCTCACAAATCATACCGCAAATCATATATGATTAGTACCACTTGTCACTCCTTGTTTCCGTCCTCAGAAACAGGTTTGTCCAGAACCGGGGTAAACCTTAGAATTGCCATGGGATTAATGGGGAAAATGATTATCAACCACTGGATTTTGGCATACCGAGCCACTTGGCTCAGACCGACCCGCCGCTCTTCCATCAACGTCAAGGCGGGATGGGAACGTGTCAGCGTATGGTTGGAGAACGGATGGAAAGGATTGTTCGTTGGACATGTGTGATATGGTTTGGATGAAGCACTGTTCCACCTGCTTTAGATGCATTTTGATCATTTTAGACCAGCTGCGTGTTTGGAAACACGTTCGCATTCGCGAAATCTGGGCTTTCAGGCCTGGGGATTCTCATACGCAGAATGGTGGTCTTGAGCAACTCCTTGAAAGTGACCTTCCCTGAGGTGGGGCCGTTGGCTCGTCAACTGAACCAATACATGTTACGGGTGGGAAAAGACTAAGCACTTTGTTACCATCCACTACCCTCTGGTAAACTAACATAGCTATTGAAAATGGGCATTTATAGTGGATTTTCCCATCAAAAATGGTGATATAGTTATGTTAGTTTACCAGAGGGTACCATCCACTAAAACCAACTATGGAAACTGGAAACCCATGGATTCCCATTCCCATAGCAGGTGGAGCTGCGAGGTCGACCAGTCTCAGTCTCCGGGGCCTTTGAGGACACGGCTCCACTGATTCTCAGATACCACAACCATTGCCACACCATATATTTAATGTTCTTTAATCACTTTTCGAATCAACCAATTGCCATATATATCCATATATAAAAGTGATATTAATATATCTCATCATATCTGACACCCCTACGTTTTAGTTTTCCGAGAAGTTCCGGATTCTGTCCATCATGCGGTGATTATCCCAGTCTACTACTATATAATAGTCTTGGGGGATGAGTTGAAACTTTAAACCAGAAATCACGGAGATGCTTTGGTGCTCGAATGAACCAAGAAGACTTGGGGTTTGCGGGATTGAAAAGTGCATCCCATCCCTTTTCAGACCTTGTCACATAGTTTTGCAAAAGGAACTGGCACCTTTTGGCGAGATTATGCGGCTGGAACTTTTGAACAAACCTCAGCGTAGCTTCAGATAAGGGGTCATTTTGCAAAGAACTGCGGAAAGCTCTGCAGTCCAATCCCTCACCGTGCATGTCATGCCACATGGTTTCAAACCTACTTTCCATTGCAACAAGGCCAAATCAAGCAGAAGTGGTCATGAGCTCAGCATCACCATGGCTAATCCGCCCATTCATGTGGAAGAACACGGCGACCATGATCAGTTGAGGTTGTGAGCTACTACGACTCTCGTTGCGCTGCACAAGTTTTTGATGAACTTGGCAGCCGCTGCACTTGGGTTGGGTTCTCAGGCAACATTTCGCTTCCAGCAGCACCCTCCAGTGACGTTGCCGAATACATGGACCACCCCCTGCACCACTGAGGAACCACAGTATGGTCAATGTACTGTGCGCGCTTCGAGCGAGGCAAGTTTTCAGTGCGTCGTTGGGGGTCAATCCCAACGATGCGACAAACCCACCATAATGGGGGTTGTCGAAATACCAACCCATTTATGGTGAGTCACAGGGGATGGTTTGTACTTCTGTTTACCATCCGAAGTATTGCAATGGACTTGTTCCAATCCAAATGACTTAAATTGAATGGACCCTTTCAAAATTTCAAATATGTGTTTCCATTTTAAGATGATTTAAATCATCTAAATTTGCCTAGCATCGAGAATCATCCATGAATCCCCAATAAGATGATGGCTAACATCATCTCAAATCATCTAAATGAATATCTAAAATCATCTAATTCCCATGTGAAGATGTTGAAAATCTATGAATCTCCTATCTTCCGACCGAGCGCTGGAGCTCAAATTCCTTCCAGGTGGAGCTGTTGGAAAGCACGGTCAGCCAGATCTGTTGTGCACGCAAAGAGGACAGCTCGGACCTGTGACCCGAAGAGATCCGTGGTGACCTGGTGGGGATCTAATGAGGATAATTGGAATTACCAGGAGAACCAGGAAGAATGGGGATATTTTGAGTAGGGATATCATGGGATGCAAAATCACCAAGATGATTTTTGGCTGTGTCTGAAAATGGGGATACCCCCAATCTGTGGCCCTTCAATAGCGGGTTGAATGATGATTCGATATCAAGCTTTGGCGTCACATTCACGGTTTCTGGAAAGCCGGAAGTCGAGGCTATTCGTCCAATTGCTTTGATTTTTTCGGGAGAAGTCCCAAATAGAGGTTTCCTAAACTGGGGCTACCCCCAAATCATCCATTTATAGATGGATTTTCCATTATAAACCATCCAGCTATTGGGGATTCCGGGATCCCCCATTTTTAGAAACCCCCCAAATGACATTTGCAGGTACAGCCTCGTGTTCTATGATGTCCGTGCAGCTGAGACGTTCGCGGCAGAGGCATGTCCTTGTGTCTTTTGTTGCTGGGGAAACGGGCAAAAAGTGCAGGAATGGTTTTTGAACATGTGGGTTTGTTTGAAAATGGGCTGCAACCAACAATTACCATTTTAATGGGAAGATGATCATTCTTCTTACATTTATCATCAACTTTTGGGGTATCCTATTTTGAGACAAGTCCTTGAAACAAGTGCAACCTGGATCAAGAGACGCGTTCAGGTTGGCTCGACTATGGATGGTAGGCAGCAAAACAAGGCCTCGGTGGGGTGGGTTTCATCAGCCAGGGATTGTCATCTGATTCAAATCCAAACATAGGGACCATGTATGCCCATTTGGTGAGATTCCCGTCATTTGTTCAAATGTTGTCAGAATCGTCATTATGAAGATACTATTAATGTTTGTTTTCTTCTTATGGATACATGCTAATAACAATACTGATAACCTGCAATTAAAATGTGTATATATACATACACTGTACACATGTCTAATCGTACTGAATTATATACAGAGTCTATACACGTAGTACATCTGTGTACATAGATAGATGTCGAAGCCGTTTCCCAGGCGTTCATCGCTTTGGCCAAGCGAACACCCCGACGTGCGACTCCTTTGGCGCCACGATATTTGAACGACTTGGGCATTTCCCAGGCGCAGCTGAGGGATGCCGAGGGTCGTAGCTGATGGAGAGATCATCGACAGCTGCGAAGGTGGTGTGGGCTGATTTGGAGAGTGGCCTGGAGACCCGAACAACTTTGCGAATCACCCGGCTGTGTCAAAGACTGTGCAGGGCTCAGGGCATTTGCAGGTGGGTCAGAAAATTGACACCCAAACAATGAAGGGTAGCTTCAACATGGTTTAACCAACACAAATGGATGTTTCAACTTGTTTTGAAAGTTTCAACCAGTTAAAGTTGGTGTCATACTGATGTCATCCGCCAGATAGTTTGAGGATGTTTGAGGGCCCATCGTGGGTAATCCTTTGGCAACTCATCTACGGGGGAATTTCCATTGCCATTTTTGCCTACTGGTACCAGACAGTAGACAACTCATATAAGTTTTTATCAAGTTTGGCTGACATTCCCCTGGATTTTTCCTGCCGACAGGTGCAACCCAAAGAGATTTCAGATGTTGTTGGAAGAAGCCAACTTGGCACAGGACGCTTGAAAATGGAGGGGTTGTGAGTGTTTCTCGAAATTTGGGGTACTCCAAAACTATCAGTTTCAGAATGAACACATGACCATCCCCTGTTGTAAGCACCCCTCAATTAACACCTTTGCATGATTCTTTTTCTCATCCATACTTCAGTATCTTCCAGATCGTTTGAGAACTCTACAGTCTACTAAGTCCTGAATCGAAGCCAATTTCCCGATTTGCATCTATAGTGCTTTCCATTGTTCCATGGCAGCTTTTTTTGGGGGGGTCAACATGGCCAAAAGCCGCTTGCGCAGTACGTGGATGTCTTCCGTACTTTCGCCACGGCGCGTGGTTGCGGCGCTGCGTTGTTGAATGTGGTGCGACCCCGCGGACTGGTGGTAGCACTGGATTGGTGTATGGGACCACCTATTGTAGGAACCCATGGTTTTTAGCCCCAAGTGTGGGGGTTTCCTGTAAAAAAAAGTACACCAATCTGATGATGGTAGTTGTGGATCTTCGTACCACCAGGTAATGGTATCACAGTTGTTGATCAAATCCAAAACATCATGGAAACGGTGTTTTACTGCCAAACCATACTCTCCTACACTCGTGTGAAGTGGACATGTGCAATGGTTCAGCTAAAAACTGGGATTCACGTAAGTCTCAGTAGAATACTTGGACAATTCGTTGGGAAATGTTAAGAACTGTTTGCTGGAACGATCTGGACGCTTCAACATTTGCTGACAAGTTGCCCTGCGGAAAGTGATGGTGGCCTACTTTGGATGTCCTGACTGTCCTGGCCTTGTAGTTGAACTGAAAGGGCAAAATTGTTGCCCAGCCTGAATTCAAGGACATTGTCATGTCACCAGGGCCACATGTTTTCTGGAAGTCATCCATGGTTCCCTCAAAATTTGGGAAATTCGGAACCATGGAACTTCGCCATGCCAGACCTCTGCTTTGGGGGTGAAGATGGTGGCGAAGTTCTTCCATGGAAGACAGTGGGGCAAGACTATGCCCGCCTCGGCTGGCCTCTTAATTTTGCATCCCACGGCACTGCTGCAGACGACAGAAATGTGTTCCTCTGGAATTACCACGGCTTTGGGAAACACTCACACACCTCGTTGTTTTGTAATATATGTGCCTCGCTTCTTCAAATTCTTCTTTTCTCTTTTGAGCACGAGAAGCTATGCAAAGATGTTTGAAGGACATGAGTGACCAGCCCAAAGCTGCCGCAGCTTTGCCTAGAACATTCATTGCTTTGCGGTTCTCCAACACCAAAGCTGAAGAAATACTTTACAATTCCCTGAAAAAGCAGCCAAAGGTCGCATGTTTTAATTTGTAAATGAAACGCCTCATCCCCTTTCCCACACCAGAAACAAAGCCCTTTCACCCAGCGTCAGGTGAGTTTCGCGGTGACTCAGGGTCGCGATGAGGCGTGACGAAAGCTGTGATGGGACCCATGTTTACCAGGTCGCGAGAGCGTTGAAAGTTGGGTTTTTGAGGATAAAACACTGAATTGATGGCGGGATATGGTGGCGTAAAGGATGGAAAAGGTGCTACAAATGATTACACATGTTAGAAATTTCTGCAAGGTCTCTGTGAGTCAGTGCATTTCTTCATTCTTTGTCACTACCTTCGTATGATTATTAGTCCTATTTGGGTAGCGGTCAGCCTGACCCTGTGAGCTATTGTGGATGACCACAGCGCTGGAACAGGTTCTGGCAAAGTACCCCATCCAGGCGCCGGTGTTTTTGGTACCTGTGGTCCGATTGTCCTGGTATCCGGTGGTGACAGTTGCAGGAAAGCAGCGGCCTGGCGAGTCGCATTAGCATCACTAGCAAAGCTTGGGCTCCCCAGTCTTCGTTGTTGAAAATGCTGTGAGATTTTCGCCTCCCCCAATTCCCGCAGCGATTGAGGCAGAACCACTGCAGGCTGTACCGCATGATGTTGACAGAGTTGCAATCGCATGCGCATGATGGATGATGACGTGTTCGCAAAAACAAAATAAGAATAACAAACTAGAAAATGGATGAACATGGAGGTGGTAGATGATGGTAGCGGTTTGACCCCACTGTTGTTGCCATCAGAAGGAGCAAACATCAACCACTTGTGGGGTGGTCATTGTCTAGAGCTCCCCAACCAGACAATTAGACCGTTGGGAATCACTAAAATCCCGTATTAAGAAAGGGTAGTTCATTCCCTAATCGTAAGTCTATTTCTAGTACTTTCTACTGAGGGTTTGGTGGGGTTTTACTATGTTTCAATGAGGTTTCAATCTGGCTTTGATCGTGTTTCAATGAAGTTTCCTCAGGTTTCAATGAGCTTTCCATGAGGTTTCCATGCGCTTCCAATGGGAAATCGCTGGATTTTGAATCCCCTGCTCGGTGACCAGGTGATCCTCCGATCAGTGGAGGGCACCTCGGAGATGAGCACGGAGGCAGCTGGGTCGGCTGGATCTGCAGCTGGTGGTAGGGATGGTAGTTGGATTCGCCCTGTGGGGGATGGGAAATGATGGGGATATATGGGAAGAAGAATCTATCCATGTTCATCAGTTCGGGATCTATTTTGTGACTATTCATGATTTAGATTAGGGGCCCTAGCATATGTCGCAAAGCCAACTAGAAACCATCCCTGGTAGGGTGATTCAATGGTGATTTAAGCAGCAAAAATGGTGACTTAGATTTAAGCAACCAAAAGGGTGGTGCAATGGGGAAATCAAGGTGATATAGTGGATAAACTATCCCAAAATGCTTCGTTGATTATTTGGATTTCCAATTTGACAACACCTATACATCATACAATATGTATATATTTATGATATATGCATAATTTACATATCACATCGCGGATTTAACCAACAAAACTGAGGGTTTATCACGAATTCTGTTCTTTTAGTGTGTGCGAAACCACCAGCCACTGAGTCCTCGTCTGCAGGCAAGTGAGTGCGATTCAGATGGCAGTTCCAGCCGAGGTTGGGCCGGAATAGGAAAGGGCTGATATTTGGTGGATCAAGACCTCTTGTACCATATATTATAGCATTTTTTTTTTTTGGGGGGGGGGGGGATTGTTTTTGTTTCCCCTTTTACCAGCTGTTTGGGGTTTTTTTTGCCCTTTTTCAAATTTTAAATCTTAAAACGGGGCAAACTTCACCCAAAAACGGTGGCAAAGGGGGAAAAAAAACATACCCCCCCCCCCCCAAAAANAACTAGACATCCACCAAATAAAGAGTGAAAATCAGTGATTAAAGAGAGGAACTTAGGATACAGAAAAGAAAGACATAAGGCTAACCAAGAATTTTTTGTATACATGCCTCTTTTTATTAAATGTTTTGCTTTTTTTTTTTTGGGGGGGGGGGGGTATGATTCTGATTCCCCATTTACCAGCTGTTTTGGGTTAGTTTTGACCCTTTTCAGCATTTGAATATTGACTTTACCGTGGAGATATTCAATCTCAAAAAGTTGGCAAC
This sequence comes from Symbiodinium sp. clade C Y103, assembly GCA_003297045.1. Taxonomy (NCBI): domain Eukaryota; class Dinophyceae; order Suessiales; family Symbiodiniaceae; genus Cladocopium; species Cladocopium sp. clade C. The sequence goes on along the minus strand of BGPT01000163.1, from coordinate 275,621 downwards.
GCCGCCCAGGACCTGCCAGTTGAGAGATCCGCAGTGGGCAGTGGGGTTGCAGATAAGAGGCAACCGCGGCTACCACAGGGTTTTTTGTTTGCGCAAGCGAGGGTCCCATCTTAGAAGCTGCTCAGAACTGGAAGTGGATGCAAGCGCTGGAATGCTGCAACCTTTCCGCAAGAATACTATTTAAAAGTTTCCCTTTTGATCCTCTTGAGGTTCCAGTTAAGACATCACTGGAAACAGGGGCAGATTGACCCCAAACCAGAAGCCATAGAGAGCAGTGCGACTAGAAAGCCTTCAACCTCCGATTGCCATATGCTTCTTGAAGATGGCATTCAGCAATGCACCACTGATGGTATGGTAGATATACTACCGTCCTGGGCAGTGTGCAGAGCTTGTGAATAAGATGAACTGTAGATACGGTGCAGTTTCCAACCATGCAAATGTGCTGGCAACTTGGAAATGTCCCGCAACTTGTAAGTTTCCAGTGCGCCTGGGGTCACATGAGGAATGTTGCCCTTGGCTCGTGCAAGTTGCTTCGAATTGGCTTGGATGGGTCTGCCATGTGCATGGTGTTTGTGGAAGATGGTCAACGTTTTACAGCGTGAGTTCAGACTGCATCCATGCACAGCACCGAATTCAACATATTCCCATTTGGGATGTGTGACATGTCATTTCATAGTTTCCGAACAGATGGAGAGCTTGCCTCAAAGCGGTTGTGGTGCGATTGTTTTCTCGACCTGAAAAAGAACAAAGTGTATCCATGCACTTCATCTGTTTGGATTGTGACATAATTGGAAACCAGAGACATTCTGGTACTTAACTAGCGGCACTTTTATGCCGACGGCATTCCTTGCCAAACATGTCAAGTCGCTTTTGGAGGGCGATTTGTCAGAAAAAAAAAACGGTGCTACCGCAAAGCCAGCAGCTCGCAGCTCGTCCCCTGGCAGGTTGGATGGTTTTGTTGCCGCTGGTCCTCAGATGTATCACAGATACAACTTTGGTGATGTGTCAGCATCACGACTTGAGTTTGACTGATTTCTCCCCCTGATGGTTTATCATCATTTCCCCGTTAAGATAACCAGAAATTGATATAAAATGAGCGGGAAAAAAAAACAGGCACACCCACTTGATCCATCCATTTTTTAATCAAGGCCATGGCTCAAGTCTCGGTTTCACTGCACGCCTGGACCGATCTTTTACAGCAGCACATATGACGAATCTCAGCAATCGATGCCGAGGAATTTCGATGACACCCTATAGATATTTTATAGAAATATCTATGAATATGTTCATAGAAAATCATTTGATTAAAGGATTAAATATCTATGAATACTGTTTCATAGAAGACTTTAAGGGATTCAACGGGGTGAATCAACCATGAAGAATGGTGTTTCATCATGCGCAAGTATCTTTATACTATATATACTCATGCATTGAGCTTGGCAGGCTGTGGGTGTGCATGTATCATCTTGTAAGACATAATGAATGCCAACATTTTGGCTCAAGTGGGAGTTGACCCAAAAGTGGCATTCAGTTAAGTTCTTTCAGGGGTGACCTGACGGATCTTAATTTGCCAAACACTGTGCCAAGTGTTTTCTTGGCTTATTTCAGGGACACCAAAGGGTGACTTTGGGTGTCTTCTGTTGTTCCTAGGTGTGTGAGGGGTGACCTTACATGTCTCGGAACATTGCGGGCGTGAATTACCCGCTTGGAACTGAGGCCACCATCCTGCATGCTGCGGCCTTCTCCGAGTTCCGGGAGCATGTGCGCAGGCTTGCTGCGGCGGGGGATCCGGTCAGTGCCTACTTCCTGTGGGTTAACGCTGTGGAAGTTTTGCACTCCCCCTTCNAGCCAATTTTGAAACCGAAATCCAAGGGCTCCCCCAACTTTGTCGAGCTCCATGCACGCTCAGCAACTGTGTGCGTTGTTCGCAGCAGCTGGGCGGGTTCAAATTCCCCTGGCTTGGAACCTGGAACTCGCGAGGCGTTGTGGTTCCTCCGGGCATTCAGCCCGATGANTGTGCGTTGTTCGCAGCAGCTGGGCGGGTTCAAATTCCCCTGGCTTGGAACCTGGAACTCGCGAGGCGTTGTGGTTCCTCCGGGCATTCAGCCCGATGAGGCATGGCGCCGCTACTATGAGAACCAGGAGCCCATGGACCTCATCATGGTCAACATGTACTGTGGGGTTACTACGGCGAAGGACGTGGTCCCCCAGTACTTGTACGAG
>BGPT01000163.1:219523-241190 GCA_003297045.1 Symbiodinium sp. clade C Y103 | reverse complement strand
TTTCTCATCTCTGATCTTCTCACTTCTGACTTTTCTCACCTCTGCTTTTCAACTGTCCATATTGTCGGAAGGTTTAGCTTCTAAACTTCCTTCGACTAGCGCTAAGCTGCAAGACTTCATCGAGTCTCTCTTCATCCTGAGCGCATTCAGATTGTGTTCTTTCTCCAGCCAATGCCAGCGATTGCTACTTGACATACACCGGGAATATTGAATGAGAATGAGAATCAGACATAATCAGACTCAAGAAAGAGCATGACCAAATGGTCCTTTTGGTCATTTGATTTCATTGCAGCATATTGCCATCATTGTCCGTCCCAAACGAGTCGGACCTCCAAGACCAGGATACTGAATGATACTGGGTTATCACCCGATGTTCCTCCAGTGACGTTTGAATATCCCAAAATATCCCAGAATTGCAGCCGCTGTAGCAGTGCAAAGATGCTGAGAGCCAGTGGAAAAATACCTGCAAGTCAAAAAAGAAATGGAAGGACACCAACAGAGTGCGAGGAGGATTTCATGCCAAAGATCATCCGAGAGATTGGAAGATCTCGAAACTGCCAGTGATTGTCATTGTGCCTATATGGATGCTATGGGTGGCATCCTAACAAGGCTTTCGGGGCACACCCATATTCACTGGGCCAAAGTCAATTGCGATGCAGGTGCAACTTATTGACAATGAGATCACATGTAAGTAGACTGCTCAACCGTCTCAATCTGTTCTGTTCTTCAAAGCAAACAATGCCAAGTCCATTCCCCTCCTTGATGTCCTGGAGGGAAGTCCTGCCAGAACCTTTCCAATTGCAAAATGCAAGAGGTGACTATTGACCCATAATGACCCATATGCATGTGCCAAAATCGTCGGGCTCCAAGTCTCAGACACTAAAAGTTTGGATCGTATGGAGCAGGAAGGCAGAAGCGGATTGACGCACCAACTGCCCGTGGAAAATCCGCTTCAGACGTACCTGTAAGCTGTCGCAAGATACTGCAAGCGTCTAGCACAGCATGTACTTCAGAGCAATGACGCTGAGTAGAATCATGTGAATCATGCGAAGTTTTTATACTGGTGATCCCAAGCAGGTTCCAAGCGATATCAAGAAACGATAAGAAATCATCCAGACCTTCTGTTTCTCTTTGTCACTCTTTCGACACGCATATGTTTGGCTGCACCTAATTCTTCATTCGTCTTCAATTTTCAAACAAGCAAAGACTAAGATACCATCAGATAATGACTCCATCCTGGCCAGTAGACAGAGAAAGAACAAGGCATTCGAGCTGGAAATTGTAAAGAAGTACTGGCACATGAAGGCCCTGTGTTGCTTTGTGATGAATGATGCGTTACTTCATGTTACTTCACTACACCAGTTGGAGATCCATAAAATACTGAAGATATCTGAAGATGGACATCTCAAGCAGTGTGTTGGAGCCTGGACATGGCGGAGACAGCGGGGCCAAAGTCACCAACAGTGGCCTCAGAACGACTTCAGCCGAATGCCATTTGATATTTGTCCATGATCATATCAGGTCAGAGACTTTGCATGAATGGATTTAGTATGATTTAATGCATTTGAGCCGCTATCTAGATTATCTAAAACATTCCACGGCAATTGCACGGCCACTAGGGGATTGTATGAGTTTCGTTTGAACAATTTTGGCATGGCGAAGAGTCACACTGGGCTACTGCTTCTGCACAATTTTGCTCCATGTTTGTGGAGCGTGCAAGTGCGCGGCAGCTTGACACACCACATCAGAGGCCAAAAATGTTGAAATGTGTATTGAAGATTGTTTCTCCATGTTTGTCCTAGGTTTTTACGTTCCCAGTTTGCTCAGAGTCTGGGGACCTAATGAGGTGTAGATTAAATGCAGATCGACTGACGAAACCTCTGGCAGGTGGCATGGTTTAATATCACAACATGACCAGGTCAAAAAACACATAGAATATCATAGAATGACATAGAAATTTTAGGTTGTCAGAGTTGTCAGGGTCAGAGTTCGGCTCCAGCTCACACCACATCAAGACTTTCATATTTTTCCCCACCTGCCAGGTGAGGGTTGTTAGATTTCATAAGAGCTGTCCGCCGCCTCCGCCTCAGCCTCATTCCTACGCCGCCTCCTCCTCCTCGCCAGCTCCAGATCGCAGTGGGCACTGCCGGACCTCATCTGCGAGCTCCAGATCGCAGTGGGCACTGCTGGACCTCAATTGCGAGCTCCAGATCTCACTGGGCACTGCCGGACCTCAACCGCGAGTGCCCGATCGCAGTGCTCAACTGCGACTGCCAGATTCCAGTGGGCACTGCCGGACCCCAGATCAACTCACGGAATCCTTTTTGTTGTTTGCCAAGTGCTCGTTTGGTTGACGCAATTTGGACGACCGAAGGCCGCTAGATTTCATCAGAGTTGTCCTCTCCTCCTCTTCCCTGCCAGAAAGTTTTGCCAGAAAGAATGTCAAAATATGCATCACACTATATGCCAAATAAAGTCTCATGGTGGGGATCACTCGAAGTAAGTAATTTTGTGGTCACCATTCGGCAATGTAGGAGAACGATTTGTCCGTCATATCCGAGGATGAATGAAATCAGGTGGCACTATTGTGTCCTGTCGCAATTGGGAGCCTGTAGGGCTTCCCTAAGACACTTCGTGAGACTCGAAGTTGGGGTGAATAGCCCCGAACCATTTTCAAACCCTGCGTGCTGCAGGCAGGCTTTAGAGAGGTTTCAATCGTTACCAAAAAAATCCAGGATATCTATGACATGATGCAAATTGTTTTTTTTTGTTGTGCAACGAGTTCTGGAAATCGTGGCATTTTGCCAGCTCGCTGCCTGCGGCCAAAGCAGCAGGCTATCATTCAAGATGACAAAAAGAAATAAAAGAAGAGCGCTTGTACAGTTTTGATCAGTATTGTAAGCAATGTGGCTGTCCCTGCATACTACCAGGCCAATACAAAATTCTGGATGGTCAAATTCATTCCTTACAAAGATGACGTGCAATTCCAATGCTAGTAGAAAGCTCATCTCAAGGGATTTGTCACAGAGCCTGAAACTATGAGTATACGAAGGTTTCAACTTCTTTTGCTCTGTCAATACATGTATGTCAATAGATGAACAGCTCTCAAGCATAAATATTGCTTGAAAATTTTTCCGAGAATCATGCCGATGTGTTTCAGAGCAATGATTGAGTGATGACAAGCCTTGATGCGACTTGTTGAGGCTATCGCATGCTATAGCAGCACATAGCAGCTATATAATATGTCGTTCCAACAACAAGCTCTAGTCGAAAGGATTCCTGATCTCCACTCCTGGCACCACAGGCGTCCCTGGCAGATTGCCGCTCTTCAGGCTTTATCAAGACAAGACTTGACGTGAGAGTGGATCATCGTGGATCTGTTTACCGCCTGACCTTATCTAAAGTTTTTGATGTTGAGATTTGTTGAGTGGATCTGATATCGGTTGATGATACAACATGATACAACATGATCCAACCACCTCTGGCGCCACAAAGGCACAACACGGCATGGTGTTATGTTGGTGTTATGAGATGTTAATGTATTGTATGATATTGTATGATATTGATATTGTATGATGTTCCATACCTGATCAAAGAATTTATCAAATGTCCGACCTGTGTGCAGGTCATCGACCTTGGCAGGTGGGACGTGTTCAGTGAAGTTGGTAGATGTTGGTAGAATCCCTATTTTGTCCAAATGGAAGATGAAAGGGACATAAATGGACTCTAAAGACAAAAAGACAATAAAAGACATCTAAGTTACCCTCCATTCAGATGCTTTTCAGAATGTGATCTGCAGTCCACTGAACCCACGACCTTGTTCGAAAGAAAAACTCTGCCGCTTACCATGTGTTTGGCCAGGCATTCAACGCCTCTTGGCGATTGTGATGCCGCACAATGAGCTGGCAGCCAGATGTAGGATCTATACTGTCTATACTTAAATGCTTGAAGCCTGTTCCATACATGGCAGGGCTAATGATAGGATTCTGCAAGGCTCTTGGACACAGACAGTTTGCTTCCAGCGCATTTAGCGGGCGTCAAATGGCCAACAGCTATGTCAATCTCAAACTAGATCTTGTTGCTCCGCAGCCTCCGACCTCGACAACTGCACGTGTTTGCCTGGGGGTTATAAAATGTTATGAACAGTTATAAGTTATAAACTATCGAAGGCCGCAAGCTGAGACCAAATCAGAAAGGATTGTTGTGTTCCACGCTTCTGAACTTAGATAATTACAAGCACATACAAGCACCATTTGTCCGAGAGACTCTACAGGCTACTCGATGTTGGTGGCATCCAACACTGCAGTCCTGCATGGGGCCATGTTCATGCAATGCAGATCACCTAGATGGATTTTTTTTTCCCAGATTCCAATTGGTAAATCCTCTCGGCTTGGATGAGAAAAACTAAACTTCCGCCAATGTTTGCTTGATTATATTTCATTGCCTTTTCCAGGTAGGTTGAATGATTTGGTGGAAGGAAAAAGGGGGTTTCTCGGATCTGTCATTTGCATTCTGGATTCATTCCGTCGTAAAAAGCCCACCGCAAGAAGCTCTTTCACTCCCGGCAGTGAGCTTAGTGTGATGTCACCGTGCATGTGCCATGCGGCTGAATTCTTCGGCCGAGTTGCAACCTCAATCGATGAACATTGAGCTACCGCGTACAACATGAAGCTGGGTCCAGCTCTTGAGCAAATACTTAAACCTTCAACAACCTTTATAACTACCTTCACTCTTTGTTCTCTACCATGCGAGTTGGCGTCCTCTTTAACAAGCCTTGACCGATCTGCTCGGATGATTTACTGAGTCGTTTCCCTGCCAAGATCTGACATTGTCGCTTGGTAAATGGGATGTTATTGAATGATTAATTGCCTGCCTTGGTCACAAAAGATGCCTTTGATTCTGACAGGGTGAACATGGGGCAGCTCAGCACTGGCCGAAACGTAGGTAGGGCTGAACACCGGCCATGCGCAAGGCGAGCTTGCGGGAAGTTTGGAACGCAATCGTTAAAGAGAACTAAGGAAACGTTGGTGGGGTATGGTGAGATTGGTGAGAAGGATTGTAAGGTCATTGTCATTGCGTTACGAATTAGACCTTTTGGTAATGACACCCCACAATCTTTATAGTCATAGGAGATTTTGATGGTGTTTGATTGTCGTGTTTGCCTTTAAACCTACTCCTAGATGGGAGTACCAATTGTCCAGTGACGGCATAGCATGAAAAATGCATGTCATGTTCAGTCACCCCAACTGCATTCACGGCAGTCCTACCGCTTTGCTGACTTGTGTTTGACTTGTTTGGCTCAGCTGCTAAGTAGCTCAGATATGCTCAGAGATAGTAACTCTACTGAGCCACGGCCCAGAAGAAGACTTCAACTTGCCACTAAAGATAATGAATAATCTGAATAATGCAAGACAAAGCGTGACAAAGCTATATATACACGAGTCCCTCTTGCAAAGTATTGTGTCACCATAGTATGTGCAACTGACCGTCTTATGATGACCTCTAAAATTGCCAACCACTGAATCCGGTCTTTTAGCGATCGCCAACCCCGAAATACTTTTAAGCCACTTAGGGACGACTCAGCATGGCAAATTTGCGGCTGAACGAGAGCTATTTCTTGCCCGACCCGAAAGAGGCCCGACTGAACGGCCTGGTGGCTAGAATGATCCAACACGTATCAATCTTTGCTAAAATGCCAAAGTCAAAACTGTAGTCATCAGAAGCGATCAGAAATCCTTGTGCGCCGGTGGCATGTAGGCTATCCTCATCGCGCGTGAGGGTGCTGAGGTGGACAAACGCGAGTCCTTGAAGGTAGGAGGGAAGAATGTTTCACCAACGTCACATTTTCGTGCAAATGTCTTGTTCCCCTAGTCACATTAGCCACTGACAATCTTGCCAACACCATCAAATGGGGTATCATTTCGTCTCTCGTCAGACTGAGAGATAAAACTTGCTTGGGATTACCCATCAACAACAAGGAACAAGACTTTCCGTATATTCCCCGTCAGTGCGAACGCGTTCTGTTGCTTTGTGGTTGAACAGTTCTTAGTGAGAAATCATTTTCTGGACACCTTGCGTCAACAGTCACAGTAGCTCTCAGTGCGAAGGTGATTTTGGCAAGATTGGATGCCTCAAAGAATCAGATGCTCCTCCCAGGGCAGCCGAGCCCACCTGAGGCGCACGCTCATTTTGGACAAAATCACAGAATGCATATGTAGTGCAGCACATGTATGGAACGATATCTAGATTCTAGATAACCAGTCAATACCAGTCATATCTGGCCGTATCTACTTCGCAACTTGGTAGTTAGATAATCCTTGAAAATCATGATGAAGAAATCATCTTTCATCATGCATCATGTATCATTTGAATTAATTTCAATCATTTGTAATATTTTGATAATGTTTGATATATTTTGTAATTATCAATATTACTAGTATCATCTAGGTACGAAGAGAGACGCTTTAGCGTTGACTCCCCAAGTCTCAGGAGCTGCACCAAAGCCGACACGGGATGGCCTCCACGGATGCCTGGAGCAGGCGCGGTGAAGTGGGGCTTTGCCCACAAAAGGAACTCGTAAGGAACTCATAGGGAACTCAATTTGCACTCAGGGAACCGAACGGAACTCATGGGACCCACTTCTTGGAACTTTAGAATTGATGCCACATGGTGCCAAGATAATTTCAGTTTTTTGACAGCGGTCACTTCATGTGGGATGGTGGTGAAACTTGCTCACTTGGATCAAAGATGCATACTTCAGTTGGAAGGCATTGGACGGAGTAGGAATCTACTGTAGTTTTCAATCTTGCAATCATGTCTGTTTCATGAGCCTGATATTCAAATTCAATCAGCAAATTTGCAAGTGGGTTCTCAGCCATTTCTTTCGCAGTGGCTTGAGCATTGCCACCCATAAGATATGCCCGGACTGATGTTGGACAGTATCAGGAATGAATGAAAACTGGATTGAACTTCCTGTGAACAGTAAGCCAACTGACGAGAAACAGATATTGTGAATGTTCAGGAATTTGTACGTTGGATATGTAGTTCCCTGGTCCCTCGTTTTGCGCCAAAGCAACATGTCTATGTAATTACTACTCATGTGTTTTTTTCTCTTCGTTGATTTTTTTGAGGAAAGCGGGCACGCGAACACTGTCTTCCACAATGACAATTGGCAAGCGATCTGGTGAGATTGGACAACTTGGGCAACTTGTCTTCACGACCAAGTCGACCAAGTCCAGAACAGCCACAAGTTGTTTGGAATCGTGCGGCAGACTGCTTGAAACTAAAACGGGGCTCTCATGCTGAGGCGCTACCAGTCAACATATCGCAACATATGTATATAATTCTTCACCGCGAGCTGCACCTAAACTGATTCTTTCAAATAAAGTGCATCACAATTGACCCACAATTGATTCATGTGGTCTCAATATGATGCTTCTTGACCTCAACTTGATGCTGCATGTTAATTGTAATTGTGCCATTGTTTTTGTCTTTGATCACTTTGAAAGGTGTTCTGCCAGCGTTTGACCGTTTGACCCAAGGCGAGTGATCCATCCAAAGCGCTTCGCATATCATCGCTCTCATGGCAGTTTCTTTCAGAGCTCGCCAGGCATAGGGCGTGGCTGTTGCCAAATGGTAGGAGGCTTCAGTTGGACATGTTATACACATGTTACAGTGCTCTACAGATCTCAACAGACCATTGATGATACTCATTGTTACATAACATGACACCTACACCTGCATTTGAGACCAAACATTCAACATGGTCAATCCTCCCTGCAAGGCACATAAGCAATCACAAACGAAACATCAGTCAGAATCAGTAGCACAAGCATTCAGTAGCATCCCTTTGCTTTGAACGTCTATAGTCTATAATCATTTCGGTTATCAAGGATTATGTTTCCTCTTTTCACATGAACAACTGAAAATCCACTTTGTCAGAGATTGTCAGTATGAACCCGCACTGTCGGAATGGATATCAAGTGGCTCACAGGACGATAACCGCCAATGATTTCAGGGAATAGTGGGACCACTCTATATCCATGAATCATTAAAGGTATTGTCAATAGCTCAAATTCCTTCTCGACTTACAGATCAGTGATGAAACAAGATTCCGACTAGGCAAATGCGGTTTCACCCCGGCGGCTTGGTCAGCGAGGTCTTTTACCATACCGCGATCTCACGATATGGGAGCAGCACAAAGCCATCACGTTGGGTTCCTAAATTGCAAAGGCGTTGTGTCGTCACAGGTGTTTTGCCTTGACCCTAAGCATCTTGGGGCCCCTGGTGTCTTGGGGCACTCAAAGCTTCTCAGATCGTGTACAGCCTGCGATGCTTCAGGGGTCTCCACGTATGTTATCAAGTCAGAAAAATGCAATGGTTAAGAAGTATAAGATAGTATAAGAAGTGTCAAAAGCTCCGTTTTCGGTTGTGTCGATTGCAAATGAAATACGAAAGCATGCATTTAAAATGTTTACGGCTTGTTTCATATGAAGGAGTGTTGGGTATGTGCTCAGTCAGTCGTTGTGCCCCATATGCATTTGCACCTGAAGGCCTGAGCGAAGTTGGAGTGAATCTGTTGCTTGGCTGCGAATGCAGACCACAACATGACTATATTTAGTCGGCTGGATTCTATTTGCACTATCACGTCCAAAAATGGTGTGCGAAAATTGGTGCCAGATGCCCAGTCTTTCCGCAATAGCCATTTGCACTGAAAGGAGCATGTACTGTACAACCAGCAACATGATGCCAAGTCCTTGATTGTTTGATGGACCATTAGTGCCTGCAAATCTATGTTGGGCATGCTTTATCCAGCGACTCAGAAGTTGGACGTGCAGATCAAGCGGCCAAAACCCAAGGCGATGAGATGCCTTTCTCCTGTTGGACAGTGTTTAGCCGGACTTCCCAAGTGACACGGAGGGACCGGAGAAATCACGCTGCAATTCTTTCTTCAAGCAGGATTCGACAGTGCCAATCCTCAGTCTACTAATGTACTGTCAATATATTTTCCAGAATGGGGAGAATGTGTTTGCAAAATCACAAGCATTAGCAAGTTGCCTCCGACTACGATGTAGAAACAACGAACTCGGAGGCCTGGTCAGCAAGCATCAACCCCTTGCAAACATTTGCGAACAAGATATGCAAGTAAGTAGAAGCCTTCCCAAAGCATGGTGGGGGTGCAGAGACAGGGGACGGGACAATGTTATATATATATATATATATATTATATTATATTATACATATTATACATATGATATTAACTTATGAGCTGTAGACCCAAAATCCGCATGGCTTGATGAGGCTTCTGCGTTCCCGCAACATCCCCTGGAGGGGGGCGGTTGGACACTCAGCATGGCAGCGCCCACATGCACTTCCTTCGCAACCCATGGTTTGGCATGTTTGAACTGCAATGATATCAGAAGATGTTTCCGAACTCGGGGTTACCTTGAGTTAACTAAGGCTGCAGGGAGATGTGGTTTGCCATCTCAACAGCTGAATCAAGACCAACTAATAAAAAACTGTTCGGCCTCTCTGTGCTGCATCATTGAAGTATGTCCAGGAAGTTTGTTCAATATTTGCTTAGCGGTATTTGTTTGTCTTGAATGTGTTGGATGATCTCTTGTTACATTTTGCTATCAGTTGTTTTGTGCTCAATCTCATGCCTCGCAGCCTCTTGGAGTTCAGCAAGCTGACAATAAAACGTGATGGATCAATGAGGATCAATGAGGTGCACTCCACCGTGAATAGACTTGTAGGTTTGGAACAGCATGATACTGGAACATATATAGTACAATCAGGCAACAGATCATGAACGTACACAGTTTCACACTCAGAAGGTCTTTATTGGCAGTCAATATCAAGTCACACAGATGTTGGACGGAGCAGCTCCAGAGCGAAGTGTTGATTTCGCTCTGGCCATCGCTCATGAGTTTTTTGTGTTTGCGTCGAAAGTTGTTGGATGCAGCCGGTCAAAAGCAAAGTGACTCAGCTGAAACTTACAGACCCAGCTGCTAGTTCGATCATGTTCAATCCATTTCGCACTTCCAATGCAAATCTCAACGCTGACACAGGGTCTGGAAATGTCTGGAAAGTGTCTATTCAAACTCCTGTTCACCTGCAGCTTGGACAATGCCCCTATTTGGTTCGGGTGTTCCAAAATGTCGGACGCTGCAGCCTCATCAAAGATGATTCATCCACAGTAATTCGTGGTTCCTTCTTGCACTGCAAGTCTAGCCTCTTTCATGTACGGAACAATACGATGTTTTACATGAGATCACATGAGTGCCATCATGCAGCCATGTTCAGGCCTGCAAACCCAAAAGGAGCGATGAACAGCCATGCTGAAAGGCAACTCGGAGGGATGCAGCTGGACATTTGTTGCATTGCTGAGCTATTTGTGCTCAATTTGTGCCTACGCTTGTATAATCTTACAAAATCTTACAAATCGTGCCAACGCTTGGTGAATTTAAGATTGGGGTTGCAAAGCTTTCTTGGGCCGCTTAGGCGCTTGTAATATCATGCGATCCCAGCTGTGAGCCTGTTCGGGTAGCTAGCACCCACTGCAGGTAGCTCTGGCTTTCGTCAACTCTTGCCCGTCCTCTTGTTGATCACTTCAGGAGGAGTCGCACCTTGGCACATCGCGATGCTTCAACATGTGGCTTTTCTGCTGACTATGATCAAATAAAAGGCATCGTCACCAGCTGGCTTCTATGATGCTGCATGTCACATGATGTCACTCGCACTCTCAAGATTTAAAGAAGCACATTTCAAACATATTGATGCACTAAAGTGAAAATTGCATAATGATATTTGTTGGGAATTGAATTCAGGGTGCTACAGGCATTCTGAAAGTTGCTCCTTGTCTCAGCTCTTGAATTCCAGTTTTGAGCGTATCAGTGACTCTGAGGGGGTCAGCCCCAAAGCACCTGGGATATTTTTGCCATGAGACCGCAAGCAAGTTGGGCATCGCCCTTTTGGATGGCCCCCACGTAATCCACATGTTGTAGCATTTTGTCTCGTTTGGAAAGCAGGATATCAGACTCCCAGATGAACCTGTAGGTTTTTTGAGATTCATATGAACATTTGACTTTTCCAGGGGATGTTGCTAATGCTAAAGCAACCCGAGAGTCTTGGTACCCAACAGCAGTTTTTCCTGCTTAGGTTTGGCTGTTCCAGTTTCATCCCAGCCTTGTGGCTTGCGAGCATGAGACACTTGGACTTGTTTTCTCGTGTTTTCTTGGGGGTTTGCACACGTCGTGCAGACAATTCGGAACGTTTGCCATTCATCGTTCGTTTTTGCCCCTGCTTTCCAGCCGTGTCGTGGTTCAGGAAAAGTGCCGTTGCACCTCATGACAGTTCCAATTCCCACGATGGCTGGATGTCGAAAGACGAGGCCTGAAGTTCGAAGTTCTAAGTCACAGTGGACTTTCGCTGAGCGGTCATGGTTGAACTTCAACTGCCAGGCAGAATCCCTGCGTAATGAGAACAAGAACTTCAGCCTGCAGCTGAAGCAGGCACTGCCACAGGGTTGTGACCAATCGCAAAAAATTGAACCTCCGTTTGGTGAAGAAGAAATTGATTGCCTGTGGCCAGGTTCCTTTCTTTCAGACTATGCAGTACCAGTACCATACAAATCATACAATGGAAGACCTGCCTCATTTGATCTCCTAATGCCATGGACTTTGCCCCTGTGCTACTGAGCTGAGTCACAGCAAAGAAAACGCATGTTGCATACCCCGTGCAAGTGGCAGGCCAAAGAAGAATTACAAAGCTTGGAAACTTACCTGACTTACCTGGTGAGATCGGTGAGATGGTGAAGAGTTTTGGAGTTTCCCCAATATTTCTTGTACTTTGCGATAGCTCAAAGCTGAATTAACTGGTAGCTCGAAGTCCCAAATCCATCCTGAAACAAAAAGTGTCTCCGCAATGAGTGCTTTTGCAGGTCCTTGAGCATTCTTGAGTTGCATCTGCATTTGAGTTGCATAGGCATTGAATAGGCATTGCATAGGAGCCCCTTCAATCAATCTCTTAGGAGAAGTCTCTTGCGGATGCAAACTCCAAGCTTGTCAATGCACAGGCCTGCAACCTTTGTGCAAAGTTCAACAGGTAGCTGTTGCCTTGCGTGACGTCCGTTCTGTCACCAACCAGTGATTCATTGAACACACATCCTTAGATCTTCATGAGTCAATCATGAGTCGTGGCATCGGCTAGCTGGATTCTTACTATCCGATATCCGTCACTGAATTGTGATGTAGTAGTGCCTTGAGTATCCAGTATCCTTCTTGTCCTTGACGTAGAGAAGCCAACTCCACAATTGGAGATTGCAACGTAGAGATACAGTGCGACACGCACAGGTGAAATTGGACCGGACCAAGGAGCTGTTACCGTTGGACGCCAACGGCACCTGTGGTGCCCCAAGCGCACGCCAAGGCGCAGGGAAACCGGTCGTTGAAGCAATATGAAGTGGGGGGGAAGAGACACGATGTGAGTCAATTGGAGTTTCAGTCGTTAGTGTACCCATTATGGGCAGTTTTGGGTCCAGGTTTTGGGTAATGTCATGTCAACTCTTATCCTTCCCCTTGCATTGTCTTCCCTTTGACCTCCTTTGCTGCCTCTCCCATCTCTTTCTTTCTCTTTTTAATGAACAGCTGTGCCATCGACGATGCTGTAAGATCTGCAAAGGCTGGGTGAGGCCGTTCCAATTGTTCCTTTTGTTATCTCAGAGACGCTGTTTGTCCCAGTTCTTAGCATGCGCAAGCCACCTTTTTACAAATACAGATCGCAAGTAAGAGTATAGACTTAAGTCGCGTCTTCATGTCGAAGGCGCATCGTGAGTGGTGCCCACCACACAAACACTGTCTCTCCTGATACCCTGTGATTTGATACTTGTAGCAAATCGTGCATTATTGCTGTTTTACCAGCGCGCCAGTTCTCTTTTCATTTTTCCACTTTTTTCCTGTGGTGTTTTCCCAATAGCTGCCAAGCTTTAGGGGCCCTTACTTTTCATAGGTTGGGTGCGTGGTGGTGAACTTTTCAGCATCTTCAGTGGTGTGATGCACTTAGTGCTTTCTACAGCGCCTCCCACAAGAGATGCACCATTAGCGGCGTGATTCGAGTTAAGTCGACAACTTGCAGATAGAAGATAGAGATAGACAGAGATAGATAGAGATAGAGATAGAGAATGATAGAGATTGGGTCTATCCTATTACCTGTAACAGGAACCACGATCCAGACCACAAGATTTTGCACGCAGGAAGTGGCAAAATTTAGGCACAGTCATCCCTGGACTGCGACGTTTCTTCGTGATCGTGATTTTTCAGAACGATTTTTTGCACGCAGGGGCACACCAAATTGCACGATCTAGACCACCATTTTTTGACCAAAAAGCACGATCTAGACCACGATTTTTTGCACGCAGGGCACACCAAAAAGCACGATCTAGACCACGATTTTTTGCACGCAGGGGCACACCAAAAAGCACGATCTAGACCACGTTTTTTTGCACGCAGGGGCACACCAAAAAGCACGATCTAGACCACGATTTTTTGCACGCAGGGGCACACCAAAAAGCACGATCTAGACCACGATTTTTTGCACGCAGGGGCACACCAAAAAGCACGATCTAGACCACGATTTTTTGCACGCAGGGGCATACCAAAAAGCACGATCTAGACTGCGATTTTTTGCACGAAACCCGAAAGCCAGTTCTCAGAAAAGCTGATGTCCTTGGTGCAATTTTGGGAGGTTTCCTTAAATTAAAATCCATTAACTGACNTTGCACGAAACCCGAAAGCCAGTTCTCAGAAAAGCTGATGTCCTTGGTGCAATTTTGGGAGGTTTCCTTAAATTAAAATCCATTAACTGACTGTTACAGTTTTTAGGATAGATTCAAGATAGAGATATATAGGCAGATGAAGGTAGATAGGTAAGGAGTGTGGTAAATACGTTGGTAGGTAAGTAGGTAGGTCCCAGAGATACCGTGCCTTGGATCTAGGTATTTTTTTTGTCCAGGACATGCAGGATGCAGATTATTCAAAGTGCTTGTACGAACCGTTTTTGGGGGTCATTTCCCATGCTGCTGGTTTGGTTTTTGTGTGACAAGGTTTTCTGTTTGATTATTTTGTTGTCCAACAGCGCAAGCTCAATCAGGCCATCATTTTTTGTTTTCATGCTTAGATTCAGAAAATGTGCGTATTGAAAACAAACCTGGACAGTTCCAACAAGCGCAAGGTTGGAGGATCGATAGACAGCGAATAAAATTGACATGCGTATCACCCTGTCTATTACATGTATACTGTGTACCGCGGTTCTTCCAAACCAAAAATTGTCCCAGCGCAACGCAAGTCCTTCTAGTTCGTCATTCGCACTTTGCCAGACCATGGGAGCAACAACATGGTCTACTGCGCAGACTCGCCTTTGCACTTGGGAAGGACAAAAGACTTCGCTGAGTGTAGCTTGGTTGGAACATGGTCAGCAAGGCGATGTGTTGGGGCGATGTGTTGGGTTGCGTGATTCGTGAATACTAGATAATACAATTGATAATACAAGTAAACACATTGTGTTGCTCCGCACGATGACGATCAGGTACCTCTCTCTGGTAATCTACTTCGATTCCAATGAGCAGAATCATATCCATTTTTCCAACGCAATGTTTCTACAAAACCAAAAGTCATGATTTGAGGGGATCTAGAGGGACAGACGTCTCGCACGATTTTAAATTAAAGTTGTACAAATGTGGCATGGAGGACGCTATTAAAGTCAAGCCACTAAATTGAAATACATTGGAAATAGTTAAATATGGTTTTCATTTGGCAAGCAACTCATGTCTCAACGCTCACATGATAGCTTCATGGACAACGATGCTTCAGTTTCCTAGGGTGAATTTCTTCTTTTTGTGTTGCCGGTTGTCCTCTCTTTTATATAAGTGTTGAAATCAATCAAACCAGCTTTATTGATGTAGGAGAATGATGGATAATGTAGGTACGATCAGGGAAATCAGGCATCCAGCATGTTTTGGCATTTCAGACCCTGATTCGGTGTAGACTGTAGACCTTTCAGCCCTCAAAGCTCTCAACTTACAGTAAACACTACTGTACCTACCGGTATCTTTCTTGCTTTGGTCTTGCAAAATAAAGCATATTTCTTCACCAGATTCCACAAACACACAAAATTGGTGCCGCTGTGTTCAATTTTAAGGTCAGATGGCGTGTGCATTCAATTCCAGTTGCGACGCTTGGCAGCTAAAGCGAGCGATGTACCTTCGAGCAGGTTGTTAGATTTGGAGGAAAATCAAATCCAGGATGAACCAATGCCTGTGCTCAGCCTTGTCACACCAGTTCGATTCAACGCTATGTCCAGGCTGTACAATCTGATAGCAGCCCAGACTGCCAGGTACATGTTTGACATTGTTTGACATTGTTCGACATTGTTTGAAATGTTTAATCTCCTTTGCCATTTTGCCATGCTTTTGCCCATCAGTGCTGTCATGTGATGTTTGGTTTGCCAATTTCTGTTGTCGGATCACCTCAAAGCGCTGCCCAAAGCTCGTGGCTAAGGAGTTTTATAGTTATTGGTCAGCGGGTCCCCGTTCGCGTTTGTGCAGGAGCAGACCTGTCACCGCAAGAACCATTCAAGGTGTTGTGTTGTTTGGGTCTTGCGTGTCCACAACGAATGACGTTCATGAGTCGATTCATGAGTGGACATTTGCACAGGGATTTTGTTTCCTTATTGTTCAATGCCAACGCAAGCAGAATTGAACAAGCTTCCATTCCACTAGTCGAAGCGATCCTCTTTGAGACAAACTCTCAGAGATTGAGCTGTCTTGTAGGATGTGGAAGGATAAAGTGGAATTTTTCAAGGGATCTTTCTGAAAGTCTGAACTTTTTAGGGTTGCCTCTTCCAACTGTTCAGAAGTCGACAGAACTTCCCTATTTAGTCTTTCTAAAGGTCACTATGCCGCGGTCCTTCTTTCCAATGCATGAGAAGCTTTTGTCACATTTTAGGTACAAGTCAAGAAAAACTCCCAACACCTAACTTGCTAGGATCACGTCTTCCTGCGAGAAATTGGTGCATGTCGAGCAGAAGAATGACGTTGTTTCTTTGGCCAACACATACAAGCAGAAATAAGCATTTTGTGACTCACAGCTGTTCTTGGTCCATACACCTTTTGTGAAATCATATCTTCCAGGATGCGTCTCAATTCAATGTGATGAGATTTAGTTGTACGAGTTCTTACAGTTTGGAACCTTCAGTTGCTCGCCCTTCCATTTCTTTTTCAGAGGCTTTATCAAGGCGTCCCTTCGCTAGCAGTGGAGCCATTTCATTTTATGCATCTTCCCGCACATTCAGATCGAAAATAAAGAGTTTTCGAACCAATAAAAAGCTTTTGACCCGACTGCATCAAACGATTAAAATCGATTGAACATGCGATCTGAAAAAGGAGGACAGATGAGGCCAGATGAGGCCAGATGAGGCCAGTGCTTGTAGAGTTGTAGAAGACCCAAGGTGAAAATCTACCAGCGCATTGTGCCCGCCACAAGTCAGTTGAGCCTTGGCACCAGGAGCATAGGATAGCATAGGTGCGCTATGGTGCGCTGGCAGCCGGGTAGGAAAGGGTTGTATGATATGATATGATGATATATGTATGCATTTTCAGAGTATGAAGTGGGCTAAAATGTGAGCCTCTTGTGCAAAGCTACACCAATACCTACTTGCTAATTGAATATGTAAACTACATAACCTACAATGATGGAAACGCCGTATCTGTGGTCTAAAGACCCTTGGGATGATTGCCCGCAGTTCGTCGCAAAGCCAAGGAGCTACATGCAGCTCTTGGGCATGTACGATAGCGGCACAAATCTCATGTTGCTTGTCGACTGAGCAGGTTAAGCACGGGTGTTTTGAAGATGTGTGTATGTCTATGTGAAGCAGGAAGCGAAGTCAGACCCCACAAGACAAGTGTCATATGTCAATTTCTGAAGCCACAAAAGAACTTTGTGAGGTTTGTGTGCTGCATCAAGAAAAAGGATGAAAAAGGATGAAAAAGGTCTGTATAATATAAGTATATATAAGTATATAATGTATATATAGAGCTGAACCATTCTAAACCTAAGTGCAACGAACCAGACTACCTAAGCCAAACAGGGCCTGGAATAGTTGAGATTGGCCATTTTCGTGCAGTTCTTTTTGAACCTGACGACTAGACAATGTGTCATGACCTGATTTCATCGGTATTTGTGCTTGGCCGTTTTCCCAAAACGAGACCAAGGCTGGCAACATTGGTTGGTGTCTTGGATCCGGATACATTATAAACACAACAATGTTGGGATGGCATTGACAACCTTTACCCCAGGAAAGGAAACGCTTAAGATGGTTATTCCATGTTATTCCGAGAAGTACTGTAGTGAGCAATGTCCGTTGCGCACATTTTTGGGAACATGGCTGTCTTCAAAAGACCAAATTCGGCGTGTGGAAGATACCAAACAATCGACAGCACTTCCAGGAGGATTTTTGAAAAAGCAGCAGCGACCTTGCTGCAATAGCTCAATGTTGTCAAATTTATAGCAAAGGAAAGGATACTGGTTTTGCTGTTTCGTGCCAGTCTACTTCCAGGGGGGGCGCACACATTTGCACAGTGACTCGTTCACTGATGGGAGTTCTATCCTATCCCCAGTCAAGCCCAGTGCTTTGATCACAAGGCAATTTCCCACTTTGCTGTCAACAAGCACGACGGCCTGACATTTCTGCATTGCAAGTGCCGGCGGCGCCGCATGGCACCCTGGCATTGAGTTTTGTGGTGTCAGAAAATCAAAGCATGTTTGAAGCATATCAAGGCCCGCCGTCGCGAAATGTTGCGAATGGAAGTCGGTGGGAAGTGCTTGTTGGATGTTTTCGGTATCGGACTTGTCCCGGTTCATGAGTGTGGCTCCTTCCTTGACATGTGCACCTTCTTACTTTCAGAGGGGTCCGTTTGACTCTTGATGCTTCATCTAGTTCGTACAGTCTACTGTATCTCGCATTTCTTCGAAGATTAGCATCAAATCAGTATGCAAGTTCACACCATAGTGGATCCCCCACGAACAAACCTCATACTGGTACACGTCAAATTGACTCAAATGGCGCGTCAAGAAGTCAAGAGTCTGTGGAGGTTCAGCACAACGTGAACACCACCCCACCCGACCCTACCCCGCATGCGAAAGGGTTTGGTATCACAAAGTACATTTTCCACAACAGTAGCATCACCCAAGTGTAAAAGCATCATTCCACCCAGCCCAGTCCTTGAGCGGAAGAGGTCCCAAATCCAAGTGGTATCTAGTCTCTAAGTAGCACGATCAAATTATTAGAGCATATTAGAGCTGGGAGGCTTGCCGACCGAGCGACAAAAGAAAATTAACACGTGTTCTTTTTGTATAGTCACCAGCAAGACCCAAAGGGTCGCCATCATTGTGACATACAGAGGCCCATTCTCGTCATGTATAATTCATAGTGGTTGGCTGTAAGCCTAGGAAAAGCCTCTTCTGCCTTCTGTCTAGGGCCATGCCATGTTTCTGGACACCCCGATTTTACTCAGATTTGTCTCGTTGATTTGTCTCGTTGATTGCCAACCAGCTTGAGCCCTGAGACCTAGGTCGGTGCTTGACCTGGGGCACACCAGAGAAGCATGTGAATCTTGGCGGATTTTGGACTCCAGAATCCTATGAAATTGTTCCATATCCGTGATTATCCATGATTCTCCTTGCCGAAGCGATTGGCGGTTATTTTTGCCTGAAGAACAACACCTCGCATTGTGCTACTGCTCCTCATGTGTTCAAGGCATGGCACACGTTTCTTTTTATTTGGGGATTTTGCAAGAGATTTGCATCAGGAAATCACCAACCCACCAGTCAGGGAGATGGCAAGCTGCTCACCGGATATTCCACCAGCCAAGGAATCCTTTGCAACTTCTTGGCGCCATTAAAGGTGCGCAGATTTTATTTGGGATACGAACAAACGAAACTCCAAAAAATGTCCAAAACAGTCCAAACCCTGACTGCCAATGGTGTAGACTGGTTGAAAACTATGCAACTTAGACCACCATTCAATTCCATAAATAAGCGTGGATCGCTCCCTGTTGGTATTTCCGAGCCCTGATCCAGAATGCTATTGTTTTCTCCTTGTTTAGCGATATTGAAGGGGCACATAGCCCATGCTACAGAGACTAGCTCAAGCAGTTTCAGATAGTTTCAGACATATCATAGTGAAGGCTTGAATCTTAGGCATTTCAAGCACAAAGGGAGCAGAGATTCGGCCTCTTGACAGGTTTTGGTTTCCGAGAGAGATAGATTGAATGCTGCATCAGTTGTATCAAGTTGGTAACGCAAGCTAAAGGCACTTTGCGAGCAACTCCACCTGAAGCCCATTTGTGTTGCACATAAAATCACATAAATGGGTGTCCACTTGGTCCACTTGTGTGAGATGTGAGCCGAAACAGTTTGGCAGGCAACAAGACCAAGCACTGGAACCCAGAGCTCTGGGACTTCCGTGAGAGACATCGAATTGCGATCTCCTCAGCCATAGTGGGCTGAATTCTGCAGGAGTTTGTGCAGTTTTCCAGTGATGAATTTGTTGGGCCAAATTGCAGTGGCTCCATGGCGAAATGGCGAAACTAACAAGTCTGCAAAGATAGTGCATCCACTACATCCACTGACTGCTGTCTCTGTTGATAAAGAAGTTCACCTCAAAAGCATTCAAAAAGCTTTCACAAACGCATATTGAAGATTATTGAAGTATGTCCAAATATGTTCTATATGATTTGATGAGAATTGTATTCAACGCCAGCGGCTCCATCTAGGCTTGCAATCACTCTTCACAAACTCTGCACCGAGGTCATTGTTGCCATGGTGAGGGATCCACTGTCACAACTTCAAAGTTGGAGGAAGGCTATGGGGCGGCCACTGTGTGCGATTGTGGTCTTTGGGGCCTCATGAATGTTGGTCAAGCCACCATCTCTGCAGTATACAACTATACAAGATTATACTCTTATCGAAGGAAGTTTAGAAGCTAAACCTTCCGACAATATGGACAGATGGAAAAACACAGCCATGAAGAAAGTCAGAAGATGAAGAAAGTCAGAAGAGAAGAGATGCAGGTGCGCGAAAAGGTAGGAAAGTCGCGAAACACTGTGTTTTTCCAATGTTTTGTGGCTCCCGAGGGTCGAAAAGTAGGCTCGCTAAAGCGGCGGGTGCGGAGACATGTCGGCAGATGAGAGATGAAAAATTGCACGCCGTTGTGGTGCGAAGCACATTTGGAAGTAAAAAGTGTTAAAACACCTCAGGTTCGGACCACTTTTGGAAGTTCAGATGTGCAAAAAGTGCGCGGCGCTGTGGCGCGAAGCACATTTGGAAGTAAAAAGTGTTAAAAACTGACGGGTTCGGAACACTTTTGGAAGTTGAGATGTGGAAAAAGTTGAGATGTGGAAAAGTGCACGGCGCTGTGGCGAGAAGCACGTTTGGAAGTGAAAAGTGTTAAAAACTGTCGGTCTCGGACAACTTTTGGAAGTTGAGATGTCGAAAAAGTGTACGGCGCTGCGGCGCGAAGCACATTTGGAAGTAAAAATGTTAAAAACACCACATGCTCGGACCACTTTTGGAAGTTGAGATGTGGAAAAAGTGTACAGCGTTGCGGCGCGAAGCACATTTGGAAGTGAAAATCGTAAAAACGTGAGGGTCTCGGAGCACTTTTGGAAGTTGAGATGTCGAAAAAGTGCACGGCGCTGTGGCGCNGGCGCGAAGCACATTTGGAAGTGAAAATCGTAAAAACGTGAGGGTCTCGGAGCACTTTTGGAAGTTGAGATGTCGAAAAAGTGCACGGCGCTGTGGCGCGAAGCACATTTGGAAGTGAAAATCGTAAAAACGTGACGGGTTCGGAGCACTTTTGGAAGTTGAGATGTGGAAAAAGTGCACGGCGCTGTGGCGAGAAGCACATTTGGAAGTGAAAATCGTAAAAAACTGAGGGGTTCAGACCACTTTTTGACGATTCGATGCCGCTTCGATGTCGAAAAAGTGCACGCCGTTGTGGCGCCAAGCAGATTTGGAAGTCAAAAGTGTCAAAAACTGAGGGTTTTAAGCAAATTTTGAGATGTCAGTTAACTAACTGAACTAATTAACAACTTAACAACTTAACAATTGAACAACTTAACAACTTAACCACTTAACAACTTAACAACGTAACAACTTAACAACTTAACAACTTAACTACTTAACTACTTAACAACTTAACAACTTAACAACTTAACAACTTAACAACTTAGTTAGTTAGCTAGTCAGTTACTCAGTTAGTCAGCCCGTCAGTTAGTCAGTTAGCCGGTTAGTCAGTTAGTCAGTTAGTCAGTTTGTTGGTCAGCTAGTTAGTTAGTTAGCTAGTCAGTTACTCAGTTAGTCAGCTAGTCAGTTAGTCAGTCAGTTAGTCGGTTAGTCAGTTAGTCAGTTAGTCAGTTAGTCAGTGAGTCAGTTAATTAGTTTGTTAGTTAGTTAGTTTGCTAGTTAGTCAGTCAGTCAGTTAGTCAGTTAGTCAGTTGGTCAGTTAGTCAGTTAGTGAGTCAGTTAGTTACTTTATTAGTTAGTTAGTTTGTTAGTTAGTTTGTCAGTCAGTCAGTCAGTTAGTCAGTTAGTTAGGCAGGCAGATAGATAGA
>BGPT01000163.1:199133-209790 GCA_003297045.1 Symbiodinium sp. clade C Y103 | reverse complement strand
TTGTGAATTCTTATGAGGGTGGGTGCCACTTTTGTAGTGGGAAGGCTCTGAGGTTGGGGCCCACATTTGTAAGGATTTACCTTAGGGCCCGCAGATTATAGGCTACAAGGTTGGGCTCCAACCCACTAGTCCTTAATCACAAGGGGATTTGTATACTGCATATTGCCTATGCAATCCTATGCATCCGTGAATGATACATTCACGTACACTTCATGCCGGTGATGCATCACTGTGATCTCTAGATGAATTCATTGGCATCACATGGTCAGATTTTTATCTCGTGACATCCCGTGACTCTATCTGACGTCTTTGAGGTCGGCACACCAGGCCACCACGCACCAGCAAGGTGCTCCGTCCGCGGCGCAAAACCACAGGCAAATGATTCAGCAGGGAGATGGCCATCGGAAGCTCCTTGTCTGTCAGGGTCCCTGTCACAGTTGGGTTGGATTGAGATCAACGCCCTGAAGGTTGATCCTAGAGTGATCCTGTTGATCACAACATGAATTCATATGAATTCCTAGAAAGCCTGGATACTCCAAGACCGCCAGACACGTTTCTGTTTGGCAAAATATATTGTGTCTCAGGAGCTTCCAGGTTGATCCGTTTTCCGCGTCAGTTGCCACATGAAATCCAACACAACTTCATGCGCATTCTCCGTCTGGCAAAAGCCTACATAAGGTGTGTCCTTCTGGGGACCCTGCTCACAGTCTGAATGGGCCAAAATTGTGCAAGTCGGACAAGGCTGCAAATCTGACATTGAGTGGCCGAAGCAACGCAACAAAAAGATCAAAAGTCGCAAATTGACCTTGGTGGGTGGCACCAGAAAAAGGGAGCGCAGCTTGGCCGCTGAAGGTTCCATCAATTCTGCAATAGTTTTGTCATCTCAAGAATCAGAAGAGTTGTGTGGGAACAGTTTCTTCTGCAATTCATTTTAAACAGCCTTGGTTGCTGAAATGCTGAAAATGAAACGTGCGGACATTTGCTGACACTTCAAATTCCGCACAAAAATCTCTCTGACAAGAGGGTTGGACTCAAGAGCCATTTCAATGACCAGGAGAAGTTGCAATAGTCGCAGTACGTCACAGTATGTCGCAGTATGGCACGACCATCACAATGCGAAAATTGCGGGCTCTCAATGATCCGGCTGCAGACTTCAGGTGACAGCACAGCACTGGACCAAAAGAACGACACCAGGAAGGAGGCGCCCGGCAACATGGGTCAACTTTTGAGCCCCAAGGAATACAGGTAGGTTGGGTGTCAAGGCATTTGTACCAAACAAGATGGGTAGCAGGCTAGCAAACCTACATGTCTTCGAATAATTTCGAATACACGGAATAAGACGGCTTGAACAGCTGCAGTATGCTGCAGTGCATTGATGTACATTGATTCATTCGCACCAATTTTCGCACCGATTTTCACTACAGCATGATGGAACTTCATCTCCTGGGCATCAGTCAAGTGCAAATGTTCCTTTTCGTGTGGAGAAAGTACAGCATGAGCCTTTCAGATCTTTCAGATTGCTCTGCCATGAGGTGAACTTTGAGAACCTGACGCTGGACTCTCAAAAAGTGTACAGCGTTTTTACGGAGCATTGACATTCACAACACGATCACAACGCAAGAATTCGCTAACTATGACTCGACCTCTTCATCGACAGGAGATGACAGGAGAATGCATAATATGGATGCCCTCTTGTTCAGTGGTCTGGAATTCTCGTGGGGATACGTGGGGGAAAAAGTCATGACCAGGACACTTGGGTGCTCGTGGGTGCTCAATGGTGCTCATATGATCTCATATGTATATCTTCCCATGGTCGTGGCCATGTTGTCCTGGAATCTCCATCTAAGGCCAGTCCGCACTCCTGCAGGCACGGTGCAAGGAAAGTTGGCTCGATCTTGGGTCCCCACTGAGTGTTGATAGGGTCTGATAGGGGAAGTGTTTTCTACTGATTCTGTTTGTAACATGTCTATAGCCAAGTAACAGATTTGGCGCACTATTGCGACAACAATGCCTTTACAATTCTTTAACATGCTGTACATCATGCTACATCAATGTTCTCAATGTCGTTGAAATTCTTCATTCTGCCCCATGCAACACTTGATCCAGGTGAAATGGCTGCTCAAACATTGCCTCGGGAGGAGAGCTCGGATGTGCGTGATGATTTCTGACGAAAATCTGCGTTGATAGATTGCAAGTGTGAAACAAGTATCTAGAAGCCGTGCTGAGTTAATATACTTGTCTTTGAAACTTGACTGGTCCACCTAATTATTTGAGTACGGATGGGAAAAAATGCAGCAGGAGGAATGAAGACTTTCCTCGCTTCACGTCAATTCGTCGTCCCTGCTCTACTACAAACATGCCAAATTGAATATCTTGGCTTGTTCTAGAATCGCACCCTGTATACAAAACCACCTGCAGACAAATTGGAGGCATAAACGTCATAAACGAGGAAGGAACTAACAAATATGTTCAACTGCACATAGTTGGCACAGTGCCTTGCAACTGTTTTTGCACCCGCAGATCACCTTGGCCTGCACTTTTGTGTCAGTTTTGATTATTCTTGCTTATTTCGATGATTTTCCAGGCTTGCGAAGTTTAAAGCAATGCACTTGCACTTGTCCTCCTTCCACGTCAGGAGTCTACAACGATTCGCCGCACCATGAGGCTGGATTCATTCAATCGTTCTTTCGCTCATTCATTCGTTCATTCGTTCATCCATTCATTCGTTCATTCGTTCATTTGTTCATTCGTTCGCTCCTTCATTCGTTCATTCGTTCGCTCCTTCATTCGTTCATTCGTTCGCTCCTTCATTCGTTCATTGATTCTTTCATGTCAATGTTTTATTATGCTCTCTTTGCTTTCATGTCATTTCATTGGCATCTCGAAACTTCCGCCAGGGCACGCCGGGCACTGCTGGTGTATTGATTTATGTATTATTATTATTTATCTATTTATTTATTTATTGATTTATTTATTTATTGATTTATCTATTGATTTGTTTATTTATATATTTATGTATATATTTATTTATATATTTATTCATATATGTATATAGTTATGTGTTTGTGAATTTATTTGTCTGTTAGGGTGCCCCAGCTCAACAAATTCAATTTGAACTGGCGAGTCGGGTATCTTCTTGCTAGAGACACTAGCACATGCATAGGGAGGAACATCAATCAACAAAGCTCTTGCGACTCTTGCGGCAAGACTCAGCCAATTCTTGGCTCCAAAAAAATGCAATTTGGCTGCAACTTGGGTGCGGTTCACACATTTTGTCCTCGGTTGATAAGTCCAACTTGTTGGCAAGGGCTGGATTGAAGCATCCTGGAACGACTCCAAGGATCTATGGCATTTCACCAGTACTATCAAGTTGCGAATACAAGATTACAGCGAGTGGAGAGAGGGTGTGGTCGAGGGACGGGAGCGTTTGCTCGCGACAAACATGGATGCAAAACTCATGTAACCTGCCTAGTAAATAACTCAGGAATTTCAGCTTTTTTCCTTATTTGTTCAGCTATGACAGTTTTGTTTGAACATTTGCCCCCTGAATTTTGTTTCATGTCTTGGCTCTGTCGCGATGACCCAGTATCCCAGCTTTGGGAACCATCGCGGGTTTGTTTTCATCCTATAGTGTAGATTGCTGGTTCCATCCGCATCTCGCGGCTCTACGGTAAGTTGGCCGTTGGAGAAGTGGTCAATAACAAGTCACGTATCAATGCATTATTTACAATATAAACGATTTTTGGATTTCTACCACTTGAGTACTACTGATTTCATTTGATTTTAGGCGAACAACAGGCTGACGTCGGCAGACATCAGCTCCCATGGGAGGAACCCGTTCGGAGAAACCGAGTGAAACAAGTCCAAAGTGAATTATAATAATGATAGCATGGAGGGCATGTTGCTGCTTGTGCTCACGCTCGCCCGAAACGGGACCACCTCAACATTGCCAGCCAATATCTCCAAGCAGGAATCCACTATCAACCGCCAACCGCGTGTCTGTGAAATCTCTGAAGGCAGTACGTTTGTGACGCAGGCAGTGCTACGCCGCATGGCCGGCTAGCAGTTGTTGAAAGGGAGGATTTTGGGCAGGCCTCAACCCGCTTGATCGAGCAAGTGGCTGTTGTCCTTGCTCGCGGCCGGGCATGCTCTGCGTGGACGACGGAAGGCAGGTGCTCCTCGGGCACACGCCTCCCGCCTCATAACCTTGAGATGAGTGTGACGTGTGTTTTTGTTTCCCTTCTTCGTCTTCTGGCCTGGGGTTTGCCATCACATTGGACTCGGTTGTTATGTGGAGCAGTTGTGGTCGGCCTGGTGATTTCTTGGATGGTGGCTGTGATGCGAGCAATGGTTGTGCTGCACAGCGAACGCTGTAGTAACATGTATAGTAACTAGCTTTTTGCAGGCCCTTGCTGCATTTCCTTGAGCATTGGACAATCGTGGATCACGACCCATAATTTTGATTCTCTTTTTTGGGGCGTACGAGCTGTTTTGGTACGGTTTGGTGCGATTGGCATTTGCAATCGCAAATCGCCTGACCTCATTTCTGCCCGCTGTAGCCCTTTGAGATCTTGAGACTCAACTGTCCACATTTCTGTGAATGATATGAAGGGTCCGATGGATGTCAGGATGTCCTGGCCTCGCATGCCTGGTGGTCCTTTTGCCGGACGTCGGCTTGCCCAGGATGGAGCAGTTGACCAAATAGGTTTGGATTGATGTTGAATGATTTTGATGATTTCGAGGTAGTTTAAAGGTCCAAGATTTGCTGCATTCACAGATTCCAAAGAACCCTTGTCTTATCTTTACAAAGTCAAGCTGTGCGCGTTGTAAAGCTGTGCAAGTGCAGGCTTGAGCGTGACTTGTTTCGCCGGTCGATCAGCATCGAAGCTATTCACTTCTACCCTGGCTTCTAAAAGTATTCCCAATCGGCGCAATTCGATACTCCTGACTCATTGGACTTGGACCCAGCAAAGCGCTAAGTCGCTACGTGCACGTGTTTCATCATGAAGTGTGGATGACATGTCTGACTTCCAAGGTCAGGCTGTCCATGGGCGCAGCTCTGCTGAAAGAACCTACCGGAACAAGACAGACGCAGCAGCACGGAGTCCTACAAAGACAGCTGAGCTGAGACAAGATCTGACGAGATGCAACAGAATGCAACAAGGTGTGACCAGATCTGACAAGATCTGACAAGATGTTCCCAGATGTGACATGGATAAGCACCAGTGGGAATATTGAAGGGGCTGGGGTTGAGATCATCCAGTTCAGCATGACCAGTTTGAATCACAAAGTGTGGATTCAACATTGCACGTTATAAGGCCAAACGCTGGGATCCAGGCATGCCAACAATGGCAAAGTTAGCAAGCTGACATATGAAAATAATTGCCATGTTTGAATAGAAAACATGCACTGCAAAGTGGTGAGCCTTCCTGAGAAGACATGCCTTTTGACATGTTGGTGTTGGAATCCCAGCCAACCCAACTAGCACAGCACAGAAGGGATTTTCATACAGTACACTTTTGGCCATTGACCATGTCGGGTTAAGATTGCAGTGTCCACTCAACAAAGAGGATTCAGGATGCACTTCACTCTTGCATACTTTCGCATTCTTTTGCTGGTTCAGCAAGTTTGCCTCCTAGTGAGGCCTCCTCCTACGACGTCTTGGGCCCTCATGCAGATGGGCCCTCCGCTCAGAGCGGCCTAACTGGCCATCGGCGGCCCAACTGCTCATGTGACATGTTGACACCACGACCTTGGTCTCTTGACATCTCTTGACATCTCTTGACTATTGACACTATTGATGTTTCCAAAATGCTCAAGAATTTTCAAGCTTCTGATTTTGGAAAAGTGGCAGATGTGGCAATTCTTCAAGACGGAGTGATGTCTTCGGAAATGAAATGGTCCCCTTGCTTGCATCGAAAAAAAGCGGAACATCTACAGAACCAATCATTATACCCGCCTCGCATTTGACCCTACCGCAAGTTTCTCGCATGTCCTTTGTAGGACTTGGAACGTCTGTCAGGTATCAAGAGCTCAGGAGTAGGAGCTACATAAATCAAGGCAAATCGCACCGAGACCCCAAAGGATTGTGCCTCAAATGAAGGGAAGCAGTGTGAGAAGAGGGAAATGTTGTTTTTCGTGCATTTGTGTGCTGATGCTTTTACATGAGGCCTCCATTGCCTCCGGTTCATCCTCTTTGGTGATATCTGAGAACCAAATCTGAGCAGTGCCCAGGGCTTTAACGATAGAAAAAAAAAAACATGGTAATGATTAATCATGATAGATGTTCGCAGCTAAAAGAGTTTAATGTGTTTTGACATATATTTTGTCCCTGAACAGGGTTTCGCAATTATCCCTCTGAGAGGGCATGATCGAAAGGGTTGTACATCCTAGAGACTGCTTCAGCATTTTAAGGCCACAAGTGGCGGAGTATGGGACGAAACCTGAAAAAACCATCAACCTGTTTGTATTCATTTTGTGTTGTTTCATAATGTGCAACCCTTGCTTGAAGATTGGTGACTTGTTCACAGTGGGGGTAGATCATGAAGGATCTAAAATGATATGATCAGAAACGCATGAGACTTGATGAGGCTAGTATCAGTATTACTGTTGAAATTTGAAGGAATCGTTCATGTCACCCCCAGCCACAATGATGATTGGACCAGCTGGTGGCTGTTTTTATCGCCCCCTCTTTTTGGGAGATGGCTACCAGAGACGAAGCCATGACTGCTTGCCTTGATTTGTCTCCAAATGGAGGTTCAGACTCAGATGACAAAGCATGTACATGGAGCAGCCAAAAATACAAAAAACAGAGACCCATGCATAGAATGCTGGCATTGAGGGATTTCATTTTTAAGTCAACATCTCTGGCAGATTCCTTTTGGTCCTACAGATATCAGAGGATGCCAGTATAGGCCAAATGCTAGCAAATGAAGAGTAAGTTGTTCAACAAGGCCCCACTTGGAGCTGAGAAGAATTGCGTCATGATTGTTTTAGAGAATTCAGAGAATGCCTCCTGTGCGCAGAAGCTCTTGACATGGAAGCACTGTGCCAGTAATTATTTAATTTAGTTGTTTAGTTTTGAAGGGTTTTCTGTTTTGCTAAAGATGAGATGCCAATGTGAAACTCTCGAATCGTTTTAAATCCATGTCTTTTCCCAGGTCTTAGTGTTTGTATCAGAGGACAGTCTCCAAAACAAAGAAAACTCCCGTGGCAACCTTGGCTCAGCTTCGTTGCATCGGAAATGATTCATGCGCAGAGAAACCCCACAACTGGAGGTGGAAAACTCACGGAAGAACAGCAAAATAGTTTCCTGATCAATGAATCAAGGAAAATGAGCAATAAAGAGTGAAAGGATATGACTATAGAATGGCTGAGCTCAAGCAGTATGCAAACCCATCCCAAAGTTTTACAGTTGATACAGTTGGGCCTAGCAGTCGAAAGCCAACACTGCCTCGAAGCTTGGGAATGTGCGTTTTAATGTGCCCAAGCAAAGCCCACTGATTCCAAAAATGGTCATCACGGAAAGGCCGAAAAGAACACAAAGGTGCCGTAGTTAGGTTCCCGCCATGTTATGGCTGAAGCTACAGCTGCCTCTCTGACACCCGGTAGGAAGCCCAACTTTGCAGCCAGTGTTTCGCTGCCCTTTTGTTTGACCGTGGTTTGACCTGCTTGTGTCTTTTCGGAAGTGCTTCGAACTATCCACTACTGTCAGAAATTTGTACCTAGGATACATGATTATGATAGTGATGATATATATATATATACTTAATTATACATACGCCGACTGTAAAATATCAGAACATATCTGAATATATACAAATAAAATCAAATAAATATATTGTGTGCGTGTGTGTGTTTTTTTGTATATTGACCTTGCTTTGAGCTATGGCGTCTGGTATTCGACAAAAGTGGTGACGCCAGCAAACAAATGGATCAAGATTTACTTTTCCAAGCTTGACTGTCACAAAGAGACGGAATTGTCATGAATTGTCTATAAGTTTGCTGTGTTTGCCCAACGCGTGCTATGTTAAGTTCGCATGTTTCTTGGTTTCATTCCCATGTTGGTTGGGTTTAATCTATATACCTTTGTATGTCCTTGTCAGTACAATACAAACAATACTCTATTAAACATATTAAACAATATCCTCACTGTTGGCTCGATCCAAAACTGACGAACCCGCCTCTTATCAACGTCCAACTCCAGCAAGGTCAGGACAATGGGCCTTGCCGACCAGCTGCAGCAAGGACTCGCAGGACGCGTCCCAGTCCTGTGGCATTTGAGTTTGACTCATTTCAGCCTGCTACCATCTGCTACTCTGATTGCCTTGGGTTTGACATCTCGAAAATGCGCAGAATGGCCGTGTGAACGACTACCATCCCTTTTTCCATGCTTGAGATTGAGATTGTTAGTTTATGTTGGTTTTGACTCATCCTGACTCATCACTGGCAACGCTTTCTATGCTTCAGGAATTCTTATACAAATAAATGATTCTCCTGGCACAGTCTTAGGTGAGTGTTTTGGAACCACCAACGCCGCCTGCCGAGTTAATTTCGGTCTGCTCAGGCATTGGTGCATACATCCTATGCTTGCTCGGACTTCTCTTGGGTGCGGGTGGCCTAGATACAAAAACTGCAAACGACTCCTCCTGAATCCTCCGCTACTACCAAAATTAGCCTTGAAAGTTCACAGACCCACAAGGGTATTTAACGCTTTTAACCTTGCTCCGCAACACTCCAACTCCGAACAACAGTCTTCCGGCACTGCCCCCGCACTTTCCTGGGACAGCTTCTGTCTTGCAAAGGAATGTACAGAGCATTGAAAGCCAATGTCATTCAACGCTGCTTTGTGAAGAATAAGGCATGAAAAAGTTTCAAGGAGTAGGATACAGATGATACAGCAAGCAAAATTTGATGCATCTTCTCTGGAGAAGTTTGAAGTTTCGAAGTCCGCAAATCGGCAAAGGTCGGTCCAGCCAAGGCCCTTCTGGTCTACTCGGAGGAGTTTTTGGTCCCTTATTGGCAGTTGCCCTATGCATCTCCTGCCCACTGTGCAACATAGCCCAGAAATTGAACATCGAAAATGGCCATGTTGTGACATGCTTTGCAACCGTGAAAATCCAATGTTTGGAAGTTGCCATTATCGACTGCCTTGACTTGGTGGACCTTGGCACCTTTGTAAAAAGTCGGGACCTGTAGGCACGAACCAAGTTGCAATGATTGTTCTGAAGTTTCTCAATCAAATGCTAAGATTGAAAGGATCCTAGAAAAGCTGTGAGTTCCTAGAGTTTAGGATCATCAAATGTCATGACCAGTGCTACCTTCGACGAATAGGTATGTTGGTCAAAATGGCAAGTCCATAGGACAAGACACTGCTCAGAAGTGGTGTCAGTTCTTCCAAGCCATAAGTTGTAATTATGAATGAATGATCACCTAGTTGCCCTGTGTTTGAGGCCTTGATCAACTTGGCCTTGCTCTTTGTGGGCCAAGCACTTAGAATTCCAGTGAAGGAGTTGCATTATTCTAATTAATGAAAGTCCACGAGGATAAAAACACGAATCTTGAAGAAGTTGTGTTTTATTTTGTTTCGTGCACCTGCTTCCTTAGATACCAATCCTTCATATCGTCCAGCAATCTTCAGTGCGATTGAGGGTTTGTCAGCACAGCCAAGGTGGGATTCAACTAATCATGGTGAACCCGGCGTGCACCCTGCTAGAAAGCTGTCATGAACGCCAAGGCAAGCAAGTGCCGGTAGTTTCTATTCTATCAAGTGCACACTACAGGACATTCTTGGCCAAGGAATGCATAGCAGATCCTTGTCAAAGGTTCCTGATCCAACCGGGTTGTGACAAGACTTTGGAGTTTGTTTTGCTTTGAGTTTGTCCATGTTTGTCGGTACAAATGGACGCAGATTTGTGGTGGGGACCGCGAAGGTCCAAATGTCATCTCCTCCTTCGTGTGGTTTTGCGCCAGGAATCCCACAGGAGCAGTGATACGGGGATAGATGTGATCTTGCAAAAAAACTGCTGGTAGATCAGGCCCCTAGACTCTTGCACACTCTATTTATTGCATTTTATTGCTGCCGGCTGTGCCACCTTCCAGCGCTAGCAAGCGAATCCATCAATACCGTCAATACCTTTGTCAATGCCTCTTCCAGAATGATTTGAACATATGTTTTAATACATTCAAACAATTTCGAACCATGTTATACCATTTTGAACGTTTCAAAAGACCAGCCGTTTCCAGTTCTGCAGCACCGCACCAAGGTCTTCGCAGCACTGGCCTCCACAGCCTTGGGTCCCGCTCAAGTGGCGATCCAGCTGAATACAGCCACTCGATTCACTCGATATGATCCGCCATGACTCATCGATTGAAAGCGGTCCTGAATCAGTGAGGTTGAGATATGTTGAGATTGGGTCGGTGACGGTGAATGATCTTTTGCGCAATCTCTATCCTGAAAGGCTGAGAAAGCAGTATTCCTACTGATCAGCTGCTAGATTGACATGATTGACACAGCATACACAGCTCAGTGCGTGCAATCTTGTCTATTCCATCCAGCTACTCCCAACTGCCCAAGTCGTGGCGAAATCCCAAGAATCTTGAAATTAGCTTGGGGGAAGGTTTTTGTGGAAGTCGTGGCGATGCGGCGTTTAGATTG
>BGPT01000163.1:180449-198949 GCA_003297045.1 Symbiodinium sp. clade C Y103 | reverse complement strand
TTTTGGACCTCGTTTTGTTCCCCTTTATCAGAACCCATCCTGCAGCATACAAAATAGAAAACGGCCTGCTTAGCGTTTTTGCTTGTGGGCGTCAACAGTACCCACAGAAAAAGGCCCGTTGGAAACCGGCGTTCCATTGTGAATTGATGAGAAAAGCCCATTTGAGATAGAACCATGGTACCTTGTTAAACGTAGCGTTTCCAATGGGGAAAGGGGTTTTGCAAGGTCTGTGCCGGGACAGGGGTCGTGGCGAGCGTTTTGATTGGGAATAGCTATCAAACGCAAACATTGCAAGGACTTTGGCGTATGGGTGTACAGATCCATACAGTGAGTTTAACAATAGTTTAACAATCCTCTCTGTCCCTGAGGGTGAGGGGCTACCGTTTGAGGCTGTCGACCTTCCAGCGAGGGGCTGGGGAGGCCTTTGGGGACGTGGTATGAGATGCTTAGATATGCTTAGGCGATGTTGCCTCAGTTTCTGTGGCCATGTGGCGGATTTTGCCGAAAAAAAATGAAACGTTGGGCTGTGTGTTTCCCATCCATCTCATATCAGTTGATTTCATGTTCATCCATTGGGTCTTTTGGATGCAGGGTCTTGATGTCTTGGTGTCCAGACCATTTGCTCAATTTAGTGGCAATGCCCAGGGATTCGCCAGATGATCTTCAGGAGGATTCCAGAGGCGCAGAGTCCGCACCGCCCTCATCCATCAAAGACAACATCGTCATAAAGTCTCGGATAGTCACAGTTCACCTGAAGTCTCAAATGAAAAAGGTGCTTCAAATTGCCTTTCTAGATCTTACAGATTCTTACAGTAAATGTTCAAAATCGCATGACAGGGTGCACAACGCCCTCAGCTGCCAGGGGTAGCGGTGCCTCTGGATTTCCTGTCCAGTATCTTGCATGCCTTCAAGCGTTCGGATCAGGTGGGGGTTGCGCCATGATGGTGCCATGGTCGAGATATGTGCAATGGATGTGACCGTAGGGCCAGTAGGGCAAGGCAAACCTGAGTCATAATGAAAATTAGTTATAGACTAGACAGACACTTCCGTCCGTCCGTGGATCCATCCATCCATTTGTACTTGTACTGCAATGTACTACACTACTTCACGCTACACTGCATTACATTGCATTGGATTGCACTCCTTACCGCATTATACCACATCATGCGCAGTTAAATTCCATTACATTTCCTTTCATGTTCCATGGCATTGCACACACGCACATATTTATGTACATATATGTATGTAATATGTATATATATATATATATGTAATATGCATATATTCATATGTAATATTTATGTATATATTTATGGATATTATATTTATGTATATATTTGTTCATGCACATACGTACACAGATAGAACAACCATTTCTCTCTGTTGCAGGTGGCTGAACGCTGCCTGGCCCGGATGGCGGAAGATTGGGAGAGTCAGGAGCGTGCTAAGGTCAGCTAGCCCAAGTCGAGTGAGAATTGCTCATCCACCTATTGCTTGAGACTACGGCATTGCGACTTGTACAAAGCTATATGATTTGCGGTTTCTGACGAGTTTGTTGTCTGACTCCGTGACTGAAAGGTCTCAAGCAGATATTTTTCCTTTGCAGCGCACAATGTGCGCAGGTTCAGGTGTTGCTACTGAAAGACTTTTTCATCGACGTACCCTTGGTCTCAACGCTTTGCCTGTTGCGTGGCAGCAGTAGACAAAGAGCGACTTCAGGACCTGTCAGGACTGGTGGTTGTGAGAAGCCGTAGCACCCATCGGGTCCCAACAGGGATAGAGATTTTTTTCTTTTTCCAGCAGGCAAATGCCAGTGGCTTCATTCTGAAGGCTTGCAGTATACTGGTCTGAGGCTAACTGGGAATAGCGAGTTCGAGTCTGCATCGTTGCTGAATAGCCTCCTGCAGCATGTGCCGAAGCCGAGACTGGTCGAGACGTTGGTGGGGCTGAAGATGCCCAAAAATCAAGTTCATTAGATTTGAGATGATTTCAATAGACTCTTCTATGACTATTCTGTGTCTATTCTGTTCATTTTAGATTGTTTTGGAGACATACCTCGCATCTCAACCAGTTTCTGCTTTGGCTTTAAGACATGTGCAGCTCGTCCAAGGCGCTTCAAATCCACGGCAGCCGGCCTGATGTGGTTGGCAACCCAGTCGATGAGAGAAGTCAGAGGAGTGCTTTTTTTGTGATGACTCTTTGTTTTTTCATGTCGTTATGCAACTTCCTGTCTTACGGGCAGTTGGGTTACAAGACTTAATAAGCATTAATAAGCTATGTACTTATAAGCTAACATATACTGTAATGTTGGTAAAGCAATAGTAAACTATCCCCAATTCATCCCAATTCCATCATTTTTTTGGAGATTTTTATCATGTTAGCTATATACCATATGAATATGGATCCATATGAGCGGTTTATGCCATTGCTTTACTAACATTTCACCTTACACACCTATTCATTTCGAGAGGTCGAAGCGCTGGCGGGGCAGTGCTTACAGCATCTGGACGCAGTCTCCTCGGCCTTAGGCGAGGTCAACTGTTTTTTTTGTCTCCTAGGAATTTGAGGGAGACAAAAATATGCGGATAGTCATCCAAATATGGGGGGTAATCGAGTAATCATCCAAATTTTATGGGAATCTGATGAGAATATGAACATGGCCATCCAACATTTATACATCCTTGAGTTGAATATTTGGCGATGTTCCATGTTCAGACACACGCTGCTGCCATCTTTGCAGGTCTTCATTTGCTGAAGATGAGGACGGATGCCATAGGGCAAGCCGCAAGAGCATAGATGTCTGTGATTGTCAAGCTACATATGTCCAATGCATCCAGCCGGTCCTACTACACAAAATTGCTCCATGATTGCAGTAGGCAGTCCTGGTTTAGTAGGTTGAACAATACACACAAACCACTGATTGCTGGTTTCAAATACGTTTAATGGTCAACATCTTTCAACATGTTTCAACCAGCAAAGGAGCGGCCGGGAAGTTCCGATGGGCGAAGGCATTCCGCAAGAGCCACCTGTGTGGGGGAGTGCATTATGGTTGTTGGAGACTTATCAGATATTGGATGTTATTGGATATTCATGGATATTCATGGATATTGATGGATATTGATGGATCTTGGATGTGATTGGGTGTCAGTCTGTGTTATTTCCATGGTTCTTGGATGGTACGTTGGATCTCATTGCGCGCATGACGACACCTCCCCGAAACTCACTGCCAGGCAAAGGGGAGGCCTTGCGCTTGAGCGGGTGCTCCGGAATGGTCGATGATTTCTGGTCTTCATATTTCCCTTTTGAATGGTAGTTCTTTTGATCATTTTTTTGGATACTGTATGCTTTATACCGTTATACCCCATTCTTAGACAAACCCACATGATATACAGTATGTATATATATATATATTATATTTATAATCGAAATACCCATTGATACCCAGCCCGGCTGGTGAAGGTACGTAGTTCAAGAGCCCTTGGGGGCGTTGCGGGTGGAAGTGGTCCAAATCATATCAGTGCCAGCCCCAGATCGCTGACAAGTGTCTTTGCCATGAAGACGTGCAGAGTTCTTCGTGATCCAAAGGCAGCCCTTGTCGTCTGGATCCATCTCCCAGCAATATTCCAGTACCCTCTATAGTAATTCAACATAGCTATCAAAAATCACCAGTATCAATAGATAGTAGCATAGTAATCTATAAATTGGCAACTTTCATGCATGTTCCATAGGTAGAGCCGATCGTAGATCCCAGTGCCATCTCCTTTTTATCATCACAAGCAGCCACGCAGCCGCTGTGCCAGCGGCACAGGTTCTTTCGCGTTTGGTACCGAAGCGTTTGTTGCCACTGGTGAAGCCAGCGGTGCGCCTAGCTGGGAGCGAAGGAGCTATGCATCGAGTTTCCCAACCATGTTAGATAGTGTATGAGTTTTCAGTTCTGCTAAATATGTATATAATTATGTATAATATATATATATATACACATAATTATATAATTACAGATGATTACATAGATATGTTTAGACAAATATTGCTATCTGTTAATGCTACCTGTTGTGCCTTTTTTTGGCAAGTAGATTGCCCTTTGTGTTTTTTTTGCGTCACGATTTCGGAGTGTTGAAGGGACCAGGACGGTTGACGATGCCTTCATGAACTTTACCATTGTGTCAAGTGTTAGAATCGGCCAGGGTTCCTCTCGTTCGCGCAGGTATGGAATGCTCTTGCCAAATGGTTCTTCATGTACAGATGCAATCACATTTTTCAGGTGGGATGGACTGTTTTGAGAGTGCAATTTCAAAGGTTTCGGCTATGCACATGCAGAGTTCCACCAAGTGCAGCCACTATGGAGCTTGTTGCTTTTTCCCAATTTCTGTTGGGAGTCCAGTTTCTCTTGCTTCACTGTGTCAAACCCCTCTGATTGTGGCTATTTTGTAGTCTTATCCGTCTTATCACCGTCTTAGTCGGATTTCTTTTGCTTAACCCCCCTATGGTTGCTGTTTTTATCCCCATGTCACTTCCCATGTCACCACCTGACATTTCATTTGCCAGGCTGCCTGCAGCAAACTTTGGGTACAAGTCATCCGCTACGGGAGTGCCGCCGTCAGATTGAGTGGGCCGGGAAGACAAGTAGGGTCATCCAAATTGGATAGTTGTTTGTATACCCCTCAATATCCCAGGCAATCCCAATTTTCGAGGGTTAAATCACCAATTTTTCCATTGGGATGATGTATTGAAACCTGAATGAATTGATTTGTTATATCAAGTCGTTCAACGGCAAACATGGTGAGCCACAAGGGATGTCAGAGTCGATTTTTTGGTGCTTTCACGGCATGCACATTTTCAAAACATTTTGTAATCATCGAATCTCAGTGCCTTCCTCTCATAAAGCTAGATCCCATGAAAACTGTTTTGGCAGAACCTTTTGCAAAAAAAGTCGGACAGAAACATAGTTGATCAGCAAGCTGATCATGTGGCCCACCCCACAACACCACTGAATTGCCAGACTGCCGGGGAAAACGCTCCTCATAACAGGTCCAGAGCTGCAATATCAGATCTTCATGAACCTGCGACTCTTTGCAGGCACTCAACCTCCAAAAGGAAGTGGGTCCATTTGGGTATATTCAAACCATTGTGATCC
Source organism: Symbiodinium sp. clade C Y103 (assembly GCA_003297045.1). Taxonomy (NCBI): domain Eukaryota; class Dinophyceae; order Suessiales; family Symbiodiniaceae; genus Cladocopium; species Cladocopium sp. clade C. The sequence continues at coordinate 193,815 of BGPT01000163.1, read as the reverse complement.
AATATATTTGTGTTGGAATATATGACCCCGATTCCACCAAAATGGCTTTTGCCTTGGGGAAGTTTTTGTAATCTGGAATCCCCACTTTTGAACACCTGATACTTTTGAATATACTCAAATGATCCAGGATGAAAGGACGCGGGTCCCTTGTGGTTCAGTGGTCAGACATGTCATTGCAATATGAACCGATTGTTTCCTCCTTGGCTACCAGCTTCGAAAGGGTTGCTGTCAAGGTAAGTTTAGTTTCGTGACTTCGCTTCCAGAATGAAGAGCCAATAAGAGTGGATTTATCTTTATTTCAATGGATTGGCTGAAGGGAAAATATACAGGAAACTATAGTTTTTACCCAACAATTTTAAAGGGGTTTTCATGTAGATTTTCCCCGACAATTCTGGGAGTATTTCTTAGCTCCCAACTGCAAATCAACTACAAGCTACCACAATTCCTGTCGCTGACGCCAGGTTTGTGTGATGCGATTCTCACTGAGGGCACTTGTGGGGTGCGCCTCCGAACGATTTCCCATGATCGCAGCTATGTTTGCTTCACTTTATGGTCACTGGAAGATCATTTCCACTGATCCACTATTAATGTGTTTGATTTCCAATGGTCTTCTGAGTTTCCAATGTCTTCCATAGTGGATCAGTTGATGTTATCACTTACAAACATTTACAAACTATATAATATTCCAGAGGAGAGCCCCTTGCACAGACACGTACTACATCAATCTGCGTCATATGTCTGTGGATATATATATATATATATGTATATAATTATGATTAATTATGTATATATACATATATATGTATGTATACATGTATATATGTATATATATATATTTATACAGTAAATATACATGTACATATATATATACACATTTGTATGTATGTATATACATATATATACATATATACATGTATACATATATATATATATACACATTTGTATATATATATATACACAAACGTATATACATACAATAGTATATGTATATACATACGTATGTATGTATGTGTATATATATATATGATATATGTATATATATATATAGACATCATATATTGTGAACACATATATTGATGATATATCCATCTCATTGCCTTTTCCATCTTTCACCTCGGCAATTTTTTCGTGACACCAGGATCGATGGCACAACTTGGCGCCCGAGACGAGATGTCGGCGCCCGAAATCAGTTGAGGGGCCTTGCGATCCGCAGGATAGTGAAGATTGGATTGCTTCTCAACTGGCATGAGACCTTGCAGATTCAAAGCTCAACATTTGACAAAGAAGGGCTTTGAGGGAAGGAAAGGTGCCAAGCCAGACTGCAACGATCACAAAGATCGGGTTTTATAATTTCACACATTCCCTAGGTAAGGACAGAAAGGTTACAACATTTGAAGCCTCGCAAACAAAAGCATCAAAGTGATGCTGATGGACTCCCAAGCCCATCCCCGTACCGAGGCGATTCACAACGGAGAGTTGAGAAACGGCAGGCTTTTCGATGGTTCAGCGATGGTGAAACCAGATCAGCAGTGTTCAAAACCCCTGTGAGTTGATGATTTCAAGCTGATAGGAAGTTCTACTGATACTACTACCATGACTACCCTATCTTGGGGATTCTCATGCATCATGGGAATCCCGTTCGAGTTCTTAACCAACCAGTAGGGCGAACTCTTCACAGGTCACAACTTGCCAAGCGCGACATCCAGGGGGCCTGGGGGCGATCGAGCGGGACTCAGACTCAATGTCTCTGAAGCGAGGTAAGGTAACGCATGCAAGCAAAGATCTTCGGGGATGAGGATCCTAGACGCGCCTCAGAACTAGCAGAGGTAAAAGTATGTAAAAACATGTTTAAGAGGAAACCCTGTAAAACAATAGCGGACTCACTAATTTGATGACGCACTTGACGTAAACAAGAAATTTCGACCGTGGCTCGTAGGTTTATACAATCTTATACGGTTGTCATGTGTTTACATGGGGCTGCCTGGTGGGATGCGGCTGTTGATGGATAGATATGGATGACCATGGAGAACCGCTTTTTGAGTGGCGCAAAGTTTGGAAGCTGATTCAGCATTTAGTTGGAATTGTCAGGTTCAGGTGGTCCGAGCACTTGCGGACACTGTGGAGAAATCCCAGGCTTCTGTAGGGGGGCGGCATGGTGTGACTACAGGTTGGAACTGCAGCTGGCAAACTCTGACATGGTTTATCGGATGGATTTTGGATTTACATGGGTATCAAATTGGGTTTTCAGCGAATTTGGAAAGGGATTGTGATCATGAACCAGCGGATGTTGGGGTCCTCTTCTGTTTCTTTTCGGACAACCCCATCCAGGATCCTCCACCAGACCAAAATGGTGACCTGCCAGGCGCCTGCCTCGCGCCGGCCCTTGGCTGAACTGCCGCAGACGCAGGTGGCGCAGCATGGTGGAGGAAAATCACAGAAAAAAGTGGGAAGTTAACCCACCAAATTGTGATTGATGCAGATTCAATCTACAGAAACTGGGATCCTACGAAAAAGAATGGGTTTTTCATGTGTTTTCACAACAGAGTAATCCAACATATACAGCTACTGTATGGCCTAAGACGTGCAGGTCCAGGTGCTCTCAGAGTCCCGAAGGGTCCTGAGTGATGAAATCCCGTCCAATTTCCTTTTTTTTCAAGACGTGGATCAAGAGTATCACCCTAAGAAAACCGACACATTTAGTGTCTGAATGGGTGCCCCAATATTCGAGTCGCTTCGCGACGAAAACCGCCCGCACCCAGAGAATAGGACAGAGAGGTGGACCTCAACTTGGGCCGAAGTTGCTCCCAAACGTGTGCAACTTGGAGCCAAGTTGCACCATGTTGGACCCAAGTTGGGCCGAAGTTGGAGCCAAACGAATCCAATTTGGGCCGAAGTTGGGGCCATCTTGGCCGAAATTGACCCCAAGTGGAGCCAATGTTGCGGCCGGGTCGGATCGAAACGGTGCATTTAGCCGATTTTTAGCCGATTTTTAGCCGATTTTGTGCCGATCTGCAAAATGTGAAAATCACCACAGCGGGGAACCGACTTTTGGCGGCCTGCTGGGTCGAAAATGAGCCCCCCCCAGCTAAAGCTGTACCACCGAACAGATCTGTTGAACCGTTGCATCGACTGCTAAACTACCACGCCTCGGCACCTTCAGTGCGGGCGGATTTCAAAAGTTGTAAAAATCAATCGCACGGCTTTATGAAAAAACACTGCCTCATTCCATCAGATGGTTTATAATCATTTTCGCCATTAAAATTAAACATGCCAAAGTCCCATAGTTTATCACCAGTTTCCCCATCAACATTGCCGAACATTTCATGGTTTATCACCCGTTTCAAGTCAAATTTGTAACATTTCGTGGTTCATCACCAGTTTACCCTTAAAAATCCAAAATTCCACATGTTGTTCACATTAATATGACTTAATATGGGTTTTAATATCACTTTTGGAATGGCCACAAATTGGGCCACATCCCTCATTTCTGCGACAAAAGCGTGGATCTCCAAGGTCTTAGCATCCAAGGACATCAAGATCCAGGACTTGCTGGGTCTGGTTGTGGCTGGGCGATTTGCCCTTGGTGATGAAACTGGAGTGACTTGGAGCACTGTCCAGAGATGGTGGTTTTGATCGGGTTCGCACTTTGTCTAGTTATAGTTATAAAGGTGGGCCGGGGATGGTCCAAAGTTGGTACAGAGGGATTGCCAAACTGCGAGGAAGTGCAGGGCTTCTTGAAGAAGATGGTTTCTGCCAGTAATTTGTGGCCTCAGGCAAGTCGGATGAGAGCAGAAACTTGAGCCATTTTCCTGAGAAGACCTCGCAGGTATTGAAAGCTTTGCCACCGCCAGCCACAGCAGTGAAGATTGTGGCAAAGGCGGTCCGACGGCTCAGCCAGAGATGACTCCACACTCTTGGCACCTTTGAGAGTGCCAGATAGTAACCGGGTGCGAATTTTCAGCTCTTTTTGTTGGGGGATTCAACGGAAGCTCAAGTCAAAGGGGACCCCGCCAACAATACGCGGCTCAGGTACCTCGAAGTACCGGAGCCTTCGACATTTGAGGCATGCGAAAAGGGCTGGTGGAGGTGGGCTTGGAACATGGGAGCAACACGACTGGAGTCCTGCCAACTGAAGGAGTTTGAAATAGGCCTTCTATTTCACTGTGTCACTGAGAGATACTGGGAGCTCCATGCATGAAATATGAAATCCACTGAAATCCCATGAATGACATGCGAACAACTACATCAACTACGGATTTTCTCGCAAGAACAATCCAAGAGCAGTGTGCCACACAGCTGCTTGCACGGGAGGTTCCAACATGATTCTTGTTGCCCAGCGAACTTGAGGGAAATGAGAAGCTTCCCATCCTTCGTTCAATTGTCGTGCCTGCTTCAGTCTTGCATTACTACTGTCACATTCTAAATCCTTCTGACATATGACTATACAGATGCGAATGGATAGATATGAAAAGATGATCGAGCATGCTTGTCTTCAATGAATAGCAGCTCGACTCTGGCGGCAGTGCTCTTGTTTTTGCGATGCCGGCCAGTACGGTGGGGGAATTCCCGTCATCGTTGGGAAGGGCCCTGCGACGGCCAGCTGTTATTTCGAACCGTTGCTGCCACTGGATACAGACCTCAAACAAAGTGATCCAGTCATGGGCAGTAGACCACGACTGCGCCGTCCAAACATGCAAAATGTATGCCTGGACCAAATATTGCTCACATAGTCTGAATATGCTCAATTTCTTGCCGCCCGGCTCTCCAAACTTGTGATTCTTTGCCCGAAAAAGTCTCATTGTCCATCTACCATGCCACTTCGATGGCAGTTTGGTGTGGGATGCCACAGTGCTTCAGTTGAAAGGGCCAGATGGAGCCAGGCAGTTGGGGAGGCAACGTTTAGCTCTTAGATGATTTGGCCATGGGGTCGGGGGTATAGGCAGGATGCATTCCATGCCCGTTGTCACATGGTGCCTGGCCATGCTTTGGGGACAATCGGGAAGGAGAAGTCATCCGGAGAGGAGAGAATGCTGTCGGAGTTGCCAATGAGGGGATCCAGTTGGAGGACTTGATCACATATCTATAGCTGCATGTAGCTAGTATATGCTAGTATGTTTTAGATGGAATGTGATTTCTGGCATCAATGTGCATGCATTTATACTCCTTTATATCTATTTGCATCTATATCTATGTCTTTGTCTGTATCTACATCGATGTCTATATCAATATCATATATACCTATGTCTATATACATACATATCTACCACATGCTTCCAACATGTGACGTATTTGCATGAATCCATTCAACTTCAATGACCCAACGGCAACTCCTAGCACCAGCTTACCCCAGCAGTCTTCGGTTGGTCTACATATCACACAAGGAACTGTTGAGTGAAGCCTGTATAAATTTAAAGTCAACAATATCTGCTATGCTGATGATACCGAAGCTTGTAGGTGTAGTACCATGGAATACCGCATCTGGCTCACAGAACTCTTCTCGCTATCCATGTTGCACCAGTGTACGACCGAACCGCAGTTTTTTCAATACTCTCCTTAATTAGTCCAGAGCGGCTGTGACCATTGGGATTTTTCACAAGCTTTGGGTCAAGGGGAAAAAGGTGCTGCGTGCAGAATGGCTGGGGAGTTTGCAAAGCATCAACTTTGTACGACTGCTTCATACCTATGAAAGATCGATGATTCTACAAGTCATACCCCTCATATTCCTGTTGCCTTCACTTAGCCAGGAATTGCTTGCACAGGTACCTCTGTTGGTCTTATTCTTACATGCACTGGGTACCGTATCTACCTTTAATTGGATGTTGCTGCTACACCGGAAAGTCGCTGGAATAGAACAAACATGTATACATCACAACATTTCACACTTACAAGAGAAGTACTTTTCCAGGGTTGGTGGTTGCAAATCATTCATAGCGTATGCTTGTTTGCTAGACTTCCCTGCAAATTGCGAGTACTTGTGAGTTGGTATGCAAATGTCCAGGTATCATTGTCTGTGTGCCCAAGCTTCAAACTTCCAAATGCTGCAGCCTGCAACACGTTGGCAAGCAATGAATCAGAGATAATCAGAGACTCTTGCAGATCATTCCACACACGTGTGCTGGAAAACAGTAGACATCCGCAGCAGAGTTTGACAAATTGGTGTACTCAAACACAGCGCTGTTGCAGGATTCGTCAAGTTTGGTTTCCAAACACAAACTCTATGGCTGCTACGGGCTATGTACTCTAAGAGTCTCTGTGTTTGGCTTTGATTTTCAGGTAAATGCTGAATCTGTGTCCAGAGAATCAAACAAGAATGCATTGGTCCCTTGCATGACGCTGAAAGGAGATGAGTTTATGCGATGGTAATGTGAGCAGATGGTGGTGCTCAGGCGCAGATTCCCCATTTCGCTCGAACAGGTAGTAGTTATATCCCCCAAACTGCTTTTGGGAAACATTTGCAGGAAACCCTGTATGCGAGGGTAAGGATGAGATATCCAAGGATGGAAAGATTAGTTTCATAACATGACTCTGTTCAGGTTAATTCACATGTCATCTAATCATATTGAATCTGATTGGTGGTTTCACATACTGTCTTTATTGTTTTCAACCATACTTGGGATTGAGATGACTAATATTGGGATGGTTTGAACCTTAGATCCTGAAAAACCATCAAAGGGCGGCATAGCTGCCCATAGCTGAGCGACTCTCTGCCAATCTCACCCTCTCCGCACAGGCTCGCCCTACTCTTTCTCTTCGAACTTCGACAAACGAGGCCGAAAAGGGTGGTACATTAGTAGCTCCCAAGCGGAGCTCAAAATATCTTTCACCCTTTAAGAGGGACATATATCATATATTTCCTATATGGAAATGCGGGTTCCGAAATCCCAGTCCTATTCTAGACATCTTTGAAGGGTGCTTCAGATATGAAGAGCAAATAAAATGAGACCGTGTCAGAAATGCTGATGAGTTCTGAAGCGGTTCAAGCGCCAAACTGTACCGGGCCCAAGGCCCGCTAGATTTCGATGTGTAAAAAAAGCAGCAAGAGAAACCACGCAGCTGGGACCATTTTTTCAATGGGGAGGGCGATCTGCGCCCTCTCCACTGCGGTATTTGTTTTGTGTTTTCAAGCATGTTTGAAATTCATCCTATAGCTGGCATCATTATCCCCAATGACCAATATTTTGCTGAGTTGAAACCACTGACTACTTGCATGCCTGGCAACGGGGGATGGGCCAGGTCGATTCTTGTTCCAAATGTCTGCAACCCAGCCTGCTCATGGGGAAGTGTGGGATGGAGATGGCTCAAAATGATAGTCACATGGTCCTTGCACATTTGGTCTCACCCCTAAATACACTGGTTAAAGTTGATAACTATTGATTAATTCATCATCATCTTCCCTATCACAATTGCTATTTGGGGGGTCAATCCCCGATTTTTATGGCACGCAAAAGTCCAACTGGTGGCTAGATCCAACTCTCTGGTGTGCTGTTTTCAGTGGTTGTTCCACCACCTGTGTTCCACCACCGATATTGGTTTCTCCAAAAATGGGGGTAGTAACTTCGTACACCCCAAAGTTGAGATTTTCATGGGAAAGTTGATGAACATCGTCACATCGTCTAGGAACATCATCTATCAATGGGTGCTTTTCCATTGCCATGTTTGATTGCCAGAGGGGGCACCCCGTTTCAGAGAACTGTCGTTGGTTTCCGCCCATCCCGTCGTGTTTCTCGAATCCTTGGAAGGTTTCCGTGGAGGTAGCCGCCGAAGGTCTTAGGTGTGTTGCTCAGAATGCATCTGGGGGGATTGGGATACGAAAATAACAGGCACCCAAGTGGGGATTTTGAATAATGTTTTTTTGATAATCCATGATAATCCTGGATACAGTAACTGGAGATTTTAACCAACCCTTTTAATGCAAAACTTATATAATCCGGAGTTGTTGACTTTGGGACTGGGATCTCCTGATATTGTCCTAATCAAATATGATCAAACTACAGGTAATTATTGAATTGGGAGACTACTTTGCAGAAGCAGCTGCATCACAGACCTTTTGTTCTCTTGCTGGGTTGGAACCACGACACCCTTTCTCTCAAAATGTGGAACCCATTCCCGTCCATGGTTTATCGGCCATAAATCAAGGAATTTCCCAGTTTCTGGAGGTAAAAACTTTTTTTGTTGGTCACACATCCCCAATTCTAGTGATTAGATCCTCCATTTATGGTTTATGCTGGTTTATCAAAATTCATCCTTATTTTCACTAAAAAAACATATCTCCAGGCCGGCTGCAAATTGGCAGCCACGGAGCTCTTTGGCTGTGACTTACAGTGAGGCAGCAGCGGTGTCCCTTGAGTTCTGTGACCTTCAGTGGATTACAGATTTAGCAACAAAACTGAGGGAGAAAGAATGGGAAAACCATCACACAGATTTGTCCAAAAGAGGTGGTTTACCTCCAATTTATGGCCATGAAGAAGAGGGCATATGACAATATGAACTTGAATTAGCAAGCATGGAATGGACTCCATTGCCAGACAAACCCACATGCCCTTTCCCATCTTTATGGTGTTTCTTCTTTGTCAGAGTGTATCTAAGATGCACCGGGCCCCCTAGTCATCTCGTCAGGTCTTGCAACCGTTGGTCAACATTTCGATCGGTGGTCAATGGCCGGACCCTGAGAGTGGAAATGTTGCACACTGTTGCCAGAACTACAGTAGCAGAGTGTATTTCCAGAGTGGTGCACTCTCCATGGCGTGCTGAGTTTCACAATTTTCCCATCAAAAACTGCCCATGAACAGTTCTGGGATTGTGCCCATAGCCTTCTCAGTCAGGTTGCAGCTAGTTTATGACAGCTCCTCTGCATATGCCGTGGCCTTCATGAAGGAGCAGCTTGGCAGATCTTGGCAGATGGAGAGTGATGGGAGACTGGGGGTGTTGTCAGAGAAATGGGCAATCTACCACCAGGATCAATGGCTATTTGGAAGTATTTTCATGGGATAAATATGGGAAGGTGAGAGAAAACATTGGATTTAGGGGGTGTCCTATTTCTGGAGAAACCCACGCATGTGTAGAAACACAACAAGCAAGGCAAATGTGATGCTCGAAGGCATTTCCATGGCACTTTGAAGCGGCTAATCAGATTTTTGGAAATATTTGACAGCTGCTGCGCATTCTTTGAGTTGAAAAATATGCCATGAGGCCAAGCCAAGACACTTCTTAAATTCAAGGTGATTTACTCTATGCAGTCCACACGTTCGACTTTAGACTTTTCCGTCGCACAGAAATTCACAAGTCTGAGGTACGGTGCGTGCATTCCAAACAACCTGTCTTCCTGCTTTTCGTACAAGGCGCCTGGCTGGGGTACTGAAACAGGTGCATCATGGGAACTGATGATGCCAGGAGGCTGAGAAGAATGGAGGATTGCATGTGTGCATAGGCAACAATGACCCGAAGGCAAGGCCCGTTACAGGGATGGCAGACTGACTGTGAGAAATGAATGGACATGATGTTGGTCGAATTTTATCTACTGACTGTGTATTTTTTCTTTCAATATGCACTTAATGCATCTTAATGCTGTAGAGGATGAAAAAGGGGTATCAATGGTCAGGGTGGGCCACAAGCGCAGAAAACTCAACGCAATACCACAATACACGTTGATTTGTTTCGATGTCTGCTTTCCTATTTTTGCTTCTTTGTAGAGAAAACAAAGGAAGCTGTACAGGCAGATGTTGAAGTTGGTACCGGTTGTATCAAATAGAGCTGTTCCCTTGCAGAAAGCATTCAGGTGAAGGCGGTACCTTTAGCGTTTACTATGTGTTTCAAGACATTGGATTGAACATGCCAGACCTTGGATCATCAAACCGGCTCTCCTACAGCCTTTTTTTACTGATTTCTTTGGTGATCATTTCCTTTCACTTTGCATTCATTTCCTTCTAGTTTGCATTCATTTTTTTCCAGTTTGCATGTATTTCCTTTCAGTTTACATAAATTTCCTTTCACACTGCATGCAGTTCCTTCTAGTTTGCATTAATTTCCTTTCACTTTGCATTCATTTCCTTCTAGTTTGCACTCATTTCAGGCATTTAATTGGAAAGAGACTTCTAGAAGTGAACATTTTCATGTATACAAACTACAAACCCTACGCGTTAAAGCGTTTCCATTAGGTTTCATAATCCAGGCCCTGCCTTTTCTGACTTAGCCGTGACCGCGGCGTTCCGTGCGGGAACACATGTTCTAGCACCATTGGTCCCGCCTTCAATGTTGACCTGTACTTGGAAGCAGACACCTTGCCCACCAATCCTTTTTCCTCAGGATCTGTGTATCACATGTCAAGACTATGGCCATGCATTCCAAGCAACATATTCCTGCCTCAGCGATTTGGAAGCTTTTTGATCTCTTTGAAACTTAATTGCGACTTTCCGCACATGGGCTGGATTGCCAGTTGCTTCAGATGGCTTGGCTATTCTCCTTCATTCTGTGAGGAGACCTGTGATTTCCACACGAAGGGTAAGTTTATGTGCGACAAGTGCGCCACCATCAGAGCCATTTTGATGTTCATCAGGATACTTGAGTTTTTTGACCCCCCTAAATCCAATCGCTTACCATCATTTTCCACATTAAAGTATACAAGAGTGGCAATTTTGGAGTATACCGGTATACCCTCTTGGTGAGGGCACCCTTCCCTAACCATGACTTCCCCACAAAATTGTGATGCCCGGGAGTGGTCCCAGGTATTTGGCCAATGTTTCGAATGCCACCTGCCATTCTGATGGTTTGGTGATCGATGGCCTTCAATACTATCAGAGAGGCCGGCTGCGGGGACAGCGACAGGGCCCGAGGTGGAGCCACTGAAAGCAGTGCCTGGTTGATGATGTTAATGGTGTCAGATATTGAAGCTGGTTGGAAACACCTGGGATGAAGATCCCCGATGATTTGTCGGGATGAATCCACCAAAGGGCAAAGGCGACTGGTTTCGGGAGTGCCAGTTTCGCGATCCAGTTTCCAGATTTCTAAGCGTCTCACAAAAGGGGTCAACTGGTAAACCCAATGCAATAACCACAAGACGAGGCTTGCACCCCCCCTGGGTCCCTCAAAATGCTCTGGCTACATTTTCCCATATTCCCCATTAAAGTCATGCAATTTGGGATATTTACTCATGATATTCGCAGGAATTTTCTCATATGTTTCCCATATGTTCCCAGATTTTCGCATGATGTTCCTATATTTTCTCGGATGTTTCCCGTATTTTCCCATGAGATTCCCATATTTTCTCATGAGATTCCCATGATTTCCCATGATTTCCCATGATTTTCCCATGATTTTCCCATGATTTTCCCATGATTTTCCGATGATTTTCCCATCATTCCTGGATTCCATTGGATTTTGGGCATGGCTTGGTGGTAGCTTGGTCTCCAGGCTTAGAAGCTGTGGACAATGTGATGTTGGAAGTCGACCTGGGAGAGCGGCAGATCTTCAGTCACGCTGCGGGAGAATGACAAGCATAAATCCTCTGGTAAATTATCATCAATCACCATAAATCTGTGATTATACATGGTTATAATCAGCATGAAATGCTGCCAGGGGATGATTCATGTGTCTATAACATTCTATAACTATGGTTATTCAGTCATAATCAGCATGAATCCATAAGATTTCCTAGTTTAGCCACTAGATAACTCTAGTTGTATCCCACTAGTAATTGTTACACGCTGAGGCCCCCAAGCGTTGTGCTTGTTGGTTTGCAACCCCACTAGCTCAAGTTTTATCCCCCATAACCATAGTTTAACTAAGTTATATGACCACTTAGCTATCTAGGGGGCCTCACCTTGCAGCAAACTCATACTGCAATATCCATTGGCAAACACAGAGTTTCCTGTAGAGAGACGCTGAAGATTTGCAATTGGCTGGTTGAGAACTGTTGTGAAATTCATAGGGTAGAATTCTGACCATGTTCACAGAATCGGCTGGACACTGGACAGCTTCTTTGGTACCATTTTGCGAAGAATGCAGGGTACCTCTCCATATATCTCCATGTTCACGCTCCCAATCTGTTGATACCATGCCGGGCCCCCAAGGCTGGTCGTACGTTCCAATCAGATTACTGCAGAACTTCACGCCGAACTTCAAGCGCCTTGGCTGTAGCATTGTGTCACTGTGGTAGGTGATTGATTGGTGTGGATCATGGCTGAAATTCGCCAAAATTTTGCTACCGAGTTCAACAATTGCTCAGCATTTAGCACCATGATTCTGTGATCTCCGATGTGTTTTTGGAAATCGATGCCACCTACATGGTCCTGTGAGTGATCAGAGTGCTGAGGGGAAGCAATGTTTCGTTGGACCTCTTCAGAGGCGCTGGGACCGCTGGGATTTGTCCAACGTTTTGTTGCAGCTCGATCGATGATGTCAGGCGCCGATGGAATCCTGGGTGGCTCTGGTCCTACCCTGTCCTGTCGAAACACGACGCTGTGGACGGTGTTGATGCAGAAGTTGAACGTCAGCAGCTTCTACCTGGATTTTCATCCTCCGAAATCATCGATTTTCAACGTCAGCTTCTAAGTTGAGGGGGTTGGCATGGATGAGGGATTCCCAGATGCTGCATGTATGGATATTTGCCACTACTTACCAACATTTCCAACATTTACATACCCTAATAGCGACCCAACATGTGTAATTAGGTAAATATACCATACATGGAGCAGATCAATGCAAATTGCATTCATATTGTTTGTTGGAGACGGCCATGGTTCCTCAAGTCGTGCTGATCATTTTGCAACTCTGATCATAAGGATTCCCTGCCGAGCCGCATCGTGTTCAATGAGGCAAGGTACTTCAGGACTCGCACAGTATAGTTTTGACCGCATGAATTCCTCTGTTTTTTTTTTAATGTTTTTTTTAGATTGGTGCGGATGCTATAAGAATAAGCAACATGCCCACTGTATCATTAAAGTAATTCATCATCAAGAATCTTCAATGTAGAAAGGTAATTACAACGTACACCGTCCTCTTTTCCTTTCTCAAATAGTGAGGCTGGATGTCTCCATTCTCATGCATAGTATCTCGCATGTTTGGCAGGTGGATCCTACAGCTGCGAAGATGCTTTGGAGTCAACCGAAGCAGACTGGCGACTTGATCAACGATGCCATGCATGAGATGCTGATCTACAAGCCCAAGGCCATGATGACGATGATGACGATGATGATGATGATGATGATGATGATGATGATGATGATGATGATGATGATGATGATGACGGTGATGACAGTGATGACGATGATGACGATGATGATGATGATGATGATGATGATGATGATGATGATGATGATGATGATGATGTTGATGATGATGATGATGATGATGATGATGATGATGATGATGA
>BGPT01000163.1:156565-180170 GCA_003297045.1 Symbiodinium sp. clade C Y103 | reverse complement strand
CAGGAGGAGGAGGAGGAGGAGGAGGAGGAGGAGGAGGAGGAGGAGGAGAACGAGGACGAGGAGGAGAACGAGGACGAGGATGAAGATGAAAATGAAGATGATGATGTTACCAGCTAGAATGTTTGCGGAGACTCGTGTGGCGTGGGCACATGGCAGAAAGGAACCTTTTCCTCGGAAGCCATCAGTCTGGGTTTGTTCGGAATCGGAAACGTAAATCCACTGGTCAACCATATTTCTGCAAAACATGGCCTTAAATTAATTGAGGATTGAGGATCATGCCCCATCATTGGCCAATGTGCGAGATCATAGTTGCAGTCTTCCGCACCTTCTTGGTGCAGTCTTGACAGATTTGACAGGTTTGCGGAGTTGACTTGCTGTACAACGCTTCATCCAACTGGCTAACCATCCTTGATACATCTGGGTTGGGAACACAGATGGCATCTGGTGCTGGAAGAGCTGAGTAGAACCAAGCTGGGAAAACCAGGGAGGACCACGGGATTCAAATCAAAGAAAAAAGGAGGGCAGACAGACGTGTGCATGTTGGAGACAGGTGTACAGCAAGAAAACGTACACAAACAACATGGTATTGGTTTGTCTGGTTTGTCCAAGTTTTAGGTACTTTAAAGGTTCTATTCTCTTGAGACCTAGCTGTGCGTGCATTGGCCATTGCCAAGGCCGTGTCTGTCCTTTCCACCCTTCCTGTTCGATCGGTTGAGGCCGGGGCCCAAAGTGGTCAGTTCAACGGCTGTCATTCTCAAACCTACTGGTTGGCTCAGAAGGGTTCCATATACATCCATTAAGCCATCCCATTAAGCAGCGATTTTAGTTAGTTTGTATAGTAGCCGCGGCTCACCTACTGTAAGATTTCTTGCTGTCGGCAGGACACATCTCCCTGTGGATTGTCCTTTCAAGCAGGGCGACATATCACAGGGTCGCCTCTGCTCACCAGCACAGGCTGGGTTTTGCCAGTGGATGTGTTGAGATGACTCTGTGGATGGTTGCGAAATCCGGCACCAGTTGGTAGATGGGCTAAATCCCTTGATCATCCCATGATCAACAGTGTTTCTGAGTATTCAACAATAACCAACTGGTGCAGGATTTCTTCCATCTAGTATCCCATGGAGATGATATCTGATCATTTCCATGTTCACATCGGCAGGTTGAAGGCCAGCGAGTCAAGTTGTCGGGGCACCGGGTGAAATCATCGCAGCGGCACTTCCCTGATCCCGGACACCACAAGGGACTGGTTTGAGATTGGTTTGAGATTGGTTCTATCCTTGAACACTCCTTGAACATGTCAAAAGGATTCAAAAGGTTTACGGTCTTCTGTGAATTGTCTTGAGACATGTTGTGTTCAGCAAGGCCAAGCCTAAGCTTTCAGCTGGAAGATTCTAGAGAGCCACGACCTTGGAGTTGATATCGCCGTATCAGCGGAGCGATCTTGAGATTGATATTGCTCACCACTGCAGCAATGGCCACTAGAGGGATCAGTCTCAGTCTAAACCACTTGTCCATGTCGTTTCTGTTGTACAATGTCCTGAATGAAGCTGGATGAGCTAAACAAAGATCAGTTGAACGATTGCCAATCGATGAATATCCACCTAGGCAACACCTTGAGTGGTGCGTTGAGCATCAGTGCTTCCAATGTTTGAATTGATCCATAGCTCCAACTTTTCTGAACTGTGGGTTGAAGATGGTTGACGTACTGTAGCCTGTGTCATTTTAGCAGTTTCAACCCCCCGAGGTGGTTGATGTACCTAATACATTGACACACACACATATATATATATATATAATCAATATATATATATATATATTACACATAGACATATTGGATAAATCCATGAGCTGGAAATCTCCATTACTCTGCGAATCTAACATAGCTATGGCAAATCAGACAAAATCACCATCAATATATTCTGTAAATCATCCAACTAAATGGGCCATGGCTTCGATAGCAAACTGTTGCAAAATACCGCAGGGTAACTTTGATTCATTGCCATTCAATCCCCATTTGATGGCTAACCCTAGTTGAATTGATTAAGATTAAAACCATGGAAAATCAGGGATTTTCCCTGAGTTAATGCAGCAGAGGCCGATGCCGAGTTCAATTGACTTGGCATTGGAGCGCCTGGTTTTCAGGTGGGGTTGGATGTTGCAGGCACCACGTCACATCCCTAAAAGGGCACGGCCCAGGGAACTCATGGGGGGACATATGTACATAGATGTATAGATGGACATCGACATATCATATTGATGTATAGACTCTATATTTGGAATATCCTGGAAAACAGCTCATATTTTTTTGTTGGGGAATTTGGTTTGTGGTTTAACCATGTTTAAGCCATACTCTCATCCTTTCCTTCGGAAGGGATATGTTGCCAGGAACAGCTCTGGACATGAGCTGCTGTGTGTGGCAAGACAAGACAACAATGACATTACAACACCTGCGAACATGATGTGCCCTGGGGAATTCCCTGGGAATTGAAAAACTGAGTTTTTAACTGAATTGTTAACTGAGGCACTGGCAGAGGGAGTTGAGTTCCGAAGTTTCCAGTGCAATCCTTTTTGGTGGGACAGGGTTTTGTTCCATAGCTACAGGTTTGGGGCAGGGCTTGTACCAGTGTCAAATTTCTTGATCCCTGCATCTCTGTCGATTTCAATGTCTGGAGAAGCCCATTGTTTGCTAACTCCAGGTACTCATATGCGCACATCGCGTTTGGTTCCATGGTGGCATCCGCTCTAAATATTGTGACTTGGACGGAACATCGCACTGCTTTCACCCTGCAGAGCACACATCTCGCAGCAAGCTAAAAGCACCCCGAATACAGAAAGAGTGTCTCACAGCATCTCAAAACATCTTTACAAGATCTTGACACCTCGCTAATTTCTATTCTACAACCTCAATACATCTAGAATTTCCAAAGACATGTCCAAAATCTTCTAATTCTAATTACCATCTAATTCAAGAAACATATGGTAATTAGAAGCTGCTCACCTTGCAACTAGTTGCTGGGTGGGCTACCTCTGTCCCTCCGAGGCAGTTGACATGAAGAATGGTACCATGGGTCAGAAGCTCAGCGGTTCAAATTGGCTCAAGCCCGAAAATTGGATGGTTTGGGAACTTGTTTAGATACAAACAAGGAACCAAAATTATGGGCTCAAAAAACATCAAACATATTCAAACAATTCATATTGAAATGGTATCGCATTTTGAGCCATGGCTCATGTGATGCTGGACAATTTCTTGAAGAGCAATTCCATTCCATGTGTGCTGGAACTTTCCTAGGATTTGAATGCGATGGATATGACATGATATGACCCTGAAGGATTGATGCTGTTTGACCCATCAGTGCGACTCTCCCAGGTATATCGCCCAAAGGTGATCCAAAAGCTGAAAGCTCTGAGGTCTGGGAAAAGCCGAATCACACAGCTTCAAAGCCATGTCATTCGACGGAGATGCAGGTTTCTTCAGTAAAAGGAGCATCCAGTTGCAAGATCGAGATCCGTAAAAATGCGCCAAGACACTGTGCGAAAATGGAGGTTTCGTAAAATGGGGGTACCCCCAAAACCATCCATTGTAACAGGATTTTCCATTATAAACCATCCATTTTGGGGTACCCCCAGGTGTGGAAACCTCCATATGGATGATGATTGATGAGTTTTGGGCGCTATGTTTTTTGAAGCGAGCCTCCGCCTGAGGCGCTTACTGCGTTAACGCAGTTAACTTGCCACGAGTTTGGTGTACAAGACTTTTTTGGGAAAAAAACAATTGCAGTAAAACCCTTTTCACGGCCTTGGTGGATTCTTTTAAAGGCTTTCGATTTATTCCTTTGGTCAGTCCAGGGCCCACACCCTTGGTTGGTGACTTTTTGTGAGGGGAATCACCAGGCTGGTTGCGCAAAGCCGCCCACGTGCGTCGGTATGCAGAGCTGCTCGATCCAAGAGTTGGGAATGGCATAAGCGGCGACGTATATTCAGACGTGGGTTGCAGGAAGGAGCCCCCAGTATTTTTTGCCCGTAAATCCCATGGACCTCAGTTGTCATTAAGTATGATCTGTATTAATCTTAGGACCCTATCAACTCTCAAGGGTGAATCATGTTGAGCAACAGCCGTATGCTGGTAGCTTCATACCTTTTGGAGCCGCCAAGGCATGATCAGAACCCCAGGTGGACACACCGTCGCCCCACTGAGTCTTTCCAAGGCTTCTTTCCACCAATGAATGTTTGCCAGGGGCCAAGCTTTGGAGGCCTTGTTGTGGCTACATGCATGGAAACATGAATGAACAAGCGGAACAATTACAGTGCTTGGATGTTTGAATTCACCGGTGTTAAAATCCAAAGTTTTGAGCTTATTCTTCAGATAGCCATAATATTCCAATCATTTTGCATGTGTTTGACAATCTTGCCTCTCTCTCACTCGCCTGCACAATCCTAAGCTGGCAGCACATCAGAACAAAGAGAGTGCTAGTGCAACACCTGTTGCTGGAATCAAGATGGCTATACCTTTTGCAGACTTTCAGAAGTGACTGTTTGAGTATTTCTTATTATGGAACAACTGCAGTAGACCTCCGTACTTGATGATACATATTAAAAAACAATGCTTTCCCGTAGGTTTTCCCTTGAACCGATCCATTGAGATTAGATGCTTGGCTCGAGGTGAGGATCCTCCATGTCACAACTATCTCTTCATGACGGTCGACCAAGAGACCAAAACCTGTCGCTGGAGACCGGTGCATGAAACATACACAGCACATCCAGAGCAAAATCACAGAGATGACTGGATTTCTCTTGAATCCAGGAGTTCAAGCCAGCATCAATAGCTTTGATTTTATATACATGTCATATCACATCATTTCATTACAAAAGCACACACACACAGAGTTGGACATTTTCCATGACATCCGAGCTTGTGAGGAGATCCCCGATCCCAATGTTCTTCGGACTTCTCTTGGCCACCTTGGTCATCTGTGACTTGGCCAGCCATCGGCTCTACAAGCAAGCGATCCAGCGGGCCAGGGAGTACAACCAGTGAGAACCGGCTGAAAACGGAGTGCTTTGTGCTGTGAGTCCATTTAGTAAACTAAAACATGTGTAAACTATTGGTTATGGTTGAAGTAAATGACACGATATTGAAGTATCCCTGATGCAACTATAGACGAATGATAGAACACACATCATTTATCGACAGCAGACAGCCTGTTGAACATGTTTG
The DNA here is from genome assembly GCA_003297045.1 of Symbiodinium sp. clade C Y103. Classification (NCBI taxonomy): domain Eukaryota; class Dinophyceae; order Suessiales; family Symbiodiniaceae; genus Cladocopium; species Cladocopium sp. clade C. The sequence goes on along the minus strand of BGPT01000163.1, from coordinate 174,955 downwards.
ATGTTTGGCTCGCTTACCTGACCAAATGGCATCAAGACGCTACAGACCTTCTGGAAACTTCCATCAATCTGCTTGCTTTCCGCTCAAGTGACAGCAATGTTTTGAAGCGTGATAAGTGGCTTGGATGATTTGGGTTCAATGCCCAGGTCTTATCAGTCGTAAGTTCTGAGATGTTATCAGATGTCATGAGTGTATGGCATGGTCGTATGATGTGGCACGTAGTGTTTTATCCAAACTGTATTTGATGGTCAGTATGAAACTTCCGAGCGTGAGAGGTAGCCCAACCGCTTCAAGCCACACTGAACTTTGGATTTGGCCCTAGCAAACAGTGGAATGTGTATGATTTTCACAGAACCGAAATGCCCGAAATGTGCGGCCCTTTCAGTGAAACCCAACCAGGTTAGCTGCCACATAGGATCAGACATCGCCGTAGACTACAAATAATTGAATCTTGCCAGTCATACAGTCATACTTGTAGTATCTTATAGTAATCATGTATGTAGTGAAGCTAGAGAGATTATGAACCCTTCCTAGTCATAGAAGTCATAGAAGTCATAGACTTTGGTGGTTTTCCCAGTGGCCCACCATCGACCCCTCGCCGGACCCCTCGCCGATGGCCATGGGGAACTGCAGCGGCGGCCTTTGGCACTGCTGCGGCGAAGGAGAATTGGAGCCCTGGCGTGGCAGCGGTGGAAAGGTGCGCCGCTCGGCGCAATGGCGTGCAACGCGCAGCGTGCAACGCCCAAAGCCCAAGGGGATGATTTATGGATATTGATGGGAACTCTGGGGTATGGTGTATTGATGTACATATATTATCATATCATATATTTATATTGTACATGTATCCAATGGTATGTGAATATATATATATATATGGTATGTTCTGGTATATGTCTCGTATATGGTATGACACCATAAGAGTAGGCAACATTTTGCATAACATGGTGATACATGTTGCGATATCTAGTTTTGGGATGTTTTGGGATTGGTATCGTGTATGGCAGTGTATGGCAGGGTTTGGCTGCTATGTTGCACAGAATCTGCGATGGAAGCAAGAACAGTATTAGTTGCATTCTGATCCTTTTCTTGCTGAATCGGCTCGTTACTTATTTGGCACCTTGCACCCTCCAAGTTGAGTTTCTTAACTCCTTTTGTTGCCACTTAACAAGGTGCCTGGTTACAATTGTTGCGCAACTGTAGCAAACCTTTGGCTAGCTGCAACATTTGCTGCAGAACAAATGAGACCCTGTCACCAATCACCACTTACTGTAACTTATATATATATGCCCATTCTATTGCTTCATATTCCATAGATTTTTTCATAGTATGTCTAAAATCCAGGAGCCTCATGGAGACCAAAGCCAGCCCTTAAGCTGAGGAATGCTGATTATTGCCTTGGACTATGAGTATGCCCCGGCATCTGAGCTGACCTGCACCAAAGATGCGCGGACCATGTACCGCATGGCGGGTCGAGCAGGGGTAGATGACATCACCATCATTACGGACAAGGAGCCGAGACTCGGGCAGGGCGGATAGTCAACAGGTATGGGATGATTGGGATGTGAATGTCAAATGGATTGATTTAGATGGTGTCATATAGTAGTGAAGATAGATGGTGTCATAGTGAACATCAATGAACAGTGCTCAATCATGTATACAAATACGTGTAGACATGTACACATCAACACTGTACAATTGTGTACAATATCTTATCTCAATCTCCTTGGACTATCCCTTTCCAATGCCATCCTTTCAAGATTCTGCCGGAGGCTGGCATTGGAGATCCAAGCTTTCCGACGCGGTCCTTTGTGCTGCGACATATACGGCAAGTGGCCCGAACTTGTGAAGCTGGCGACTGGTTCATTTGGTTTTGGGCAGGCCATGGAGTGAACGTCCCGGATTTCAATGGAGACGAACAGGTGCGGAGATGCAACAAAGGAAACAAACACGGCTTAAACTTAGGTGTCCATGTTGATGTTCAGATTCATTTTTAGGCCTTATTTGTGCAACAAAGACTGAGTCATGACAATGTAGACATACTTTTTCAGCCGCCCTGGCCAGGGAGGCTTTGACCAAGCATTTGTGACACCAGATACCAATGGCAAGTTGACCGAATCCGCGTTGCTGATCGATGATGACTTTGCTTTGGCACTGGTGGCCCGACTTGTTTCAATTGCCAAGTTGGGAGGTACAGTAGGTGATTCAGTGGATTACCATGGATTGATTCGTTCCACTGTTGCGTGAAATTTGAAGGCCGGTACAATAAGAGGATTTGGGCAAAGGATAGCAGGAGGCGGATTTGCTCCTGGGATTGAACGGATTTCTTTGATGGATTCAATTTTGAGTCTCAACCCAGTCTCAAGCTGAGGACACCTTCGTTCCAGAGGGTGTGCGCATTCTTTGTATCAATGACTGCTGTCACTCTGGGACGATTTGTGACATCGACTCTTTCATGTACTCTCATGATATTTATTCCATCTCTGCAGCGAAAGATGATGAAGAAGCAGAGGATGTTGGAGAGGGCGGCGTGCTAAGCTGTGCAATGCGCCGGGCAGTTCGTACCTTGAGTCTGGAGCATGGAAATCAGGAGAACCATGGAGAACCGAAGAAAACAATGCAGAACATATACCGCCTGAATGAGCCTGAGTTGTTGCTGGTTTTAGGTTTCAACATGTTTGAAGTTCTTTTCAGATCATAACCATGCATAACCGACCATTTTTCCCAGGATGTAGGCGGCGACATTTTTTTGATACAGCTCCACGACTCAAAGCCATTTTGGAGCAGTGAGACTTGAATCACGGACATTGCAGCATGCTCCATGCTATAGAATTTATATGAATTATTGATGTTTATTGCGCATCACCACTTCAGACTATATTTTCATACTTCATATGTCTTCATATATTGTCATATGTCTTCATATATGGTCATGTATTCCCATCTTCTCTCTGGATTTGGCCCTTCCCGTTTCTCTTTTTCAGGATGTTCATGGCAGGCCCGTTGCCCCACCAGCTTGTACCATGTCCAGAGGGGGTCTGACTCCAGGAGTTCAGTATTTTGGACACTTTCAAGCGCTGCAAGAGCTTTGCTAAGAGGCTGACCAGGGAACAGCACCTGACTCTTCAATATCATGGCACTCATCCATCTTTAGTGGCTTGGCCATTGGGTTTTCCATGGTGGGAATACATCAAAAAGGCCAATCTCATGAGAGTCAACATCCAGGATTTGGCGGAGGATGGCCTGGACTCAGATGACGAATGGATGCAGCCTGATGGCACCGCGGGCACCGGTCAAGCCGGCGCCTGGGGACAGGTGCCTCAGACGACAGCGCAACGGCTCGCGTCTCCCTTTGGCTTGACCCCGGCTGCGGGACTCCCAAGAGGACTCCCAAACTTTGGTACAATGTGACCACACTGTGACCATGTGGAACAGCCACATTTTCAGACGCAAAAAGAATGGTGCTGGAAAAAAGATGCTACCACCAATTGTTTGAACTCCAGCAATGAAGCAGCACTTGAATTGAAGCAACTCGAAGGCATTCTCAGTGCGTTCAGGGCTCCTTGGGCTCAAGTGGCGTGTAGCTGGGATTCCTCAGCCATGGGGAAGGTCATGGCCCTAGATTTGCTGCGAGGCTATCTGATTGACAGCTTCATTGGATTCATTCGATATGGGGATGGGTCAAAACCTATTATTTACATTTATATACTGTATTCCCATATATTCCCATATATTCCCCATATTTGCGGGAAGAACCACCAATCAACCAACCATGTTGGGGTACCTTCCAGCTGCAAGGGTCTTGAGTCACAACCATATTGCCAAGTTCGCGCGGTTGAGTCTGATCCGCAGATGCGGTTTATTTGTCTTCATTTTGAACTCCTAGGTCTGGTAGTGAATGCCAGGATTGCCAAGTTACTGTTGAGTGGTTTAAACAGCTAAAACCGGTCAGATTTCATGATGTTGGTGTTGCATCTGGACCTGCAGTGGCCAAAAAATGAAGAGACTCGTTCATGCGGGGTTGTCTGAAAATGGGATACCCGTAGATCCATTGGCTAATCACCATTTTCTCTTGTAAATCATTATTTTTGGGGGTACACCTCATTTTCAGACACCACCCATTTGGGATCATTTGGGTAAGTTAACGTCCCCAATTCTGGGGTCTTTGAAACGTTGACCCAACCCCAAGATGGTCTCTTCGCCCCGTGCAAAAAAAACAAGGGTGTGGGGTTTGTTTGAACAAACATGGTACTCCTAAAACACATGGTGTATCAGTTCATCATCACTTGGGGGTTATACATGGATATACGATATACCTCATTTAGGAGTAGCATAATCAGAATAATCCTAATGGCCATTTTTATTGGATTTGCCAAAGTCCTACCAAATCAAACGGCAATTGTGGCCCATGAAACCACCTTCAGGTCTCAGCGGAGTTGCATAGTTTGATGCTACGGGGCGGATTTCGGTATGATGCCAAGAAGGACGGCTGAAGATGGAAAGGGTGTGGAAATGGATGGTGATGGATGGTGAGTTACATGCTGTGGAATATCATAGTACTAGTATGATGATATAGGATGATATAGGTTTGTCATGGTTTGTCCAAGCCGTTTTAATGGAAAATGACTAGAAACCATGGGATGGAATGTCATGCTGGTAAACCATGGCAAAGTGTTGACTTCCGATCTGCGGACCAGTGCTTGAAAGCGTGATAGAAATGGTAATAAAAACAAAACTGATTGTAAGTAGGTGCTTTCTGAGTGATTGAACTTGTGTACATTCCTGAAGCCTTTTTTTTAAATGGCAGGGCCAGATTTGGGAAGAGATTTGAAAGTCCACAGCCGAAGCAGCAGTTTTCCCACACCAACCTCCAGTGATTCAGGACAAGTACTTTATGGCTGGAGAGGCCGAATGGGACAGGCAAAAGCGGATCGACAAAGGGAAAAAGCAGCGAACTCAGTGTATACAAAGGAAAATGGATGCAGTGTGTCCCAAACTCCAAAATCATCCACCAGCCAAGGCAGTACGCAGTCCCAGCCAGCACTGTTGAAGAGTTTCATACGGAGGAGGACATGGATGGCCAATTTCTGGGCCCCAATGGTGGACTCCAACCTGCTGGAACAGTCAACATGGTTGTATATACATATATATATTATATATATATATTATATATATAATATATATACATTATATATATATTATATATTATATATATATGTATATATGTATAAGATGTTGGTAGCTTCTTCATTCTGCTTTCCACTTTTTGTTGGTTAAGTCTGTGTTTTCCAGTGGACTTTCAGTGTATCGTGATTTTTGTTGGCCAAAGCTCATGGTTTTGGCTTATATTTCCCCATTGTCTGGTAGAAAATTCTCATTCTTGATACTCGTGAAATACTCGTGGAATTATGTCAATCAATTATGTCAGGAAGGTGTTGGTTTCATGTCCTTTGCCAACACGAGGAGAAGATGGTTGACTCCTTGCTGGAACGCCTGAAGCAAAAGGCTGGCTCCCAGGCTGGTTAGACAGTTCCGCCTTGGTCCCTCCCTTGACGGGCATGATGTGACATGATTTTGGATGTTTTGGGGATTCTTCAATCTAAGAATTCTATAGACAGTTCGAGATCCTGAATCAACTTTGCCCCGGCGTTGCGCAGGGAAGATCCGCTGCACAGGATGATGGAGAGGCTCATTTGTGGGCACCGGGGTTGCACGTGCAAGTGCGTTATGTACAGTAGCGGATGGCGGCAATCGTTTACCATATACACCTTGTCCGCGTTTTCTGTTGGCAGGGCATGTGGTAGGTCCTTCCCTGAAGACATTAACACCTAGAAGCCCCCGCTCCTTTGGCAATACTGGCAAGATTCCCTTTGTTGTTTCTTGTATATAGACTCCCAAGTTTACGTGAAGAAAGACAGTCTGGTTGCTGCAAAAGTAAAGAGACTGCAGGAAAAGCCCAAGAAGGCCAAAAGAAAGCAAGTAGAAGAGGAGGAAGAGGAAGAGGAGGAGGATGCTGCAGAGGTGGGGCGGCACTTGACAAGGTTTTTGCGTGGAGATGGGAAACCATGCTGCACGTTTTTGAATCATTTTGTGGGGCAATATATGCACAGTTTTACAAGGGCAATAATGATCAACCAGGGCTCTTTGGGTATATATAGGAACCCTAAAAAGTAGGAAAGTAACATCATGTAAAATCCTGTCAACTCAGTGATGAAACATTTTTCTTTTCGGGAGTTGGTACATGTTGGCCCCACTTTTGGATAACCTCACCAGTGCCGCGCCGCGAGGCCGCCAGAAAGGCGAAAAAGGCCAAGAAAGCGAAGGCTAAAACTGGGAAGAGATGTCTGGTGGATCAGGCAACCATGAGCAGTACAATGTATAACAGATACACAATGATACTATTCATCTCTCTCTCTCTCTCTGTATATATAATACTATACAATATGAAATATACTGTAAAGATAATTGATAAATAAGGATATTATATATATATATAAATTACAGAACAGATAGGTACGGTATGGGTACCAATGGACCCACAAATTTGGTCATCTTGATGTGTTTCTTGGCTCCTGCTCTTCAGCACAAGGCAAAACAAGCGCAGGAAGAGGAGGAGGAGGAGGAAGACGAGTGATTTGCTAGCTCAGATCGACAGGTTGACAGTTCAGATAGTTCAGTGATGATGATTTCACCGAAACCGACTAGCCTGACTAGCCAATCAAGCAAATCGATTACACGAGTCTGCGTGTGCTGTCGCCGTCGCTTTGAAAATTTGAACTTCTTGTTTGTCAAGTTTCACCAAGCTTTCAATCCCAAAACGGATGGGAAGCAGAGGAGTTCGTAGAAACAACGGCCTGCTTGCAGGAGTGGTTTTCCTCTGTTATGGGGCAGTGGTACCTCCAGGGATGGTAGACAACGTGATCTGAGACCAGTTTCCTGAGACTTTCCTCGTGGTATTGCAATCAGACTCTGCAGAATCTTTGGCTCCTCAGGTGACATGTTGGGCAGCGAACGAAACCAGCTACTCTTGACAACAAAAGCGAACGTGGTACTGCAGTATTGATTTTGCTATTCACATCAGTTTCTGTCCATCCATATTCTACAATTGCAATACTATTCCTTATTCTCCAATATTCTCCAATCATACTATCTATGTAATTCTATATACCTTTATGATCTAGTTGAACTATGATTTCAACATGTTTCAACACGTTTTCAGAGACACCGTTGTTGCTTCCACACCTCATTCTTCGCAGCCGCGGCCGTGGCTCTCTGCACCTTATCACCATGTCGGCGATGGAAGCACGCCGGCAGCTGGCCGAGCGCAAGGTGTTCCCGGTGAGAACTGCCAACATTCTGCTGCAAACGATGAGCCATAGTTGTTTTGTTGTTTATGATATTGTTAAGAATAATTATATATACATATTGAAACGTGGTTGTGTCTGAGTATTATATATACATATGGGTTCATATTAGCTAGCTATACAATAATCATACTTTTAACAATGATATTATGTCTGTGACATGGAATGATCATATCATGTAGCAATGACATGCAATGACAGCATGACGCTATGGAGAAGAGTGGCCGACTTCCTTTTTGCAATGTGTCTGGACCGTTTGAAAATGCAAAATGAATCAACACATATCAAGATGATATGACCAACTTGCTGCATTTCTATGGAAGTTCTATCTCTTGAATGGAGCCAACCCAGTGCATCAAGTCTTAAACTTCTGAAAACCTCTTCTTTACCTGTTGCGTCTGTTGCGTAGTGTTGCCTTCAGAGTTGTCCTCATCCATTTTGGGATGGCGAAATACGACGACAGGCCAAAGCGCAAGCGGAAGTTGAGGAGGCTGGAATTTCTTCGCATCGCTCCTTGATCAGCCGAGTGGAATCCGGAGATGGCACAGGAGAAGCAGAAAAGAGAGCATGACCGCAGAGAAAAAGAGAGAAAAAAGAAGCGCAAAGAAAAGTTCAAAGAAGAAGAACGCCTGCAGCTCTTGTACAAGGACTTGCACCGTTTCTTGTGGGGGGTTCCTGAGATGGGGGTACCCCAAATCATCCTTTTCAAATCGGATTTTCCATGCTAAACCATCCATTTTGGGGATACCCCCCATTTATGGAGACCTCCTTGTGGTCCCCACCCAACAGGCTCACGGATACGGTGTCAGATTTTGTCGGCTGCGAGGAGATGGAAGAAGCGAAGAAATTGACTTGGGAGCAGAAGGTTGAGCGAGTGCCGCGCTCGGAGTGAGTTTCCACTGGCTGAAAGTGGCGTGTTTGCCATTTTGGTTGTTAAATTTAAGGGCAAAATTGAAACAAATCCTTATGAAATCTGCGTCCACAATAGGAGGTCCTTATTAAATGCAGCCAAAGATATTCCATCGCCATATATATTCATGACCCCTATGAAAGCTGCGTTCACAATGGGATTTGCGCAATAGCATGATGTTGAGAGTATTCCAAAACATACGTTTTGGAATCTGTTGCAACTTGCGTTCTCATGGGGTTTTACCATTTCTCAATTTCCCATTTCAAACTTTTATCAACAAATCGTTTGCGTTCCAATAGCGGAAATTGTTGGTGTGACTTTTTTCACATGTTGGTGTGCGGAGTTCCATGGGGAGAGCATTCCCCATACAAACTTGGTATGACTTCCACGGTTTCTAGTAGGAAGACTATGCTATAGATTGCATTGCTATGTTCATTTGTCGTGGGACAATTATCTAAAGTTGGCAGAGGCCCTCGACTTCTCTTCCCTTACCGGGCCCATCTGCCGCTGCTGCGCCCTGTCATCTGAGGAATGGTTCGCTCTGGAGTTTGCTCCACCAGAGGTCAAGGACTGGTCGATGGCCACATTCACGACTGCTGCTTGTCATATCACTTCAGAATGCCAGGACAACAGAGAGGTGGCGCCACACCCTTAGTATGACATAATAAGACTTCTTGCAGTGCTTTGCTACACCAAAAGAACCGGGCCTACTCAGTGGAGTGGTGGATGCGGTGCCATTTGATTCGACTTTAAATCCAATGTTCCTGACTTTGTAGTGGCACTAGTGGACCACAGACACATGATTCATGTGGCAACCACTGCCGAGGCTTTGCGCCATCAATCAATCTGGTTTGGCGCTGCAGCATTGCTCCGTTGAACTCAAAGAGGAGAGCACACACTAGGGACAAACCTGGCTGCAGGAAGGTGTTTGCAACCTCAGATTCTTCGTAGGTTTGGATTGGAAACTATTTGAAGAACAATGTTTGGATTTCCTTGTATTCCTTGGAGTCATAAAGCTCGTTTGCTCCGAATTCTGCATGACCATTGTAGATGGGTTTGTGGCTGGCAGGACAAAGAGATGATCCTCCTCGCTTGCGCCAACAGTTTCGGAGAGGTGGATACAGCATGCCGTTCAGCCATAGGTCCCATAGGTGGCAAAGTCATTGGGGTTTTCGAAAAATGCAAAAATCGCATGGCTTATCATCCTTCCATCGTAAAATGGCCATCTTATTGTTTAGGCAAAGCCTTGTTGGGGCATCCAGAACACATACGGGGTTCCCATTGCTGGAGGCGTTGAAGTATGTGGATGAGTCCTTTTACAGGGAGAGGGACTTTATGGTTGAGGCTGGCGAAGAGCGGTGGCCATTACAGGACTCAAACATGGCCAGTCCGATGATTTCCCCATATTAGATGCGAATTTGCTGTATTTCGGGGATTCCCAGCCAGCCATGTTGATTACCTTTCCTCTTATTTGAAGCACAAAAGACATAGCAAGGTCGGTTCATCACCACTGAACAACGACCACCGGGTGCACTTTAGGACTGGAGCATGGCCAGATAGGATCATTACAATCGAGTTTTGAGACCTGAGATGCTTGTGTTGCCATATGTTGCCATGATGTTTTTCTTTCCACTGTTCTTGCCATGCAGAGCGATAGTTGTTGAATTCAGAGTCATTGACAGCATGATTGGATCCATGAGAAAACCTGAATCTTTGCTGACTGCCTCAAATTAACGGAAACAAACAAAAAACAAATCTTTCCTTTGGGGTTGAACATGGAAACCAGATGAGAATATGAGAACAGCTGATCTTTGGTTTTGCACCTTACCTCAGGCCGCACAAGCACACGTTCAAAGTCTGAAGTATGCGGACATTGAACTTCGTCCCTTGGCTTTTTATGAAGATCAGAATCTTGGACCATTTCCGCATCCCTGCTGATCTGTGTGAGTTATGTTTTTGGGCGCACAGCTCTAAGCATAGATAAGACTCTGCAACTGCGACCCCGACCAACTAGGTGAAGATGAGGACTTTATTCGCGCGGGTACCAAGTCCTTGTAACCTGGAGCTGGAATCCGATTCGACAACGAAAAAACACCGGCCGGAAGTCACGCACTGTGTGCAAAAAGTTGTGATGCTCAGACTGGGACCCCATTGGTTTCTGCTAAAATGCTTTGAAAATCTTGGATTTGGTGGTCCGCAATTATTTGGACATGACTTGACCGTTTGATCATGTTTGATATGATTATACCTTGCCTGTCAGGTGAATGTATCGAGAAATCTAGCTGGTTGGCGTTGGGCTATGCAGACAAGGACCTGCTTTCCAAAACACACAGCAAGTCTACAGGCAGCAGACCAGGCTTTTTTGGCGTAAAGTCACCGAAAGGGATGGTAGGGCCCTGTAGGGCGTTGATGGTTTTGCCATGTTTTGCCATAGCAAGCCGGGTGCACAATTTGCCAAAGTTACATCATCAATGAGAATCATGTGGAACAGACCACACAACTGCAATCTGTCAGCTGTTTGCATTTCCGGTCTCCACCAATGACCTGCAACAGGATCTGTTGAGCAACGAGCGACTGGTTCTGGAAGCGTGTCGCCGGGATGCCTTGTCGAGGGGTAAATCATTGGGGGGATTTATCAGGAGATTTATCCAATGAATGCAGCAAAACCATGACATGCAAAGACTTATTGACAAATTGAAATAAGTTGACATATCTTGACAATAAATAACATAAATATATAAATGTTTACCAAATCCACATCAGGCACTCACCAGAGAGGTTTGGTGTCATTGATCACTTGACCCAAAATTCGCTTGAGGTCTTGGTGGATTGGCTCTCCGATATGCTGCCAAAGTTGCTTGGACAGTTGCGCCTCTGTGGAGTTCATTTTGGAACAGCGATTTGTTTGGTTTTCCCGCGGTTCCAAACTGAAAGTAGGCAAAAGTGATCTCAACAGCTATTCGTTGGTCGTTTTATGTTTTTCACATTCCATACCCCACTTTGCGATAATGATTCCCAAGTCAGATAATAACCAACTAAGAAGAACTAGAAACCAACGAAGAACGTGTGTTTGTGCCACACTAGAACCAACATGAAGCAACGAATGGTTCTACCAACCGGAAGAAATGTCGAGCTTTCCTTCTCGTCCCAAGGAGCTGCATGAGGATCACTTCATTTGCCTCACCGCGGTGAAGCAAGACTGGAGGGCCATGCAATTTGTGGTGCCTCAGCTGCAGAGATGGGAGCCGAGAGGGTCGAATTGGGTGACCCGAAAATGGAGGATTTACCCCTTGGCAGCTGGTGATTAGCCACTGGCTTTTAGATTTCGATTTTTTTCAAGGCCCATGAAGCTGATTAGGAAAAGCACGTAGCTCAAGCTTAACAACAGGATGCTTCATTTTAAGGGGATTATACTGTAGTTGCGAGTTGAGACTTCAATACTGATATCGTTGGGGTTGTAATGACAGCTGAGGGGACCCCCAGTGCTCCAGGTGGCGAGCCCCAGTTGAAATCATGGCATTTGGATCATGTGAGAAACCCCATGCCATAAACCTACCATTTGGGGAGGAGAGTTACTACCAATTTATAGTGAGTTTTGGGATGATGTATTATTGGCTTTATCACACATCACTATGGACCAAAAACATGGCCCCATAAGATCAGACACTATTTCGGGATAACACAGCCTCCACTTTGTTGCTGACTTGATTTGAGGCAAACTCTACAGGAAACGATGGTTTGACCATTCAAGTGGGTTTTCTGTGAGCTTGAAACCATGGTTTCCCCACCCAAACATGCAAGTTTCCTGTAACATGATGTAAAATGTACACCTTAGACATCCTCAATTCAAGTCTCGGAACTAGCTTTTTAGGATAGATTGTTTAACTACTTGTACTACGGGCTTGTGAGACAGGACTTGTTGGAAATAGGCCAACAATTCATAAAATGTCAACGTCCTATCTCATTTGTCTTGGCACAAAACGGGAATGCTGGGGGTATTAGCACCACAGTTGCCCACCTGAAACAGGAGCAACATAGTATTGGACTCACTGCGTACGGTTTCTTCTTGTTTTTGGGGGGATATCTAAATGCCTATTGACCATCTGGGGTTTCATGGGAAATCCCAGAATTGAATGGAACAAATGCAGGAAAGTCACTTGAGTCAATTTACCATTATTCCCATAAATCTACCCAGCTGTTTTCCCTGATTTACTATAAAATTTCTGTAAATTTGCTATGATTTACCATATTATAAAACGCTGTAAAATAAAGCTGCTGGTTCCCTATGGTTCACGGTTTTTCTCCAGCAAGGCTAAAAAGCTGCTCTACGACTTGGAGCTGGCGGAGGCGGCGGTGAAACATACCTGGCATGTTGGCTTCCCAGTGGGATGGAGGTCCAGAACAACCCAGGGCACAGATTTTTTCCTATGAAGATGGTCCATTAAAATGATCTCAACTGGATGTGAATTGGGATGAATTGCCTCATTTTGAGACCGGACATTTTTGGTCACGTGCAGTGCTGACCATCCATTCTTGGGTAGGAGCTGTCCAATTCGGCCAAAGTTTGGCGGGGTATGAAGCATCAACCAAGGCTTCTAGGTTTCTTCGACCACCAATTTTTGACCGCGGATCCAGTTTATGCAAATGGCCAAAAGATGGTGATTTATCGCCCAGTTGTGGCCCTGAAATTTGCAAAAACATGGCAAATCCCGCGCATACCTCACCAAAAGGCCAAAAAGCTGAGGCCTTCGCATGTCTGCCGGACAAGCTCCGCGCCAATCGCAGCCTTGCGCACGATGCTGTTGCGCGAAACTTAGAAGTTGCTCTGCTCTGTGAACTTTGGGGTTATGCAAAAGCGGGGTACGGACATAGAATGGGATTGAGGCAGACAGCTGGTGCGCACTGAAATTCTGTTCCGCCGAGTCGCCGTGGCACGTTTACTGCACTTCACCAGCCAAGATCAACACCTCATGGCCAGAAATGGCCTAGATTTTGAGCGAGACAGATTGAAGAAAGGCACAGTGCTTTAATTTGCGCCAGATTGAGAGCTGATCGAGAGCTCGCGAAAGCCGCGCTTCAACAAAGTCAGCGCCTGATTTCGATATGGAATCTTGTAAGAGTGTATCCAAAATCAATGAGTGATTCAACCGGAACTCTTCAGAGACAGCATGCCATATATGTCCCCCATCCTCCATGGTCCATGACCAAGGCTGGAAGGCCTTAGAGATCATGGACCCTGCCCTGCGCAGTGACAAGGAGTTTGCCATGATCGCTACACGCCAGCAGCCCAGTTGATGGCCCACCAGTATCAACATCATCTGGCTCAGATCTGCGATGATAGTCAAAAATCATCGAGAAAAGCATGATGAACAAGAATGATGATCACTGGTTTTTGATATCACCATCAAATTGCGTCAACAATCACCAACGTTCACATACGAACAAAGAAAAAAAATGAACAAACACCAATTGCTTACAAGAATAGCAACAAGAAAACTACTGTAGTACTCATTATGACCGACGATCCTGTCCTTAGCGGGGGGGAATGGTGAGGCCAAAACCCAGAGGCACTGAAGCTTCTGCCGCCCGGGAGCTCAGCATCCAGCTGGACCGATGGTAGTTTCACTGGAAAAAAATGGCATCATCTCCGATTTCAATATAGGTCAAGATAGATTCTACATGATTCTATGAATACGTGACAAAATAAATGTTCGCTGAAAAGAATTGGACATCCCCAGCATATAGGAATTAGATCACGCCGTATGACATAGACATTTGGAGCTGTTCCATGGCCATGTTCGTCCAGAAGCATCCAGCAAGACTTGGCCTTGTGACACGAAGCTCAGAGTTGAAGCTGAATCAAAAGGAAGGACAATCATGGACAACATGATTACATGATTGCACACTTATATATATATATATACATATATATATATATATATTATATATATATACACACATAGTTCATTCTGATCTCAACCCACGGTAAGCTGATTCGTTCCTCCTCTAGGGTCACGGTATGTCACAGGATGTCACAGTACCTCAGGCCAGAGTTGATGGCTGACAGGGAGGTGATCCTGGAGGCGGTGAAGCAAAACTGGCAGGTCAGGTACTCAATTGATTCACCATGAATTCACCATGAATTCACCATGAATTCACCATGCGGGTCCACCATCCATGGTGTGACAGCTGCGACTCAAGGCATGGAGCATGGCTTCAGTTGAGCTTCGTGATGATGAAGAACTGTTGCAGATTGTTTTGAGCTCAGTGGATCAGCTGGCTGTAGCAAAAACGAGATGATCCGTCCCCAGAAAAAAACAACGACATGCGGAGACAAGAAGATCATGTTCCCAAAGATGAGAGGTGGTTGTATGTTTGCAAAATCCGGTGGCTCATCATTATTATCCCTATTAAGTCGCCTTTGAACATGGGGCACATCCAACTGGGAATAGTCTATTTTTGATATTATATTGTTTTTCCAAAATCTCATGGTTGATCATCATTTTTCCCCAGTGATTTCTTCCAAAACTACCAAATTTAGGGCTTCTAATCGGTGAATCCTCCATTAACCCAGAGGCCATGGACCAGAACGTCCACGTCCACACCTCAGCGACAGTCCTGTTACCCAAAAAGGGGCCTACCGATGCAATGCATGGAATCCCCAGGTCTCGGGAAAATGGCTGGGAAATTTGGACGATAGTGGATATTCGATGATATTCCTTCCCGCAAGATCCATATCTACACCGAATTCGGACACCAAAAACTCATCCAGTCACCACGCCTAGGTTTAACCTAGCCTTTGTGAAGCTGATCGCTTTGATGAAATTACAACTTGTTGCTGTACTATAAACTACTATAAAGGTGAAAAGGCATGAAAAGGCCGTGAAAAAGTGAGTGAAAAGGCTGTGAAAATATAGTTCTCAATGTTCTCCATTGTTTCCTGTAACATGGGTAAATTGTAGCCCTTTATATAGTCAAACCTGTCCTTTGTGACAACGCACTCAGTAAACCTATCCTTTGGAAGCGCTGGGGAATGTTACTGACCCATCTGCAACCGATGGCTGATCTGTTGGTGTCACTTCCCGCACGCCGCACGAAGCCAATTCCCCGAGGCGCTTGAATTTGCCTCCGAGCGACTCAAAGCGGACGTCGCGAATGTTGAGACCGCCATGCGTTCCTCGGAGAATCAGAAGTTCATAGCAGTCATAGCAGTGCAGGGATAGGAAGTGCATGGGAGTACTATGATGTAAATCATCAAATTATATGAAACGTGTGTAATTGATGTTGGGTGATTTCTAGTGCCTTTGAAGTCTCAGTGATGGCAAGAAATGGCAAAGGCGCTTATATGCGCTTATTGCCAAGGTGGAGACTGGGTTGCGGTGCAGCATACTGTCCAACCCCTTTTCCCAGAGTGGGTGCATGATGGGTGCGGGCCCAGGGACGTGGTGACCAGCCATGCTGTTTGGCTGAAACATTGACTGACTTTTCGATCTCAATATGCCTGCAGAAGTCGTCATCAGCAACCTGCAGTCATTTTATTTCCCACCGAGGTTGAGCCATCCTTATTGGATTTCCATCACCGTGCACGACCCCAGATCCATATCTCAATGTGCAGAAACAGGGACAGCAGGGACAGTCGAGTGCCCACCGGCTCAGGAGGGTCCCGGCAAGTCAGTGCGCAGAAGGAAGAAACCTGGTTTCAAGGCGGGGCTGCAGCTTCCGGGTGTATTCATCAGAGATTCGCCGAGAGTGAGCGGAGTGAGGATGTGAAGCTGAGAATACACCACCTGCGCAACCACACAAGCAATGTGTATACTGTATATAATTAATTGATGAAAAAACAATGGAATGATGAATGACTGGTAAAACAGTTCAAAACTTGATGTGATGCAGATTGAGCGCATGGCTGGATAGCGGCAACATGCAGAGAAGATGAACCGAGTCATCCTGATAGACACTACTGCAGCTTGTGGTATTGAAACCTCGTAAAAGGGGAAAGTTGTTGCACAGGATAGCAAAACAGATGATTTGCCACAAGCAGGGAAAAGGACGACCAAAACTACCGCGGCCTGGCTGGCATTTTGACCATTCATTGGTTTGGCACGCAAAGAGAAATCTCTTGTCCAAGCTGAGAAAGAAAAGGATCCACAGCTTTGGATGCTTTAGAAATTCTTTAGAATATTTTAGAATCTTCCAAAACAGCAGTGGATGATAGTGGATGTGTGAAATCTTGCTCTTGATTCGCATCATCAGCCTTTCAGGCCCAAACTTTGCATTGAGGTTGTGACCACGGTGACAACAACCACTGAAAGCACATAGTGCCCCGCCATGGAAGTCGTGGAAGGCAGATGGCAGGTTGGTCTGCTGAAGGTCAACATGCTACAGATCTCTATATGCCCTATAGACGTTTATTTGTAGATGTTTGTGTTTCATACTTTTTGGGTTGGTGCCTGGCCTCTTTTTAGATCTATTTTATATATATATATATCATATATATATATATATCATATATATATATATCATATATATATATATATCTATATATTATATATATATTATATTATATCGCTTCAATTGCAAGGTTGAATTGAAGATCATGCAATGGACAGTGTCTGAGCTCTCCAACATGCTGTGACTGCTATGATGCTCGCATGAAGGCGAGACATCATGCCACGAATGTACAAAGCCCATGCGCGCCCCTCTCACCGCAGACGCAGCCATGGCCAAGACATCGGCCTTGGTGGAAAGAAGGGCTGCACATTCGTCACCAGGATGAAACCTGCCAGGATGAAACCTGCCAGGATGAAACCTTTCAAACAAAATTTGAGTCTAGAATCTAGACATCAGCATCAAAACTCTTCAAAGCAGGCCTAGGCATCCCATATCTGCTTCAGCTGCTTCATGTTTGTTCTTTTCAGTTATTTTTCCGTATCCATTTGAAAGGACATAGAACAATCCTACCCTCTGGTAATCACACGTGGCTAGCCGGAAAATCCATCCACCATTGACTTCGATGATTTTCGCGTGTCAATGTCCGTTTAATTCGGGGATTTCCCAGCCAGAGACATTTGATTCGCGGGAGGGTAATACTTATTTTCCCCATTACATCTCCGTTATATATATATATACATACAGTATGTTATATCTCCATTATATCCCCAGTATATCTCCATTTTACCACCAATTGTTGTTGGTTAATTCTTCATTTTCATCATTTTCAGGGCCACATTTCCGGCACGGTGGCTCAAGAAATTTTCAACTCGCTGCATTGTTGCGCGGTCCCGTTGCGCTGGGACCATGTGCCTTGGTGGTTCAAGGCTGTGGAGCTGAAGATCGGCGAGAGATCCCATTTTTGTGACCATGTTAACTTGGGAAAAATGATAAACTGGGAGTTTCCCCTTTTTAAACAAATATTTATGAGATATGGTCAAAATTAGCGTAGACTACTTTAGTAAGGGGGGGGTCCAGTTGTGTTGAGAAAATACGTCATATTTTTCAGACACACCCATATTTAAGGGCTGCCGCAACTGCCGCCGACCCCGGAAATCCAAAGCAATGTGGAGGACGATTGATGGTGGCAGGAAGAACCGTCAACAATGGTGGTTTCGCCATAGCGGAACAGCTTTCTAGGTTTGATAGGTATGGGNCCAAAGCAATGTGGAGGACGATTGATGGTGGCAGGAAGAACCGTCAACAATGGTGGTTTCGCCATAGCGGAACAGCTTTCTAGGTTTGATAGGTATGGGCACTAGTGCAATCTTCTGTGTCATGTTTCGTGATGTTTTGCCATGTCGACCAAATGCAGCCGCGTCCCTACCTCTCAATCAAGGGGGATGAACAAATACAATTGAAATTGTTTCCATGCTGCTGCTGAAAAACATTGGTGGCCGACCGGGTGACGGGATGGCCGTCACTGCTGATGCTGCTGCTGCTNTGAACAAATACAATTGAAATTGTTTCCATGCTGCTGCTGAAAAACATTGGTGGCCGACCGGGTGACGGGATGGCCGTCACTGCTGATGCTGCTGCTGCTACTGAAACCCTGCTGCTGTTGCTGCTGCTGCTACTCGTGCTGCTGCTGCTCGTGCTGCTGACCCTGCCTTTTGAAGTCATATAATG
>BGPT01000163.1:87726-154846 GCA_003297045.1 Symbiodinium sp. clade C Y103 | reverse complement strand
CGCACCCAAAAACTGCCTAACGTGACTTCTGAAATCCTAGAAATCCTACAAAATTGAGTCGAGGCAGGCTGTTGCTGGAAGGCTGCTGCAGCTGCTGCTGCTGTTGGAGGCTGCTGCTGCTGCTGCTGCTGCTACTGTTGCTGCCGCCACATTGCTGCTGCAGCTGCTGCTGCTGCTGCTGCTGCTGCTGNCTGCTGCTGTTGGAGGCTGCTGCTGCTGCTGCTGCTGCTACTGTTGCTGCCGCCACATTGCTGCTGCAGCTGCTGCTGCTGCTGCTGCTGCTGCTGCTGTTGCTTGTGCGAGAAACTCTTTTTCCCTTACGCGTTCCCCCTTGCGTCGGCCGGGGTCGGCGGATATATTATGTTTTCGAACGGCTCCTCACACACGTATCACCGTTGAATGTACCAGAGCCAGACACTACTTGTATAGCACAGCTTTTCCAAAGAACCTGTGGCCCATGGTGGCAACAAAAAGCATCTATTGTCAACCCTGCATCTATATTATAAATGTATATGAACATATATCAACCAACTTAAATGTTTACAAAGAATAGTGTATACTAGCCATGATTCACACATAGATCCCCCTCTTGGGGGCTGGTTGAACTTCACGAAGTTCACCAGGCACTGGCCGCTTCCAACTCTTTGAGGCCCAAAAAAAGGGATGGGGGTGGAGGAGATATACATGACATATATTTTGTATATAGTGCACCCCTCCAAAAGATAGAAGAGTAAATTACCATTATTTCAGTCGGATTTTACTTTTCTACTTTCTTTTGGGGTTAGGACTATATGTATATGATTACAATATATACAAGATATAATATATACAATATATACATTATATGTATAATATATACAATATATACATAATTATGTATAATATATTCAATATTTACATTATATGTAAATATATAATATATACAATATATAATATATACAATATATATTTATATATATACATGTATATTCAAAGGGTCAAAGAATGGCCATGAACAAAGAATCCACCTGAAGGTTCGCAGCTGATAGCTCCCTTCGGCTCCACAAAACCTGGGGGTCTGCAGTGGTCCGAGGATGCGAAAAAGCGCGGCAGAGGTGGGAGGTCGGAAGGAGCCAAGTTGAGGCGACAGAACGCAGGGAGCTCCCAGTGGCTCTTGGGAAATCCAAGGGAAATCCTGCAGAAATCACACCAGAGTAGAGGAAGATCCCAGATGACCAGTGATATCATGAGTTTTCCCTCCAAAGCTGGGTACATGTATAACTTGGGTGGTACAAGTGATTTTCCGCTACTTGGTTTGATTCATTGATGGCTGAATGATGGGAACAACCTGTACTCCAAAAACTATTGGAATCCTCTTGGACATGCTTCTTACAGGTTGCTTTCCTGCTCTACAAGGATTTGCATGTGTCAGTTGTCCATTTTTCAAAGCCGCCGACTGGAAATTGATACAAACGGACGATGAGCAGGCTGGTTTGAGCATCGCTTGGCGCAAGAAATCTGGGTTCTGCGCCTGTACAGTGGAGTCACATGGACTTAAAAGGGTAAGCCACGTTTGCAGCACTCAGATGTTCATTTGAAGCTCAGGCTGTCCGCTTCTTTGAAAAGGTAAATGCTAAGTTGGATGCCCAGAGGCTTCGATTTGTGTGGCACCTCCCTGGATGAATTTCAACAATTTTGGGCTTGTGCTTTTCGATGCTTTTCGTTGCGTCATGTCAAGATGTCAAGCTTCACTTGAACTGCTGCTGCTTCATGTCATTGTGCCCAGGTTTGCAGAATGGGGCCAGATGCTCAGCAATGTGAAGCTCATGGTGGAGAAAGCCATAGCTTGAGTGGTGGCATGCAGTGGCCAAAGCAAGATGTTTGTTTTGAACAGGGGTTCTGCATTCTTTCGGGGTCTGTAGTTGTCTAATACGTATACTAATATAAGTACTACATGCAACATCATGTAACATATATAAATATATAGATCATTTTTCATTTCACAGCGGCAAGAGTTCACTCTCTGTGCTGACTTGCATATAGATATATATATATATATATAAATAAACAATGGTACATCTATAAATAAAACAAAATAAGACTAATGTGGGTAAAACAATAATAAACCATCCCCCAAATCACCATAAATGGGTGGTTTATTATTGTTTTACCCACATTAAAATGTACTACACCGTACTAACATGTCCCAGGATCCGAGCTGCAGCGCTTGCAGAAGGAGCGGCTCGCGCATCGCACGTCTGGTGCATCTGAGGCGCCGCCCTGCCAGCAACATTTCCTGGTTGGTAAATGGATGTAATATCCATGGATATAAAATGGATATGTATGGATATATAGATAAATGCATATATATATATATAGACATTTAAATGGATATTATAAGAGTTAATGTGAAAAATTAATTGTATGTGATTTGTCGCGCCCAGATGTGCCCCAGCACGTCTCTAGATGTGGTGAACTAGACTACCTTCTGGCGAGTTAAGGCTAGTTCCATCTAGTTCCCTTGGAAATCAGTGCAAGTCGGACGTCACGTGGATTCGCATTGATCCTGGCCGACTGCGACTGCATCCCAGGGCCTTGCACGATCTTGGCCGCCCAGTGTCGTGCTGGTCCCAGGGAATCGCAAAGGTAGATGCTGAAAGGGGCATGCTGAGCCAACGCCCTGGTCTGATCAAAGGATGTCAAAGGTCCAGAGTTGCTTCTTGTGGAATTGCTTAGAAAGATGATCAGAATAATAGATTTTCATGTGAGGGCCTTCTGAGTAAGTGGTGCTTGGCTGTCTTGAGGTGTTTTTTGCTGGGGACCTACGGCTCCGGAGAATGCTGCTGGTGCGCCTGCTGCGGCTGATTTGCCAGTCATATTTGGGGCTTGGTGAGGTGGATGGCAGAGGTACTGAGGGACCCAAAAATGAGAGAGAGAGAGAGAGATGACAACGACTTGAAAACAAGGAGCGCATTGGACTGCCCATGTTGGACCTTGCCAGAAACGATCATCTACCTTTGAGCCATGCCAAAACGATCATCATGGGCTTAGGAATTGGGGGAGAGGATCCTAAAGCATGGGACACAGCCAGGATTGCAAGAATCCACGATGTCCGCTACCGGAGGACTCCACTGCAATGAAGACGTTTGGGGGCTGAGCAGCAGTAGATTCATCCGCAAAGCTTAGGAAATTGGTTGGCCACCAGCCCTTTCCTCTTCTGTTTTGGCACATGCGGGCACAAGGCCTTGGGCTTCTAACGCTTCCAGGATATGAAGCGATGGATCAAAGTCCCTGGAGCCTACAGTGAGTTGGATCCAACCTTGGAGGTGTGCCGGCAGCTGCAGCAGCTGGAGGATGATGATGATGACGATGATGGCGATGGTAATTGGGATATTTGGGATGATGATGGTGAATGATAGAACAGATCAATAGATCAATGAAAAACCAATCACTGGCTGAACGTGCCGAAAAACATCATCCATGTGGAGGTACACAACCACCTTTGCCATCATCTTCCAATTGGGTGAATTACAATGACCTCACATCAGCCTACCTGATCTTAAGTCGTCTTTTGCGCAGAATAATCTCATATTCATCCATACCCATAATTCATGCATGTTCATCCATATTCCATTAAACATTGTTAAACATATCAAAATCATTTAAATATTTGCTGTCTGGCTAGAGGGATTACATATTCCATTTAACATCATTTAACCATAATTAAATTATTATGAAAAATGGCTAGGGAGATTTTCAGAGATTTTATTTCTGACCTTACTTTGCCCATCTCCGCCAGGCTCTTCAACGAGTCGCCCGTTTCCTCTGCGCCGGCGAGGTGGCGACCGTCGTCCAAAGGGATGCGGAGCCAGAGAACCGGGACGAGCGGTCAATGTTGGAGGAAAAAGTGAGGCAATTTGAGATACCCTTCGGCAATCAAACATGATCAAACCTGATTTAATGGTGAATAATGCTGATTAATGGTGCTGATTAAATGGTGATTAATGATGATCACTTCAACCAATGGCCCCTCTCTGATTCTCTTGACTTTGCCCTATTCTCTTCATTTCTCTTCCCTCGGCGCAACAAACATCTCTTGCAGAGATGGTTAGCATGATTAATGGCCAATCATGGTGATTAAGATTGATTAAGTGATTCAGACATTAAGATTGATTAAGGCTAAGTAGGTGCTTAAGAACCCACTTGACCCTCAAATAAGCAACCATGGCTGGCTGGAAACTCCCTGTATACTCCCCATTTATTGATGATTTTCCCATCTATGGATGCCCATTTGGGGGACTTCCATGGATTTCCCAGCAGCCCGCCATGTTTGATTACCGGATGTTGCGTCGCAGTGCTGGTGCGCAGCTTTTGGCTGAAACATCTCGCGAGATGAGGCGACCAAGGCAACTACAGGACCTTGTGGCAAAATGAGAAACTAACAAAATGACTTTGGAATGCGGATCACCCTGCTCGGCGACATCCTATACACAATTATGCACAGTTGCATGCTTCAACGAATTGGCCCTTTGGGGTTGGCCAAATTCACATAAATTCACTGACCTAGTTTCATACTGCTGTTTCATTTTACTTCCCCGGCAGGATCCTGGCAGGTCTGGATTTCATTTGCAGTTACATCTAGTTACCTCGAACGACCTCGAAATAGATGTGGAACTCAGTAGTGGAACTCACACCAATAGCAACACCTCAAAATAGATCAAAATAGATGATTATCCCAATATTAACAGTGTATATATATATATACTTGTTATGCTCATTGGATCTTATTGGCACTATCAGAAACGGGACTACCGGTACTTCAACTCATTCCGACTCATCCCTGGGACATGTGGCCATGCGCCGGGGCATCCTCGGCCTGGCCAAAAGCCGCCGTGGCGCGGTGGTCAAGGTCAATGAGGCGCAAAGTTGGACACTTGGACACCTGGAAATGATCGGAAAACCCATGGACAAATCTCATCTATTGAAACTGGAATGGAAATACATTTCCATACATGTCCATCGTTTCCTTGTGGGTTACATGGGTTATTGCGAACTGTCAAATATGTCATAATTAATACCATGGCTGTAATCTGTAACTGTAACCTAGTGCAATATACTGTAGTACAGGATATAAATATATTCCAAAAATGATATTTGGCTCTCAAAAACAACTATGCTATACCATAAGCCAAGAACATGGTATATGATCAAAACACAACGGGTGTGGCAAGTTATGGAGAATGGAATTGTGACCAACAACTCTTGTAAGAAATTCTCCAACATTTGCATACATTTGCTGTTTTTCTCTCGATACCTCCCCTGTCACCCATATAGCCCAACTGTGTGACAGGATTTGCGATTCGTGAGTTCTTATGCCTTCCTCAAAGCGACACCACGACCCATCGCTCGCAGGCACAAACTGGCCTCAGTACGTCAAATGAGAAGAGAGCGCAGTTGCAAAAGTTGGGAACAGGCAAGGAGGACCAAGACGGACAGTATTGATGGTTTTGACCCGTTTTGATTTCGTTTTTTTTTCTGCTTCACAGGATCATTTGCCATGTTGGTGTTTGATTTTCTAAAACCTTCCACATTGTTTTAAGGCTTCACTCATCCATGTACAACATCCTTTGCAGTCCAAAAAGTTTTTGGCCACATGCTATGGCTAGTTCCCCAACTCCTGTGAGGTCTCAGTAGTGATTTGCAATCAGCAGCTGCTGCCGTGAATCGAGGGGTGCTGAAAGGCTCCGCAACTGGCGCAGCCTACGCACCGCAGTCGCCCATTTTGTCGCAGGTCCTTCGCCCGCCAGCTGCCAGTGACGTGCCTCCAGTGGTTGAAAGTGCACCACCAATGCGCCAAGCTGATGACACAGATCCTGCACGTTCCTTACGTTCCTTAGCAGAGTTGAAGCAACTGTCAGTGCAAGAGCTCAAACAGATGTTGGACGAGCGAGGAGTTGGACACAGCAGCAGGGACAAAGATGACTTGGCCAATTGGGTGCATCAACATCAAGATCTTCCAAAAGTCCGCAGGCCCAGTGAGGCAGTCGGGACCTCGCATTCCTTACAAGAACTGAAGAAAATGTCAGTCAAGGACCTGCGGGAGATGCTGCTTTCACGTGGGGTGTCTGAAGGCTCAGCGACTGAGAAGTCCGATTTGGCCACCTGGGTTTGGCAGCACCAGCATTTACCAGTCCTTTCTGACTGGAAAAGTCGACAAAAGGGCCGAAAACGCTATGGATTTGGGCCTGGAGGAGAGGGTCGAGAGAGTAATTCTGAGGCCAAAGATGAGCCAGAAGTGGAGAAAATTGAGGCAAATGAGACCAAGCAAATTGAAGGAGATGAAACAAAACTCCTTGAGGGTGCAACCTCTGAAAAGCCAATATGGCCTTTTCGACTTGCAGTTTTTGCGAGCATTGGAGTTTTGGCAGTTCTTGTCGGTGCAGTGGCAGCCAACGACGCCATGCAAGTTGGGGACGAAAATGATTACAGAGCGACAAAGGGGGTGTGGCACTTGATACTTGTGTATGTTGTGTGCCCGGCTTGGATTGCCGTGTACAGCTATCGTTGATACTAGCAAGGGCCAATTGATAGCAACAAGGAATCCGAATATGGGAACCATATACTGTACTTCAGCCAAGGTAGGTGATATTGGCATCCTCCGCAGGCTGTCTGCCAACAAAAAGAACAATTTCAAGATGGCATTTGACTTGAGCTGTCGCAATACAAAGTTCGATTTGTTGTGAGAGGCACCTCTTGTTGCGAGTCAGCTGTTCAAGCTACTAGTATATTGGACTCTCTTTTAAAGCTTTGCAGAACGCATTTCTCAGACATGTCGGCACAGTCTGCAACTGCTCTGTAGGCTGGTGTTTCGTATCAAATATGATCCAATGATAGCCATGTCGCAGAAGCGGACCGACCCACATTTGAAACCGATAGTCAAACACATTTGTAGCTCTCATGCGCTTGGATGCCTCGCCAAACCCTCCCACTGCTGCGGCATGCTGCGGCTGTTGGTTTGGTCAGCCTGTTCGGTGCAGGCGGAACGCTACGGGATCACATGAGTCTGGAAGCTAAAGCACCCGAGAGTGTCCATTGACATAATGTGAAGCCCCCCAGGGAAAAAACTATGATGTCCACTCATCAAAATTCAAGCATTAGCTGTTCGAATTTGAATATCATATAAGATCATATATCATAGTATCAGTTAACCAAATAATATCAATTAATATCATGAAACATTATGATATGATTTCACAATATTATAGAAATAGTTTATCTTAATTAATATCATATCATTTCATATTATTGTCAGGTTCTTTCCCTGACATCACCTTCCTCTCCCTCCCAAACAAGTCATCGCTGCCAGGTTCTCTTCCAGCTTTTACCGCACAGCGCGGGGCCGGCTTCCCCGCGACTTGGGAGACGCTTGGCGAGGGTGGTGGACTAGGCCCGAGGAACCCGGTGGTTGGTTAGCGCTATACATGTTCCACTTTTGGGGTGGAATAACTTTTATTGGGGGTGACATGTTCCAGCTTCAAGATTCTAAAGGTTGATTTATCATGAGTTATTTTGCAATTTTGAGGTGTTTTGCAGTGAGGCAGCTGGCTGCCGGCGGTATTCTCACTCCACCCAATCTTCGAAAACATATTCATCAAATGGAAACTTCAGATGCGGCTGAAGCACATCAGCTTCACCTCGGAGGTGATCCAAAGGCCTCCATTGCTCTCAAGGAATCTGATTGGATTGATTGATGGGAAAAATTGCAGGAACCTCCTATATTTCATGGGAAAATCCATGGTTTCCTGTAGATTTTCCCTTAAACCAATCCAATGAGAATCACACGGAATCACCTTTGATGCTGTCGCCTCAGGAATCTCCGCGCGTGGTTGCAGGATGGAGGCGCTAGAGGTTTGGATGCCGTGACGCTGGTGGAATCGGAAGCGAGTCGCGCTGGTCGTGGGCTGTTTGGCAGCAACCTGATCTGGGGGATGTATCCAGTTCTGATGCATCCAGAGGGTTCTGATGGTTTTTGGGGGGCTGGGATATGGATATGAACAGACACCATAGGGGAAAAGGGGAAAACTTGTTGGGAGTCGAAGCCGGAAGCCCAAAGAAGGTGTAGCGAATGGCTCTGAGTTGGGATATGTTGAAATCGTTTGGGCCCAAATGGTTTGGTCATGTTTGGCTAGTTATGTCGACCATGATGTGATTTGTATCAATTTGCAAATATTTGTCAAAGCTACTCAAAGCTGACCCAGACCAGCGAACATCAATGGGCTGGATCTAGGGCAAGACTAGAAGGCATCCCACTGCTCCTGTTGAAGCACCGGGTCCAGCCTAATCTTCAACACCCCCCCATAAAGCATGGTTCAGTTAGTGCTAATTTGCGACCATAGAATGGGGGTGTTTTAATAATATGTATATATATATATATATATTTATACTATACACATAATATATATATATATACACATAATATATATATATATAGATATATATTTATATACACATAATATATATATATATAGATTTGAATTATATGTACGAATTATATGCATATTTTCATTATTATTATCATTGGTTTTAGCAGCACTATTATAATTATGATAAGTTATTATATGTTTCATCAATATTGTTGTGATCATATGAATGAAATGACATTCCATCCCCTCAAAAGTGACCCTGCAGATCCACCAGCCAAGCTGCCACGAGGCTGCTGGCACAACGGAACTTTTCCCAGGCGGAGTTGGTCGTCTCAATTCCCCGCAGCTTGTGCCTGACAGCAGAGGCCAATCAGCAACGACCCGAAGAGAGGATGGCGGCTGCCCTGTTGCGGGAGAAGTGTCTGGGAGAGGAATCCCAATTTCGAGCCCCTTGGCCAACTGGTGATGTAAATGGGAGCTGTGCAAGAGGAGGTCCTTGACCAGTATAGTATAGCCTAGTGATGTCTAGTGTAGGTGATTCTTGGACTTCAGAACATCGGGACTGGTTTAATGATTGAGTTTCCATTCCTTATGTTGAGAAGCCCCAGCAAAAAAAAATCCTTATGCTGTCCACTTGGAATCTAGGCAGTGGGTTCTCGAAGTCTCCCTTTGTTGGACATACCCGGCCCTGACCCAACAACTCAAAAGATGGGTTCGTGTTGATCGTGTTGTCTTGTGAGTGAAGGTCAAGAGCAGTACCGGCTCTCAACCCCCAAAGCCCCAAGCCAACAGATTTCGGATTCTGATCCTTGTAGCAATAGATAAACAGTACCATGAAAAATACCATCCAATCATACAATCCTTATTTTTCAAGGCCCTCCCCAGGCCTACATCGACTACTTGTTGATGTATCCAAGCTGGACACATCCCGCACTGCTGGACGGTGGGTGGAGGCGCCACTTCGCCGCCAGCCCAGGGGCTCTGCGGAGGATCCGTTTGGCGAGGAGCCGAGGGGTCGTGCAAAGAGTTGTTGAAGTTGTTTTGGGAATTTGAAGGGCCTCACACTGATGGAAAAACGCCACAAAGATCCACAAAGCAACTATTTCCGCCATGCCATCCGTATGTCATCAATGTAATTCTGGGATATACGTATAAGTATAAGTGTCAATATTCCATACATGGAAGGCGTTGGCCATTTAGAACTTCTTCCAACCATACTGTGAGCGGATAGCGGTAGTGATGGTGTGAACATGTGTGAAGTGACCAGTCTTTGGCCAGGGAAATTGTCCAACAATTTCAAAATCCTTACTGAGGTAAACCCAACAGCAAATAACAGCAAAGCATCCCCAAGCACGATTTATGAAACTGGGCATGTTATTGCTAATGATGTTTGTTGTGACCACCTTATATGATACAGTACTGGGATGGCTTATTGCTGTATTGCCATAGTTGTTACCACGATTCTTTTCTAAAAAATATCGTCATTACGATCATCAGTATCATGATTCAGTTTCATTGATAAATATCATATAATATTATCACACTAAACGATAATGGTCAAGACCATGTATAGTATAAATATGTATACATGTATGTATGTATATTCCGCTTGTACGTTGGGCGTGCCGCACTAGAAGATGAAACCCCATGCCTCCAGGATGAGAGCTGCCGCTGCTGTGCTGCGAATGAGCTCCTGGAGCGACCAGGACAAGCTGAATTAGCCCATGATGTGCTGGAGACCAAGACGGAGAGAGAAAAATATATATATTACACACACACATATACATATATATATATATATATATGTATGACATATAAGTATAGCACCATCAAAAAGATGGAACTGTGTTTTATCACTGATTAGTAGTATTTCAATGTTCTACTTTTTTTTGGGTGGTGGGTTGCTAGATATACAATAAATAAAAATAACACAGATGAAAGGACTAACTAATAACTATATATACATATATATATATACACATACACATGACATGTATGTACAGCCAACACTAAAAATACAGAATTGGACAGCGCCAGTTGCCGGAGGAGCAACTGGAACACACCGTCTAACGATGCCTAAAAGGGAACCCCTGTGGCGACCCTCGCAGCCCCACCAGGAGGTGCGCTGGGCCTTGGCAGCTGTGGGCAGCCGTGCTTTTCCAGATGGATCTGGGCTGATGATGTGTCCCTTGCTGGATCTGTTGAACCATGCGCAATCTGCAGGTGTGGCAGGGTCGCTTGTCGGATCGATATGAACTGCCATGGGGGCTTCACAAATCAAGTGCAAAGGTCGATTTTGTTGCAGAAATCCGTGGGTGTTTTGATCATCGGCTTCCAAAGGATATCCAAAAATGATCCAAACATTGGCATTGATGAGCAATACTGAAATTACTCAAAATGTGCATTCTTATTCTTATTGATGCCTTTTCGCCCCAGACAACTTCAATTTCGACCCATTCCATAATTACCCATTCAGCGTTCTTCGTGGACGGTTAAAACAGGCCACCTGATGACAGCACTTCTCATTCCCATGATCCGCAAAAGCCGGTTCTGGGATTAGCCACCTCAAAACTAACAGAGGAACCACCGTTTTTGGGTTCGATGTGAGGTTTGGGGGCATATCCACCAATCCACAAACCTATGATCCAAAACCATCCAACACCAGCAGGTCCACCATGCGGTTTCCTGCGTTTGGAGGGTGCTGTGGGGATGGTGGCAGAGCGGGACATTCAGGCGCCTTTTTTTGTCGGGTGTTTCCGCCATGCTGGGACGGTGGCTATAGATAAATATGCTAAATCATCATTTAAAAAATGTTTGGCAAGGGGAATCATGATACTGTAATCATCCCAAAATTACCTTCCTCATTTGTTTCAGGTGAGTGAATGTAGGCAACACATGTGGGTGTTCCAACCAACAAGACTAGGGAAAGGATGCTGAGACGATTGGTGAATATCGGTAATGAATGGGAATTAACTCATGAAAACTGTGATTGTCACCAACAAACATTTCAAACCAACAATGGGAGCAATACAAGAGCGTACCGTAACCCACACGCAAAGCTGTTGGTGAGGGAACCATTGGGCGGGATGGACATTCATTGGTTGGTAGAGACTCTGAAAATCATTAGGAGAAATCTCGACAGGGGAACCGTGTCCCGATATTGGTCATTTTGTCCCTGGCTCAACGTGGCAACCCCTGCCAGCTTCGAATTTAGGACACTTCTTTGGATGAGATGATACTGTAGGCCGTAGGACCGTATGATTCACCCTCAGATAAATGTGTGCAGATAGTAGAGCCCAACTTCAAAGATGTTGGCGGTCATCTCAACAGGCATGAGAAAGTGTTCTTTCTGCGTCAAATCTGGCATTTTTTGGCTGTTAATTTTCCTCTTACCAATGGCAGCTTGGGTGCTGGGCCCTGGAGATCAGCCGAGATAGGAACAGTCTTTGCCACATATTGTGGTCTTTCTAAGAGCACAGCAGGGTAACCAGGCGAACTATGAATATCATGTGCAGCAAGAAATCACGGACATCTCTATGAATCAAATTTTCTACCAAGTTTCCTGGGCTTCAGGGCTCCCAAGTCCAATCCCCAAAGCAGCACCTCCCAGTTTCATCCACTTTCCAATCCCGTTCCAAGTCATCCCCAGATGTGAGGCCGACGAAGAGCTTTGTCATCTCTATGCCTTGTCGCCTAGCTCCACCCTCTTTGTCGCCAAGCTGCACAGCCTCCAGGATCCGTTTTGGACAGTCCCGAACTTTTACGGCAAAACCCTGCAAAATCAAGATCCAACATTTTCGCTTCAATTTCGGAAGTGTCCTCATTTTTTGGGGCGCCCAAGAATTCCCAACTTTCCTCATGGTTTTTCTCCATCTTTGTGGCTCTGAGGCCAGCTATGGCTTTGTCCCCAGCGGTGGCGCGGGGGGCTTTGAGGAGACCTTTGTGGCAGCTGGGCCACAAACGATGGGGATCAACCATCCCCCAATGACTCACCATTTTGATAGGTGAAATTCCAAGCCCAAATGGGTGGCCTATGGCATGGTTTTACCCACTTTACTGTTGGTTTTGCTATTTTATTTGATTGAGTAGTTGCATTTTTATATACATCTAAACAACTCTTACATCCATTCTTTGACTTACGAATCTATGATCATGTATAGATGACACTCATGGTATTGGAATCAAACTTGTGGGTTTGACTACTTTGACTAACAGACTAGCAAAGCGGCTTTTTTCAACTGGCGCACACTTGAGATAGCATTTTCCATCAATTTCATTGGTGCACTCTGTGGATTTTGTGTCTGATTTCCTCGGATAGAAGGGACTAATAGATTTCACCAAAAGGCTGGGGAGCCACCTTTCAGTGAAAGGATATGAAAAGGTTATCCAGATCCTTGGCCATCCTCCTTTCCAAACACTTTTGCTGCTTCTATCTACAAAAAAGATCGCCGTAATTCTGATTTATCCAAAGGGTTCAAAGGGACCAAAAAATTCTTCAAGACGTTTAATGTGGCACAATTAGCTGATACTATGGATGGTTTATGGCATTGGGTTTACCCGCCATGAGTTTCCCATGACTGGACGATGAAAACCAAGGAAGTCTCCGCCGCGTCCCTCAGCGAGCCTCACCTTAAAGCCCTGGCACGACGTGGGCTGCGAGTGAGTCGGGACCTGGGTTGCAACGAAAAATGTCTAGTTGCTTTATCTTGGTTTCCATTCTTTTTCAGAGGTATTGGGGAGAATGCCCATTGACATCCATTGACTGTTGACTTCTATTCACCTGAGATGTTTGTGGTGTAGCGTATTGCCCAACTCGAGTGGGCCCCACCCTGTGCCGACACCAAGGCCGCAGGCGGCTGCTGCTCCGACTCTTTGGGAACTTGGGCAGTAGCCTCATCCTGCCGGTGGCAGCCTGGACGCGATTTCTGGGCTGGTGTGGGTCAAAATCGACCACGGATGGACTTGAAATGAATATCATAAAGATGACCAAAAAATGTCGACCACAACGGGACGTACATCTACTCATTCCATCACACCCCAGGACTTGATGAGAAGCACAAGGGGAAAACTCACCCGGTTTCCAGATGTTTCCAGTAAGATCACCTTAGATATCCTCAAATCAACCCACCTCGATGAGCATCCCACCTGGCAAGTAATGACCTTGGTGATGGTAAGTGCCAGATTCCTTGAGTTTTTCCAGGCTTGCGACTGCGCAGAATCCATGCGATCAGTGATAAGAAATTAGTCATGTTATGTATTAATTGCCCATGACCGTTGGTATCCGGTTGGTTCTTGTCCCTATCTGGAGTTGGCATCCATATTTGCTTTTTTTTTGGTATTACGTTGGATGCATATTCATTAATCACGTATGATTCAATCCATATCTCCCGTTTATGGGACCGCCATCTCAGCAGTAAAGTTTTGGCCAACAAGGCCAGATTGCTGACGCTGCCAGCTGCAGAGCTTCACCGGGAAGTGGAAGTCTTTGAGAAGTGCCAGGCGGACTTCCGCTTGGAAAGTGGGGTGATGATTGATAGAGGACGTACAGCTGGGAAACATGTTGAACTGGGCTGAAAACAAGCTTGGTAGCATCAGCATTCGTGCCTTTGTCATCAACTACCTAGGCTTCCAAATCAATTGTACCCAAGGTTTCAGGGAGGTACACGATGATATGAGCAACAAGACACAGGCGGGACAAGGGTATCTTTACCCAAAGTGGTATCCCTCACAAAAACGGAGATGTACAGTACCCAATACTGAATCATTGGGATGATCCTGAGCAGTACTGAGTAATACTGAGTATACATGTATAGACTGCATAGACTGTTAGAGGGTCGGCTTCCCACATTGGGTACCCACAAAATCCACCATGTGATGCTAAATGGCCTGGCTGCGGGCTCTAACTTTGGGCCTTCGATTTTGGGGAAGCTGAACCTAAGTCTCATAGGACAAGACTGCAGGGAACCCTACCCACAGCCTGCGCAGACCTAATGGAGGGTCCAGGCAGATAGCATCATATATATATATATATATATAGACATACACACATATATATATATAGCGATTGTTTTTCCATGTTTTTCCTAAGGGTTTCCAGAACATGTTTCCCTTCTCCAGTTCTGCGACACATATCGCCAGGAGTTGCCGGATCCTGAGCTGGAGTTCCTTGCAGCGAATTTGGCATGGGGCTCTGTCAACTCAAATCAGTGATTTCATCCAGATGGATAGGATATGATAGGGTCGGATAGACAGGCTAGAAAAGACAGATTAGATAGATTGCATAGGATGGATTTGATGAATAGGACGGATAGGATCAATAGGATCGATAGATCGGGAGATAGATCAGCATGCATACGTGCACATATACCTATTCATAGGATCAAACAAAACAAAAAACACGACACACATATTTGGCATATATGTCCACTCCTGGATGTAAATGCAAACCTGTGGATGCTCCCCAACATTGGGGCGCTGCGATTCCAACGTTGGGCTTGCAGGCTGAAAGCCTGTGCTCTGGCTGAAGGATGGCTGAAGGATCAGCACCAAAAGACTCGCCACGGCCTGGCCTCCCTGGAGGCTGGGGGGTGATCCCGCTTCACCAATGGTTGGGGACCCTTCAGCAGCTGGGGGCCCAGAGATTTCTGTGACCTTTTTCAGGGCCCCATGATATTGATTTTCCACACTGGAAGAAGGCACAAAAGGGCACAAAAACCGCAAAGAAGAACAGTTTCAGTTGAAGTCTCCCATTTGTCCACCGGTTTTTGCCTTGCTGAAGTGGTCCAGCAAATGCAGGACACTCGCCCTGGTGTTGTTTGATTGCTAGCTGCACAGGAGTCCGACGAAGTGCAACGGGCAGCTGCGGAACTCCTGAGGTCGGAGAAGAAGTTGATGAAGACAGCCTTGGAGTCTGGGCTATTTATTTGGACAATACTTGGACAAGATAATGTATTGATTCTAGAGGCCCCTGTTCTGTGATTTTCGGATGATATGTCGATATCTTATGATATCTTCTTTTACAGTTTTTAGAGCAGTTCTACTCGGAGAATTTTGGATACTATCTGATCAATTTAGTGTAACTATCGATCTTAGAGCCTTTACTAGCAGATTTTGGAGAATGTGTTGATAGCTTGCTGTATAGATTTGATGACTCTTTCTATATTCGTCTTTTCTTGGCACCATCTGACCATCTGAAAAAAATAGTGCGTTTCTGGTATTTATTCAGATAATTTGGGAGACCGCGTGGAATTTGCAGCTTTGATCGGCAATGAAGAGATTTTTTAGATCTCTATTTGGACACTTCAGGAAAATTTATGATAATTGCAACGTTATGCGACCATGATGACCATGACGACCATGACGACCATGACCGTTGCACCTGGGCCAGACATGGCTGAGGACTGGCTGGAAGAACGCAAAGAAAGAACCGCAGCTCTGGTGCTAAAATAGGGCGAAAGGGACGCGAAAGGGATGTGGGGACATGTGGAAGGGATATGAAGGGATGTGAAGGGATGAGGCAAGACAAGCAAAGTATAGATATATATAAATAGCTGTAAACAGCTCAAAGCAGCTCATCGGGGCACGAAGCTGAAGTTTGGACACGGGACCCAACATGACTCCATGACTCTGTCCGTAGCATATTGCATTGCATCCGAAAGAGGAATCATCTTGGGATCTGAAATCTGAATATCCACATCATCACGAGAGCCTGGGCGTGGCAAATCGTGGCAATACAATGTCCATATATTTCCATATTCCGCCGCAACTGTTTTCAGCTTACCTCAGCGCTTGATGGAATGCAAGCGACAACTCCAGCAGCAACCATCAGATCAGAACCCTAGCTTCCAATCATTTCCCAAAATCAGATCCTTTCAGATCCTTTCCGCTCTCAGTTGCCATGGCGGCCATGACGACTGCATTTGTTCCAGCGTCGACCCTACGCTTAGCACCGGCTGCCAGGAACCATGTGGAGGTGCGGAGCAGGGTCCAAAAACTCCATCTCGGCTGCCAGTGATCAGATATGTACAGATATGCCCGATAGTTCCCATGGACCAGAACAGATCAGAACAGTATATTCACTGTATATTCTATGATTTCCTCTGGGTGGGTTGAACACATGAATCAGATAAAATATGATAAAATCATGCCACTCCGAGCGTTCGGGATGCCCTGCCAGGCTCCTAACAATGCTGGAGCCAGTGGAGCCCATGAATTTCGGTCCATTAGGACTGCAGCGCCCATGCTACTGGCAGCGGCATTTGGTGCTGCCAAGAGGATCTGACCTCAGATTGGAACACAGCTGGGAATGGGCTGTTGAGCTGTTGAGCCACAAGATTTTGAGGTTAAAACATGTTAAAACCCTGAGAATGATTAAGACATGTTAAAGGTTGGTTCCATTGGGTTCCTGATGTGTGAGCCATAGCCACTTCTGAAGCTTGAGGCAAGGTCACAATTCACCGCATGGAATTGTCACGGACATAGAGTGGTGCTCCTGTTGAGATGCATGCGTGGGTGAAAATATGACCCCTTCACAAAAATTGCAGATTTGCGGTGATTACTATTCCTATGAAGCCATTCATTTGTGGGTATGTTCATTTCATCCATTCTATGGCGGATCCCTGATTTTTTGTTGGTAGTTAAACCTTTCTTACTACTCGATGGTTTCCCTATTGTTTCTCAATAGTTGTCATTGTCATGTCCCTTACCATTGTTGCCACTAGTCCCATATACCATCCATTTAGCATCCATTTACCAATGGTGTACCAGTGTTTTCCCGAGGTTTACCACGGTTTTTCACCATTTTCTGGCTCCAAGGAGCCACACTGGAGCTTCCCGGCCTCAAGCGCCTGCCGTCTCGGTGGTCTCCTTAAGAGCGGCAGCTACTGAGCTGCTGGCTGAAGGAGCTCCCATCTACATTCCACCATGGATGGGGGATGTTTGAGATTGGAGTGATGGAAATCAATACTATCATACTATCAACACCTATGAGCCATTTAATATTGGAATTTTATGATTGATATTGATTGATTCATTATTGCATTGTTCACCATCTACTATCAACCATAATTATATAGTTAGACAAAAAAGTACATTACATGACTTCTTGGGTTGTTGTTGTTTTTTTTTTAAAGATTATCAAGGGGAAAAAAGGATGAACCTTTCGAAATAGGGGTTGATATGGGTTGCTGGATGTTGATCACCTAGTTAAAATCAATTCAAACATACTATAGAATATGTTTCAAGGGGTTGAAACCACCCCATTGATGGGGGCAATGATAATCTTGATAGGGGTCGCTGACCCATGTAATTCCGTTTGCAAGATCGTACCGTTGTTTTTTTGGGGCTACCTTTTGGGGCGCAGCAGTCTAAAAGACGATATCAGATGCGGATGTGGTAAACTCAAGGCCGTAACCATCCCCAATATTACCATCGATGGTGGATATCTACTATCTCCAAATGATACGTTTATTGTTGGGTTTATCACATTATTCCAATGGTCCATTCTTCTTCGGTTATTGTTGGTTACTTTACCATCATCAATGACTATATTAACAATCATCCTAGACATCCATTCGTACTAGGAAAAAAGTACCCCCCATGGTGTCGTACTAGTTTAAATTAAAACGCATGAAAAACGGCGAATCGTTCAAATATTGTCAACATATTGATCTTCGTGTTGTTTTTTGAAGCGTATTACTTTTTTGGGGCACCGAGCACAAACGGACAGAAAAACATAACGCAATTCGAGCGCAATTTTGCGCAACTCCAGCGCGATTTGAAAAAGTAATTAGTACACTTTGCAAAAATCCACCAGCAAAATCGTTTACTTGTTGGAAGGCGACCACTTTTTTGTAAAACGTCATCAAAATTGTTGAAACGACTACTTTTCAATTCGTGTCACTTTTTTCTAGTACAAATGGATGTCCAGGATTGTTCATTGTTCCGTCATTATTGACCACTGGTAACCATTAGTATAACCGTTACTTACCTTACAATCACTATCATGAACCATTGTTAGCCATTGTGAACGATCAGTACCCATTATTGGCCATTATATTAGCCATTATATTAGCCATTATCAACTTACCCAAATTCGGAGAGACAATCGACTGCTGCAGGCGTTGTGGACGCAGAAGAAAGGGCCAAAAAGATCAACTTCAATAGGCTCTTTGTGTGTGCAGCAGATGCGGAAATGGGATAATGATGTAGTGTGGGGCTGGGTATGAAGAGGGGAATTCAACTTGGCCATTATTGAATACTATTGATCGGAAACAGCATAGTGCAGCATAGGGAGAACCAGTGTCTGCGATGTGATTTAAAATTTTGATAGTGACAACTACCTGTTTGAATCAAAAGGTACTTAGTACTTAGATGAGATTATTACTTCTCATGACGAAGCTGAGCAATCAAGTCGTACAGAACAAAGCATAACGCAGTACTTAGTACAATCCCAAACATGTCACTGCTTGCAGCTCCGTTTCACTCCTCACCGCGCTCAATCACACGCTTCCACACTTTTTTCTGTCGCTATCCTATTTTTTGCTTTCGTGCAGGTGTCCAGGGCCTTCTTGGGAACGGAGAGTTTCATGTGTTTTTGGGTCTCTTACCCAAACCTTCACCAAAGCAACCTTGTCGACGCCTCCCATCCTGCCAGGCTCGGGTGGTATGACCAGCAGGACTGAATGTGATGCTGTGATTTTGTATGCCAACGACCAGTTGCCACATGTTACAACTGAAGTCCAGAAATCAAGATTAAGATGTGACTATTGGAATATTAATGAATATCATATTTATGATATTTTATATTATTAATATTTGTGCCAAAAAACTTCAGTTTCAGCAGCAAATTTTGGGACGCCTGATTTATAGTCACTGTGTTATTTATATGTATTTTTTGGAAGGGTGAACAAGGAACAAAACCAGAAACCGCCCATTTGAAAGACAGAAATGCTGCAGCCCAGCCATCAGGTGCCATACTGCTGGCGCACAGGAGCTTGAAGCTGTGTATATTGAAGCGGTGTGCTACTACTACGGTGCTTTGATTGATGGAGCCTTTCTTTTTCAAATTAAAAAGGAGCCAGTCCACTATCAGAACTATGATGAACAGATTATGTCAGAACTATTATCACAAATGGATTTTAACTATTATGAACTCTTCTATGCTCTTCTGAGTAAATCTTTTGATGGATGTTGGGTTCTTGACAGCATGAATCAGTTTTCTCCATGTGAGTCAGGTGCTCCCAAGACGCTCAGCTGCACCACAGCGGATGGCCAAAGAATCTCCCAGCGGTCCATTTAATTTGGGTTTGTCATGTTTGTCCGAAAATACCCTCTGGTAAACTAACAGTTTGCTATTGAAAATGGCCATTTATACTGTAGTTGATTTTCCCGTCAAAAATGGTGATTTTCCATAGCTATGTTAGTTTACCAGAGGGTAGTGTCTCAGTGCCTCCCTAAAATCCACTGGTTAACCATCATTATCCCTTAATTCTAGTAGCCAGGAGCGAACATCCTGCCATTGCCTGCAATCATGTGCTTTGGGACTGTTTTGACTTGGCACTTGGATTGTTTTGGATTGTTTCCGGATGTTCTTGGAACTTCATTTTAAGTTGGTACAGTCAAGACAATATTTGGCGCCCAGTGGCCTCAGTGGCCTCTCGTCATGTCTCATCAGCAAGGAAAGAGATTCTGACTCCAGAAGAGTATGACAAGTTGGCCGCGTACCTCGACAAGAAGAAATCTCCACTTCGAAAGCTGAAGGATGACGAAGTCAGGCCTTTGTGGTTGCTGACTCAGGTAGTTGGAAAGTTGGACAATTTCAGGAGCCCCTCAGTCCATCATAGTGTGCTTGATCTACATAGGCAAATCTGGTGCTTTGGAAACAACTTCACTCTGGTGAGCGGGGACGGTTCTCAGTATTTTTCATTTTTTTTGGTCGATCATGGTAATAGAAGATCATCCAGATTGAAGTGGCTCAACCCACCAGTGATCATCTCGATTTCTGGAGATATCGCCCCGAGTGAGCCACGGGCAGGTTCATTGAAGCCAGCATTGCATACTACAGAGGGAAGCCGATCATGTCGGACGACGACTACAAAGAGCTTCGCAGCATGGCACGAAACGCGCAACGGACTCGCTGGGATTCGACCATCCCAACATGACGTTTCGGTGTGGTAACATGTGGTAACTAGTTAAATAATGTTAAATATGGTCGTGTGGCCGACCAGAAAACAATATAAAAAACATTGCCCCCAACCTCATGGAGGGATGGTTCTACCATCCATTTCTGGTGAACTTGGGAATGGTTTAGGATTAATCGGGTTAACCACATGAGTTGACTTCGTTCGATCTTCGCTTCTTCGCCATCCAAGGATCCAAGGTCTCCAAATCCGGACGGCGGAAGGACATGACTGCCGTGATCATGGCAGAGCGCAGCAAGCAGTTTCTGAATGATGAGGAAATGAAGAAATTCGAAGAAGCGTTTTACAATGCCAGGAGGGGCTTGGAAACTGCGCAGAACGGCGTAAGCACCATGAACTTTCTGAAATGTTGGTAATTGATGGTAATGATGTGCGATTTGTAAGAAAAACATGTGTGTGTGTGTACGTGTGTCTCAAGTATGTTGCATATACGTTGGATATTTGCAGAGGATTGTGGCCCGGTTAGAAACTCTTTATTGCCACCGGGGTCATGCCACTTGCAAACACTGGTGAACACTTTGCAGTCAGAACACCCTTAGCGCCATGCCAGGGAGTACGATTTCAAGAACCTTGTGCCTTGGTAGTGAAAGATAGTGAAAGCATGAAAGTGAAGGTGGACTTCTGAAGATTCATCAAGGTTGCGTTGCATTTTCTGAGATCTAAGATAAGATGATACAAGTATATTATGTAGATGCATGTAGTATAAGAAGCTCCAGTGGTTTCAAGGATCCCGACATGTCCGAGACGGACATATTACCACGCCTGGTTCGGAAAGCCACGCAGCCTTACATGGCCAGACCCAGAACTCGCGAAACGAAACGAATCCTGCCGGAGTTGAGGATTCATATGCCTTAGCGGACTTGGAGGAGCTTTATATCGATTCATTATGGTGTGACTTGGGCCCACCAGATTGATGACACTTGTATTATATATCTTGTAGCATGTGTATATATATATATATATATTCATGCATACATATAAATAGATAAATATATATATATATATATACATAGCCAATATAGAAACCAA
The DNA here is from genome assembly GCA_003297045.1 of Symbiodinium sp. clade C Y103. Taxonomy (NCBI): domain Eukaryota; class Dinophyceae; order Suessiales; family Symbiodiniaceae; genus Cladocopium; species Cladocopium sp. clade C. The sequence goes on along the minus strand of BGPT01000163.1, from coordinate 133,215 downwards.
ACATCAATGTTTTGGGCGTAGTGTCATTGATTTTGAGCCCGAGCTCATTTTGCTTCATTGCTTGCGGACTCGGCCATGGATGATCCAGGACAGCAGCAGTCAGGAAACCATGTGAAAATATGTTTTTTCCAAGTTTTCCACAGGTGTCCATGCATGGTACACTTTGCAATACCATCTAGCCACAAGACCCACAGCCGGCGTCGCTTTTTCTGTTTTTTTGCTTCAAGGCTTCTACCGCGAGAAGCGTGCCCTGCTCAGCGATGAGAAGTTCGATACGTTGAAGAAGGTGCTGTACCAGACGCTCACTTTGCGGTGTGAGCCAGTTCTGTGGGATGGATTGAACGGATTGAATGATGGTAACCGTTGGTAGGCCCACCATCCACCACCCAAAAACGTATTGAACGATGTTAAAAGCGTGATCTATTCACTTGAACATGTGTGTCATATAAAAAGATGGTTTTGTCAGATCCAGGGTTGGCGAAAAATCCCTTGGGGATGTGGTTACTGCAGTACCCACTCCATCAATGACTGGAAGAATGCCATGACATGCTGCTCCTTGCAATGCAAACTTGTCAATTGAGACTGTTAGCTCAACAGCACTCACGTTCCAATCACGCTGCTCAGGCAATGAATCTGTAAGACCTCCCAACCCAGAAAATTTGGATCCTGTGGGCGCATTTAGAAATATTGAAATATATGGATGTCAATTATATTCAATTAAGAAATCATTCACCCTGCTGGATCCCCATACCAACGCTATGTTTTACACCCCAGCATTTCTTGTGGGACCCCTACTCAGGAAGGGATCTCGCTTTCCAACTTTGAAGAGGCTGGAATTGAGCTGCCACGTCGGGTGAAATGTGCACGTTGCTCCATGCAGATTTCAGCCAAATATTGCAGCTTCTTCGTGCTTGTAGTTTAAGTTTTCTATATGTTTCTACTATTTATCCTTGTGGGTGATCCAACCCTAGATCATGAACACTCTTTTGGTGGATTGTACCCGAGACTTGGGTCATACCATCCTCCAGTGGCACGGCAAAGAAACCGCATGGTTTGACGTCCTTCACCTTTTGCACATGAGGACTTGCAAAAGCTGGGGTAGACAATCTCTGGTTGCTCAAGAGTTTTTGGATCAACCATGCCACCGATCTTCTGAACAGTTGCATCCAAAAAGAGTGTTTGTCATATGCAGGTGCTTAGTCAAAATTGATTGTGATTGAACATGGGGCACATGAACATACAGAAAGGTACAGTCCGCAGGAATGGCACGCTTGAAGAATACTGTGTGTACAGATGGGAATGTGAAGAAGTGAGAGGATACAGTAGTAGATGATGGTACAATTGCACATATTCATGCGCAGTCGTCTTTTCTCACAGACTTGTCGATATCTAGATATCGATTCGCACAATCTCGCATATGTTTTTCGTTTTTTGGTTCAACATCACTTTCCTGAATAGTGGTTGGACCCTAGGTGATGTCACAGAGGACGATGGAACTCTTTGCAGATAGACGTGTCATGACATGTGTTTCCCCAGATATCACCGCAGCGTCAGGTTTGAAGTGGCCTTCGTGGAAGCTTCGATTGCCTGGTACCGTGGTGAACCCTTGATGTCAGAGGACTGGCACGATGTGGCAGGAATAGACATTTTCGAATATCGAATATGATCCACATCCGGAAGCATCCAATATATTCCAATATGATCATATATCATATATAATCATATCATAATCATGTGCTGTTTCTTAATGGTGTGATTCCATAATGTGATTGGCGCGTAAATGTTTGGGTAGTGGATCATCCAATATGATTAAAGAGTGGCTATCATTGTTGACGGTGGTGTTTGAATCTTGTGCCCTGTAGGCTTTGCCAACGCCCCACACACACACACATTTCACGAGGGAGAAGTGTTGGTTTGCCCAACCATTTTTGGCGTAACGAAACTCCACATTACCACTGCGAAACCTCAGCAGGAAGAGTTTCAAGAGCTGAAGGCCAAGGTCAAAGCTTCTGGAAAGCGAAAAGATGTCACGGTGCCATGGCCCAACATCACCTCCAAACAACATTGTTGCATTATGTTTGCATTGTCTATCATTATCTTACATTTGAACCTTCTGATTTGCAGGCAACAAGAAGTTACACCGTGAAGATCCGTGAAGTGTAGATCTAGAAATGGTTCGAGAAAATCACAGCAGACCGGGATGCCTGGAAGGTTTTTTTGTGCTTCGTTGCGGGTTGTGGATCCCCCTGGATCCCCAGCAGAAGCTGAGGCGTTTTTGCTGTACGAGCGCGGCGGGCAATTCCTGGATGCGGAGCAGTATGCTGCCATGAAGGAGGAGTATGACCGGCTGGGAATCAGCCCCTTGGACCAATGCACAAAGCAACAAGCAGCGGCCTGACAAGAAGCGGCCTGGAAACCACAGAAATAGGGCGCCGCACAAAGATAAGATACAATCAAACATAATCAAACATAATCATATGATAAGATTTCTATCATTTTAATATACTACAATCATATGAATCATCATAGTTGATCAGTAGTTTGTGAACCAGCAATCAGGTTGTACTCATCGATGCTCAGATAGCAGGTGCTGTGAATCTGGAGCAGTGCACCGTGGCCCAGATGGAAGAGATGTATGTCGAGGCACGCAACTGGAGGGCGGGAGGTTTCTACATGGTTTCTACATGGTTTCTACATGGTTTCTACCATGAATCACTGAAAAATCGAGGGTTTAGCCAATTTTTTGGGGATGGTAGGCTGGCAGGGATCCATATTTCTAGGATAGAAGGAAACTGCCAACCATGAAGGATAGTGGAAAGAATAGTGGAGTTGGGTATTGTTGTCTCACCTGACATCCCTGCAGCTTTCAAGGGTTGGCCACTGACTTGAGTCCCCAAAGTCATGAGGGTCCAGCGGTCCACATGTAGAAGGGGAATCCGCATCTACTTTTCACCCACTTGGTGACTTCAACAATGGGTACTCCATCCACTGGTTTTTGTCGTATGTTTGTCATCATTTTCCCATGAACATTAGCCACAACTGGGTGATACTGGGTGTATGGCCTTACATCATTTTGGCCACCACACCCATGGCCCAGTTGCTAGGGCCTGAGGACCCCTGGCCCAGTGGGTAGGGCCATAGACCCCATGGATGCTGCTTGAAGAGCCAGGCGCTTTGGGCTTACTACAACGATGGCAAGCAACTGCTCAGCGATGCCCAGTTCAAGACACTGAAAGAGGACCCAACCCAAAAAATACAAGATGGTTTTCGTAGAAATAGATGGGTGGATGGATAGATAGATAGATCGATAGATAGATAGATTTCGGTTGACATAGAGACATGCAAAATAATGCACACACATAGTATGTATATCTGATTTACACACGTAGTTTCCAATTACATATGTTGCCGCATAGGCTTGTCGCTGTACGATGTAGTCAAGATGACAAGTGTTTGTTTTGCCCTGCTGAGACCGAAGATGGCGGCATTCTATGTAGGCTTGCGGTTCCACAGATTGTACTTCCATCACAAGAAGATTTGGATCATGATTCCCAGTTGACTCTTGTTGACTCCGGGCTTTGGCTCGGTCAGGGGAAAAACGCCAGTGGTATTTCCAGCCAGCAGCATCCGCAGGAGCTAACATGGCAAGGATCTGGCTTCCCAGCCTTGCGCCGAAATGAGATTGAATTTGTGAAGGCCCTGTGCAGACCTGTGTCTCTAAATGACAGTGTGCAAATTCTAAAACATGGATGGATCTGGGTCAACAGTGAAAAAGATGTAGGCCAAGCTCGGCCAAGTATGGAAAATCAAGAAGGTTTGACTCATTGTACTGGGAATATCTGGAAATGATTTGGACATCCTGTTTGTATATCAACATCTGCGGAGCTTTGCCAGCCACGCATGGCAACAATCCGCAAGTCAAAGTGGCTCAAGATCCACCTCACCATCAATGATGATTTCATCCCAACACTGGCTTCCGAATCATGGCACAATCAGCCTAGATTTGAATCAATATGAATTTGACATGAAGAATAGACTGAATGAACAGATATAGTTTGGTTTTTCCTTTCCCCCATGGGCAAAGTAGCATTGAGGTGTGCCTGAACAAATGGTGCTGGCAGGCGACCTTGGCGTATCACAGGGGTGAGCCCCTGTACACGGATGAGAAATGGGATGAACTGAAGGCCCAAATCGCACCTTGCTGCGAAAAGCGGTGACTGCCTTGGTCAATTGGTCATCCATCGATACCCACAGGAAAATTAGCGATTACTCAATGTTGAATAGACTTACATCCGGGATCAAGGGTGGATGTTCTATCTTTGTCCACATGAGGAGAATCCGTACATGTCCCGCTATGCTCGAACACTGTTGTGGGCATTTTGATCAGTCGGGATATGCGAACAATAGTTGATTCTGCCTCCTACGATGCATGCCATCGCTTCAAGTCATGTGCTTCTGCCCGAGGAATCCGAGGGAATGCGTCCGGAAGTCACCGCTTTCCTGCTGTACAGCAAGGGACAGGAGGTCCTAGACCCGGAGACCTTTGACAAGATGCAGGAGGAGCTGTGCTCAACGGACGATGTTTGTTGCTGTATGGAACATAACATATGGAACATACATATAAGCAATCATAAGCATATACCAGGGAGGGCTCGGGAGACCTGATGGCGATGGAGAGGGAGGGAGAGAGAGAGAGAGATAGAAAGATAGATAGATAGGTAGGTAGGTAGGTAGATACCACACATCTATAGAATTCTACGTGTATCTAAAGTATATTTTCTTGTTTGCATCAATCCGCAACTTATATCCTCCCTGGCCTCGGGGGAATGGCCATAGGAGATGGCCAAGCTGGGTGTCACCGTGCAGAAAGCCGGATCCAGTGCTTTGGAGCAGACCATCAACGTCACCAGCGGCAAGTTGGAGAATGACATTCTGCAGGTCTTAACCTGTCGCTGCTGGAAGAACCAGAAATTTTCACCAAAAATCCGCCACTTTCAGTGATAGTCACCCACCGTTTTCGAGACCGTCACTTGCAAATCATTACTGGAATGATGGGACCGTTTGGATCCTTTTGGGGGCTAGAAATGGCCAGAGAAAGCCTGCCATTTTGCTTCGTCTACCCTACATCCATCTAAATCCAATCATTGATCATCACATATCACCACTTTTCCGCCACAAATTGCCATTTGTGCAATGGGGAGGATTGCCCATGTCCCATCCTTCAGATTTGGCCAGGTCTTCTTCATGATCTCTGCCTTGGCTTCGGTGCCCACGGCCATTGCCATCAACCTGGTGTGGGCTATTGGCTTGGCTTATGACTGGAGCTTCGTTCCCCCCGGGGTGGCTTGGTCAAATGGGAAAGGATGGGAAAAGGGCTGGGACCTGGCTGGGATCCCGAAAGGAATGAGGGGTAAACGCTGGTAAATTGGTGTAAATAATAGTTGATGTAAAATGATGTAATTAGATTTAAATAGATGTTGATACCATCAATCACCATCTATTTACCATCTACTACGGTGTAGAAGTCAAGTCATCAAATATCATCAAATCATGGGATACCAACCATTTGACTGCTGTGGGGGGGTCATTCAGATATGGGTCACCGGAGCAGAAGAAAGGTCGGAAGATATGCAATAATAACATATGTTCACTTTGTTGCTTGAAAGCTTGCCAGGTGTAGCAGCTTAGTGTCGGGATGCACACGACAACCCACAGAAGCACTCCAGCAACATTGGCCCCCCTTTGTACGGCAAAAACCCAAGGATTGGGGCTCCATTCTCTCGGTGGAATTCATCCCTCTCTTCGTCATTGGAATTGCAACAGGCGCTTTTAGCGGCAGTGGAGGGGTAAGTCCTCGAATCAATCCCATCCTGCTAATATTAAACAACCCGTGAATGGTCCCCAAAATGTCTAAACCTCTACTAAGCTCAGAAAACCACGGTTTATGGGGGATGCTTACTATCAGAGGTATGGGGATATATCATAAATGCCCATATATTTCAGCATTATCCCTTGAGAGACACAGAGATTTTGAATTTTGTTGGACACAGAGCATCGTTCAGCAATTCAGCCACCAGGACTTCTCTGGACGAGCTGGATTCTTGGCTGATGCTCCGAGTGGATTCCAGATTTCTGACAGCCGCTGTGCCAGTGGATGGATTGGATGGGGGATGATTTATGCGGAAACTCGTTTTGTGAGGATTCTGGAATTTCTGGACCTGCAGAATCCCGAGATCCTCGTTGGCAACTGCCCTTCCTGCCGCTTGCCGATGCAGGAAGAATTGTTTTCTTCTTCCTCTCCCCCCGAGGGATGACGCCAAAACGGACACTCAAGTGGAAGCACTCATGTGGGCTGGCTTGTCAAAATGGTGTCAATCTTAAGGCATGTTCCCAGGACTTTAGGACGACGCGTGAGGGAACAAGTCTGCAGGGCAACAGGGAAGAAAGCACTTTGAACGACCAAATCAGCCATTGCAAGTCAGAAGCTCAGGCAATAATCCTATCAAATTGTTTTCTGGTGGTGCACCTTGGCATGAAAGCAGTGGATTTGTGGGGCTTTGTGGAACTTTGAGGTTTTGGTGAAAATGACCTGAAGAAATTGACATTCCACGGGGGCAATGGGGTGAAAGAATGGTTGTGACGGACAGCAGAGCACACTATCCGCAGTTTGGGGGTCTGCATTGCTGTAGGACCTGGTGAGGCCCAAATGTTTCAAAAGTCCGGGGCTAACAGATGGTCCGGCAATCTGACATGGCAACAGATCACAATTCTGTCCCAATCTTCCTTTCTAGATGATTCCTTTTGTTGGATTTTCTGGATTTCCAGTTGGCACATGTTGCGACATGTTGCCACATGTTGCCACACAGGGCCTTTCCATTCCTTATGTCAAGGGAGTAACCGAGTTACCACTTGAGACGATGAATTAAAACCACTACACTGACCATCAAGCCCGGAGCTGTACTAAGGCAGCGCCGCAGAAGAATGTGAACTACTCCTGCGAAAAGCCACTTGCACTGCAGTGAAAATGTCGGAATAGTCCTTGGAGTCAGATGGTGCGGTATGGCTGGTATGGTATGATCGGGCTAGTCACTCGGCATGGCTGGCATTTTGATTCCACCTGCGGCCTGCGGCCCAGTTGCGGTTGCAAGATGGTCTTGGACACCGAAGATCGGCAAATCACCATGGCTGGTGCAAGTGCCTGAGCCACACTTAAACAACAGCGCGTATAACAAGGGGCTGTTGGAAAGGGGGAAAGTGGCCAAAAAGATCCAAAAAAGGGGGATCCCATAGGATCCCGAGTAATTATATCTTAAGATGTTTGTCAAACAAGAACAAGAACTTCGGGATCTACATGTATCTACCATGCTCAACTGAGCCGAACCGTGTGTTGATATATGTGTTTGATTTGATTGTGTTTGTGAGGTGCCGAAGTCCGGGACACGCAGTCTTTCGATTGGAAGAAAGCTTGGGACGACCGAGCCCCAGAAATTGAATGGCTAGAGCTCAGAGATTGACCCAAACACCTGCTGGCTGCGAAAGACTTGATAGATCATCATAGATTATCGACATGATTGAGAGATTGGTCACATGCCTGTTTAGAGTACATTCAAGATCACCCAAGGGTGATGTTCTTGGCGGTTCCTTTCTGTTCTCAGGTTCTACAAATCCCATTTAATTCAGCAGTATCGATTGTAAACGATTGTAAAATTGGACATCTGGGCCCCCCTGTCCATGATGCCACGTGCAGTGCATTCAAGGACGTGAAGGGCGCCGCACGGCGTGCACGACAAGCTGCTGCCAGCCGCTTTGCTTCCTGAGGCCACGTCGGATGATGCGCAGTTTGGGACGAATTTCATGCGGCAACCTTAAAGGGAAGCATCCCAGGAAACCGTTGTTTTTTCATGTTTCTATATGTATACACACCTATAGATATATATATATATATTTACATAATATAATATATAGAGAGATTGGCGTTTTTACACTTCTGCAATTCCAAACTCAGAAGGTTTTCCGATTTTTTTGCAGTCAAACCAGTTCCGGGATAGTTTCCATGATATCAAAGGGTTTGCCATCAACTGACGGGTCGTTCTGTCAGGTGGCCTTGGCCACTGCATGCTCTTTCTGGTCGAACAGAAGTGTCGTCTCCTTTTTCTTTGCCTCAGCCTCAGCCCAGAAAGACTGGCTGCTGAAGCTAAGCTGGCCGTCAGAGTTGTTTTCTGGGCTTGGAAGGTTTCGAACAATTTTCATGCTTGGACAGCAATCTATTTAATCTATCCCGAGATTATCGGAGATGCACATTTGGCAAATTGGCCGCAAAAAGCCGCATCGTGTTGCTTGTGGGTCTCCTGAAGCAAAAGAGGAAACACGATAAAAGATGACCATACATGGCCAAGAATAAGAAGCACGGGGAAGGCTGTGGAATCATGTTGAACCTAGATCTCTGGAGCTTCATGGCTGGGCCTGAGCTCGTTGTTTTGTTGGTAAGCATGGTAGAGATGGTATTCCTACGGCAATCCCCGTGTTGAGAAACCCAGCTACGACTTGGACAGGTGTGGATTTTGTTAGCCCCAGGTCCTTCATAGAGGTTGGGTTCCAATCCAAAAGATTCAACAGATTGACAGATTGGATATGTTCACCACGAACCACTCCAAGCTTGTGGCGAGATGTCTGTCATTGTCTGTCAAAACCTGTCCCCACAGCGTCTAAAGGGTTGCAGCTTCAGGAGGGTCGAAACTTTTGAGAGACAACAAAACTTAGAGACTAAGATCACCACATGCCATCCCAGTGGCAACTATAGTGACTGTAATGTGATTGTAGTGACTGTAGTGTTTCTGTTTGCAAGTCCCCCTTTCCATATCCTTCCATCATTTTCCAATTCGGCCGCATGTTTCTAGCCACGTGGCCCAGAGACACCGTGGCGAAACACCGTGGCAATGCCATGGAAGAGGTGAGCCCCGTGAGGAGTTTGCCCACAGGGACCGTGACGTTCAGCGTCACGGTTGCCACAGCTGCCACAGCTGCCACACCCACGTCCAGAGGCCCTGTCGTGGGATGCTGACACATAATATCAATGAATATCAATATCAATTCAATCTATATTATATATTTCTATACTAACATACATATATATATATATATATTGTAACTATATATATAACTATATATATTAATTTACTTTTTACCACTACTATGCAGTGTCAAGTTGTCTCACATGCATCCTTCTTCGCAGATTGTAGCTGGGCTATCAGGATCAAAGGGACATGTTTCGGAGCGTTGCGGCGTTGCGGGTGGAAGATCCCCTGACTCGGCCTGCAACGCATGACCCAATGGCCATGTTGAACGCAGTTGAACGCCCATGCTCTTGACATGTTCCATGACCAATTAGTTAACTATCACTAATATAGGTTAACCTTGGACAAGTACTTCATCCTTTAGTTTTTTTTTGGTGCTATAACTGGCAATATCTACGACTAACCAGCCAACAAGTTGATTTTTGTAGGGTATTTAAGATTGGCAATGTTAACATCTATGGTTGGTCTTGAATATTTCAGGTGCCAGCTCTCACTATCGCAAAGCCCCCTGGCGGCAATTCCGTCCTTGAGGAACCCCCCAAAATGTGGGGTCCAAGTTTTGTTTGGGGGGTGTGGATGGGTGTGGTGCGAATGAATGCCGTCAGATTGAAGCCACAATTTTTGGCTCATCTTCCTGATATTTTTTTGATGTGACGATTTGCACTGCCTGGCTGAAATACCCGCGCTGCAAGGTTGAGACCAATGAAACCATGGAGCCTCACAAGGCGAGGAATGGAAGGGTATTGGTTGACCATTAGTTGGCCTAGTTCTTTAATGGAATAAATTGGTAGCGTTGGTGCTTTCCACTCTGACTTTCTACTCTGTGAATGTGTGCTGGCATGCTGTCCTTTTTGATAGGAGTTTGTGGGATCCCTCCACATCCATATAACGCATTGCAACTCGACATTCCACCATTTGGATAAAGGCAGTGTTTCTCCTTTGGACTTTTTTGAAGAGCATGCGGGGCTCTTTCCTTGTCGCTGCTAGTCGAAGCTTTGTCAGGTTCGATGGAGAAGTTTGATTATGTCAAACCAGAAGCTGTTGCGCAGCACTCCAGACTATGTGGTGCTTCATTCTTTTGGACGGGCCCTGGCCTCAAGCCATCGTGGGGTGACAGAGTTGCTTCAGTTGGCTCGCAGCCCAGCCGCATCTTTTGTGGGATCACTGCGGGGAAATCATCCCAAGGTCTTCCGCGATTTTCCTGATGGCTTTGACACCTTCAAGCTGTCAGAAGCTGGGCAACCAGCGCCAGATTATCCCAGATCATATGGACAGCTCTGATTTATATTCGCCGGCCCTGAGAGGCTCCACCAGGTACACCAATAGTATCCAATAGTGTTCTGGTTGGCGATTTCAAAACCCAAATATATATATGGCTTCCCAGATGGTTTCCTATAGAAAATCATGAGTCATGGGGGAATCATCATCCCAACTACAAACGAGACTAGGACATATGTCAAAACACCGAACTTCACCGAACAGTATTGGTCCCGTTCGGGGCATTTTTAGCCTATGATTATCCAACATGGCAACTGACTGAGAATCATTTACGGGAAAACTTTGAACTGTTTGAGCTTCACTACTTAATTCATCTTGTATAATTCTATATTGTAATTATTCTACATACAGTCAGCAACTTTAGTCGTAGCGATTTGCCGTTTTTAAGTCAATTATATAGTTGCAGGGGAGCATATCCAGGGGGTCGTAGCGATTTTCATTGGGCCTATGGGATTTTTATTGTTTTTGTGTGGTTGAACTGTTCCCAAATGAATGGTTTTACTAGCATTTAGCTTGGATTTGCAATTCCACATGCCAAGACTCTCATAACTCCTGACTGTGGATTACGTGATAAGTTTATGATACACACAGCACTGGTTTGAGTTGTTTTCGTCGCTGGATGCAGGGTTTGGGTAACTTTGCATCATGGGCTTGTCCACAGAGAGAAAGAGAGAGAGAGAGAGCAACTGAGAGAGTGAGTGAGAGAATGAGGGAGAAAGTGAGTGAGAGAATGAGTGAGAGAATGAGTGAGAGATTGAGTGAGAGATTGAGTGAGAGAATGGGAGAGAGAATCAGTGAGAGAGTGAGTGAGAGAATGATCCACGATATGAAATCAAAGAACATTTTTCTGGCATTCTCATTGTGTTTTGGATTGTTGCTGTGACCCTGCTGTGATGGGGTCGTAGCGATGTCCTCCTATAGGAATTATGGTGATTCCAGAAAATTGCTGTGACTAAAGTGGTTGTTTGTATAGTATTTAAAATTTCTCACTTTCCTACCGATGGCGAATGATGGCGATTTGATATTGCGATGTTTATGTGTTTGGCTTCTTTCGATTCAACCTTGGAGAATGATGGATGCGTGAGTTTCATGTCACCCCTGCATCAATCCTGCTCTGATCCTGGCTGTCAGGATACGACCCACAAACTTCACGTTTTCATCTCGCACAACTGGGCCACTGGTCGCTTCATCAAGTTCATGGCTGCTCGGCAGGTTTGTGGAAAATTGTGTTGCTCAGTGGGGCAAGATTTGGGTATGGGACGTGCAAAATTTGCGGTATTGACAGAAATGACATTTTTGGGTACTCAAGTTTCGACACATGCCCATTGTTTGTAGTCCCATTGGTTCGATCAAGATTGACCACGTTTTTGCATCTTCCCATCACTTTCCAGGGAAAAATTATTCGGCTGTAACATACTGTAACTTGTGCCATGGCTCATGAAACGAAGCAGAAAAAGGACACAAATCTGGACGTCGCGAATTAGGGGTCACAAAGATCTCCAATCAACCTTTGCATATGTTTTTTCCAGCTGATGGCTTGCTCACTCTTGCTCACTCAGTCTACACATCCTGCAGGAATTATGGATCGTATAAGACTTGTCATGTCTAGTTTCAAACCCTGCGTTGTGTACATGATGTTCTAGTTCTAGTTCCCATCTACATATATATATATATATATATTTGTATACAAATTGTAGTATAGAATATGTGATTAGTGACTGTATATATATATATATACATATATATATATATGTGTGTCATATAGTCATATAGTCTTGTCATTTTTGTCATCTTCTGTTCCACCAGGCTTTGGTCTTCCACTTCAACCACAGCAGTGCTTCCATCGCAGCAGCCATTGCCTACATGGTCACCGTGCTCCTTGTGATGCTGTCTGCAAAGGACATTGACGTAGAAGAAAGAGTGAACGAACTTTACTCCACCTGCCACTTGGGCACTGCGGTGTGTATCGCCACCTATTGGCTACTTGGCTTGGCTACAACTCATGAAAGAAGTCTGAGATGTTGTCAGATCTCTGAAGCTAAAGCAGTTGCACTTCTACCCTGCATCTGTATGGCGGTGGTTGAAATCTAGGAATTTCAGAGTGTTTCTAGCAGTCAGATTTGCGAGGCCCACCCTGGAACACAACGAGCGCTGTAGTGGCCGCCATATGCAACTATACCTGGAATTCCAGACTCCTCTAAACCATCCAAGAAGCATCAACTTCTTATTGTTACGCTGGGAGAAGGAAATTCCATCTGATTCTTCACGTCGCACTGAGGCTTTGTCTTCTTTTTTGGCACGATGTGAAATGGCTATTTTGCTGCCGTGGCAAGCGCGTTTTTCTGGACCGGTGCTGTATTCACCAGAACGACGAAGACTTGAAACAGCAGGGCATAGAACATTTGGATGTGTTCTTGCAGTTGTCGGACAAGATGCTGGTGTCTTGAATTGCATGTAGTACACACTTGTATTATCTTGTATTCCCTAAAGAGGTTGAGGCATATGTGTTTTTGTGAGAGCGCACCAGGGGAATCATCTGAAGCCATCTGAAACTGAGCAAATACTGAGCATTTTAAAAGGTTTTGGATGGTTTTGGAAGCTTCATGGCCCTGAAACTTAGGTGGTTTATTCGGAGCTGTACACCAAGAAGCTGCTTGGAACTGACCCATTGGTAAGCCATTGGTAAGGATGTTCAGTGTTCATGGTGTCCTCCTGGCAAAGACATGCAAAGACTAGTCTGTCCTATGGGGGTACTGTCTCATCCATCCTCATCTTAGATTCGCTGAAGATGATGTTATATTCCGATTAGATCCGATTAGTCAATCCATCATCTTGGTGAATATCGTGATTGTTTATGGCTTTCTTAAGCAAATCCAAGTCATCCAACATCACCAAGGGAACAAGATAAACCATGTGGACCGCCGGCCCCACAGAAATGGTTGCCCCAGGCTTTGGACAATGTACGAGTTGGCGACCTTCCTTCCCAAGCGGGGCCCAAGAAGATTGGTCGTTTTGCCAACCTTCCTGATCCGCTGTACCATCGTGGCAGTGCCCGTGCTGATGCTGCATTGCGTTTGGGTGCAATTGCTCCTGGTGGACACGGACGCTAGGTGTTGAAGAAGGGAGGACAGGTGGATGCCGTTTGTGTTTGGGGCGGCCAAAACATGCCAAAACAACACATACAACACATGGACCATTTTGGAAGAGGAATTTGAGGCTGTAAGGGGTTCGCTGCAGCCCCCAGTTACCAGGTTAGAAGATGTTGGAATCCTGCTTCGGGGGGAGAGAATGATGATCATTTGCTGATTATGTGGTCGTTGGCAATGCATGGCATACTCCACAACAACAGTCCGAAGCCATACCCCAAGCATCGCCCAGTTATCAACTTGGACGACTGTCCCAGCAGGTATTTACTGCCAAGTACTATGGTGCTAAAGCCCTCATTCTTGGGGTATAAAAATCTGTGGTTAAATAATCTTAAACAATATACATGTTTATATATTCGTAGAACTGGGCTATAACTTGACTGCTACCCACATCCAACTACATGATTCATGATCGCTTAAATAGATCAGTCACATACAGCTGTCCATTCATTTCAATTTCTTTCATTTTGGTTCTCCATATATCATATATGTACACATTAATTTTTATGTTTTTTCAATTCGCAATAATGCATATATGATATATCCATTTATTCATTTTGTGATTTATTGACTCATGACTTCATTGTAGTCTTATATACCATTTCAATCCATTTCACCACTTCCCGGCCATTGTTTCTTACTTAAAATCCCAGGTAAAATCCAGTAAAATCCCATGGACCTTCTGGCTTTCACATCGGTTTTTTCCATGTTGAAACACCAATTTTTGCCCCGTCAACTCCCAACTCAACACCCCATTTTTCCACATTTTTCCCAGGTCCAGGCGCACAGTGAACGGCTGCTTTTGGACGCGCGGCTGGCCATTGGGATCCTGGACCTTCCGCTGCTGCTGGCCGTGACCTGGGCCTTTCGTAGCTGGGCCAAGGAGGAACAGCAGATGCTGAAGAACATCAGGCGCGGGGTAAAAACCTCCATAAAACCTCCATAAAGTTATGGTGTTATGGAAGTTTTATGCATGATTTTCCCAGCTATGAACCTCCATAAAACCTCCATAGAACCGTTGGGTTCGATGATTTTCCCAGCTACACACCTCCATTTCTAGGAAAAAATAGATGGCTTTTGATGGCATCAATAGGTTGGGGTGGGATGGAAACACCATGTTTTAGGGAAATGTCAATGGTAATATTCTGACATATTCTGGGGATGGCATATCTGGGAATGGACAATGATGGCATGAATAGGTTGGGTGGGATGGAACAGCATAAACATTATAAACTGATACGAGGATATAAACTGATACAAGGACAAGGTATCAGGTGCACTTTAGGGCATGATATGGCAAATCATCCCAAGATCCAAGGGCATAAGCAATAGTAAACCTCAAATAACTCCCATAATTGGGGGATATATGTGTCTTTCCCGCTTTAGTTTCGACCTGGGACCATTCCACCCACCATGAGTGCAACATATCCAGCCCAGCGACCTCTTCAGGACATTTCATTACGGCCACCTGGTTGCATTGAATCACTCGAGGCAAGCATTGAAACCAAAACTCCAAATTGAATGTGGTGGAGAACTGAGAAGGTACAACTGATGTTCCCATGCACTGAGATGTACCAAAAGAACAGATGCAGATATATCCGACCAAGATTTAGCATCTTGAGAAAGGAACAGTTGGGTCTCCTTCAACTTCCGAGTCTCGCCCACGCGTTTGGCTTTTGGGCCCGTGTGACATGTCCAAGGTGATGCAAACTGCCTGAAGGAATCTGACCGACACTGGGATGCAAACAATGATGCCCAGCATCAGATACCTACTGGGCTCCTCAGAACTAACTACCATCCAGTAGTCAAGAATGGCAATGAACCAGCCATTTCTAGAAGATTTGTCCATTCAAACTTCCGTTTATAGGGAGATTTCCCATTGCCGCGCCACGTTTCATTGCAGAAGGGTAACATGCAGCGCTTGGGAGGCTCCAAAGGCGATGAATCACTGGATATCCTGCCGAGTTCAAAATGAAGATCGGTTCAGATTTGGTTTTCCTGCCCAAAATGTGAAAAAGTGGGGTTGGCTGGTTGGCCTAGGAATCATGGTCTATGCCAACATCGCCAGGCAAGGAGTCGTTGATAGTTCTGTATGGCTGATACTTGTAGCTCATGAGATTCCAAAAAATAGTTGAATGAGTTGAATGCCCAATCACCTCAAAAAAAAATGACTTGGTCTCTTCTAGCTTAGATAGATGACTGAAATCGAAGATGGGCTGCACTGGATCTCTTCCCGTCACTTGGTCAGGAACTCGTTCCCAACCTTAAATGACATGACTGACTGAGTGACCTGATCGGTTCTCCGATAGTCATATTGCTAAAGGGCCTGCACATACTGCCCTGGGTTTCTCTGAGCACTCTCAATATACTTCATAAGCATCATGTCCATCAGTTCCCACCATTTTTGCTTGGCTGCTTGGTGGCAGTATTGCAACCCTATTGAAGTTAAGTTCTATACTAATCAGATACTACTCCCATTAGTAGCGTCGCCAGCTACTGTGTTTGATGTTTCCGCATTTCGCCAACCATCCCAGTGCTATGGGCCGCCATGGGGCGCCATGGGCGAGGTACATGAGAGACACCAAGGCAGTGACTGCTGCTGCCACAGATGAGGATGCTTTGTTGCTTGCTGGCGATTAGGGCGATGGTTGCAGCCTGTCTTCGGATGGGTTTGAATGATGGTGCATATATTGTCGTAAAGTATCTATACAATATAGATCAATATAGTATAGGTACTGTATCTGATATGAGGTTGATGATGAAATCTCAAAACTTGCAGGGCGCATGGTTTGCAGTGAGCCCGATCTATGTTTCTAAATGTTTGTAAAGACGTCATTTACAACCATACAAAGAGAATGACTTCCAGGCCATCACAACAGGGTCAATTCACCCAATCCGGCATTCGCATCGTGCCGTGTACAGGTTGGCCTTCAACGAATTGGTGAAGACCGAAGTGCCAATGGCCGTCACCAAATCCCTAGGAGGCTTGGCTTTCAAATGCATCAGCCAGACAGCGATGGTTCTGATAGACTCAAGGCCTGACAGGCCGTGATTTGTGAGATGTACCAAGGGTATGCACCTGGGAATATGAAATTGAGCGACCAAAGTGACCCAATCCGTTGCAAAACCGGACGCTAGAATGTCTCTACCGCGCATGCGTTTCCGCCTATGCACGCTGCATTCTGTGTAATCTGTTTCCTTTGGCCAGCTTATTTTTTCCCCAAGTGTCAAGTGGTATTGTTCTTTCTCATGGCTAGATAGTATTTTGGGGTGGATTCAAGTTGGCGATGTCTAGTGTTGTTGGTAAAAAAATCCTTGCCTCAACAAACTTTTCTCGCCTGCCACTCTCGGAACTTGCCCATTTTGCCGCGCAGGTTGGGGTATCCCTGTGCGCTATCTTTGTGTCATCCTGCTCCCATTGATGACCAACATCTTAGATTACGTGGCGGCCACGCCATACCTGCACACCGAGCCACTGGCGATGGCAGTGTATGTCACAGGACGCCATGCTAGCCATGGCGATGACACGATGTTCCTACCAGTACGCATCATGTTATAGATATGTTGTGGATATTTTAAAATCTGCTGAATCATGTTGAATCCAGAAAATGCCAAGTGTGTGACAGGATTGATCACCTTCGCCCTGTGTTCCTTGGTTTGCGCCACCTTCCTACTTTGGCTCACCAAGAGATGTCTTGATGTGACGGGCTGGCAGCAGCGACTTGGCGGCGATGCGATCCCAAGGATTCCAGGAGAATGGGGAAGGGCGCACATAATAAGTGGTTGGTGGTTTCAAATTCTTGGTATACCATGGTATACCTAGATTAATTACTCGTACTATACTTAGTCCAGTCCATTGTTTGTCTCTTCTCAATCTCATCTAATCCTATTTCATGTTTGGGATGATGATCTTGAATCTTAACATATCTTGAGCGACTAGTTTGTTTGGGATGGGCTGAGGCTTTGGATGATATCTCATACCTCACAGGAAGTTGGGCCTTCCGCCCAGGTGGCTTTTGATCGTTGGTTTCAGCATTCTGCAGCTGTGCCCCTTCGCTTTGGTCTACTTCCTGGTTGAGCTGCTAAAAACCTCTGCCGAGGCCGCTCAGGGCGAGAGCTGGCCGTTTCTATGCCTCTTAGCTTTGGCTCTTGGAGAACTTCTGTTACTGGTCTTGTGCCATTGCCCTTGCCGCGACCGAAACGAAGAATTGCTGCGCTCCAACAAGCGCGCCTTGTACTCATACAGGGTACGATTTGCCAAGCAATTCACCATGTCAATGTCTGGGAGAGACTCTCGGAGATCTTCCCCACAACATGCAAGGGCCAAGAGTGTCAAGAGTCTCAAGAGCGATGCCAGAAGTGAACCACCAGAAGGGCTGACCACCCAGCGGAGTGAGCGTGTGGTGCACATCAATAGCCTCGCAAGCATCTTTAGCAGCTCCAATTCCAAGGAAACTTCTTGTATAGAGACCAGGATGTGAGTCTCTCAGAATCTTGGGCATTTTCTTCTGCCATTTGTGACTCCTGTCTAGAATCTATAGTACTCTATGTATATGCCTTTACTTTTTGCTGGCAACATGGCCTGATGGATTGCTCTGTGCCTTTTGCAGCGTTGTCCTTCAAGCCAGCTTGAAAGAGCACTAGTGCCATGTTCCCAGGGGGTGCAGTTGAACGGATTCGATGAGTCAGCCTGAATCATCATAGCCATCACATTCTGTGAAACTAGGCAGCAGAGAGAACCATTCACGTCACATGTTCCCCCTGAAATGCTGTATATAGAAAAGCTGTTCGGAAGCATTTGCAAGGCCCGTCAGCTGCCAGAGTGCAACCGGCAATGGCCATTGTCTCGGTGCCCCTGAAAGGGATTCTGGGATCTTTGTGGCAGGTGCGGCTGAACGCTAAGGAATTCGTACGATTTTCAGGCACTTGGAAAGGGCATGGGCCAACCCGAACTGCATGAACCGTCGAGACAGTGCAGCTGTTGAGACTCTACCAGAGTTGGCCATGCCGTTGCCTCAGCTTGTCCTTTGGTGGGATGCCGATCCACCAGGCTGCAGGTCCGTAAGTTTTTGGATGGCTAGTGACGATATGATGTCCATCATGACAGCTAGGAAGCATGGCAAAGCTGTGGGAAAACTACGAAAAGCATCGAAAAACTGGTGTGATTGCTGTTATTTACCCTCTGGTAAACTAACATAACTAATTCTGGAAAATCACCATGTTTAATGGGAAAATCAACTATAAATTGCCATTTTCAATAGCTATGTTAGATTACCAGAGGGTATGGATTCTATTGGGCCTTGCAATCCTGGCGGCTGCACCCCTCCTGGTTGGGCCACTGCCTTGGGCCCTGCGGGCCATTTTGGTGCTTGGAAGCACTTGTGACCACCTGCTGAACTGCAAGGGTGACGGCGGCCATGTCCAAGCAGTTTGGGATGCTGATTTTCAACCTTTAATTTTGAAAATAAGAGGAGAGAGAGAGAGAGAGAGAGACATCTTATCATCATGCTATCATGAATCACCCCAGTGATACAGATGGTTGAAGGGAACATTGCTGCCGACCCTGCAGCCAGTGATTCGAATCATCAGTGGGTTCGGTCTTACATTTCAGAGAGGGCTGGTCTTGAGCCTTCTGGTGCCAGGGCAAGGCCGAACAAATGCCGGGATGCTGAACAAATCAGCTATGGCGACGTGTGTTCCCCATCATTAGGGGGCGAAAAGATCGAGTGCACCTTGAGCTTCCTAAGGATGCTTAAAGGATCCTAAAGGTTAATTGGTCGGTATATATTCGGTCACAAGGCTCCTTTGAGTACTTTCTGCATTTGTGTGGGTTCACGTAACGTCCATGGCTCCGGCTGCCAGATTTGAGTGCAGAAACTTGGTCGATTCATTGATATTCATTGTTTATTCTTGATTTTGGCCGTCTTTGGTCATTCCGCAACTTAAAGGCTCAATTGTTCACATCAGTTTTGTCTTCAAATCTGCCCGGAGAATGCATCGGGGAGGCTGAACGTTTGAAACGATTTGGTATAAGTGGAGACGGGAGGAAAGGAATGACTGGGATGATGTTTGGGATGATGAAATCTGATGGACTACTACTTTCCATGGATTGATTATTGGGACAGGTCCAAGTGCCCAAGCTGCGATAGTGTCCTGGCAGCTGGCGATATGATTGGTCAAGAAATGTCAAGAAGACCGGCCGCCATGCGACCCAGTTTTTGCATGTTGTATGTGTGTATATGTATGTATGTATATATGCACGCACACACACACACACATATATATATATATGTGCATATGTGCATGTGTGTGTGTGTGCGCGTGTATATTATGTATCCATCCCATTCTGAGGGTGCGCATTATTTTTGACGCATACTCAGAAGCATTCGCTCTGAGTCTTCCTGACAGGTGTGCGACTGAGTGGGGCCGCCCTGGCCCCAGTCGCCTCCTCAAGCGAAGCTGCGGGGATCTGGGTTGGTGGTTTCATGTCTAATTCCAAGCCCGAGTTGGCAGAATCCAAAATGATCAATATGTTTGGGGATAGGGTGGCTCAACAGCTTCAACCACTAGGTGCAGCCCTCAACTTATGATCGGTTCATCATTTCGCTGCAAGCCCACTTTTTGTGGCTGAGGTCCGACCAAGTTTCATCATATAGTTGAACACCTATGTCTTATTATTTCATGGTCACCAGCCACAGATCTTGCAGGTGCCTCAGTGTAGTGATGAGGTCTTATTGGCGCCAGCACACCATGGACTTTCTCTTCCCCATGGTGCAGCTCGCAGCGGGAACCTCATCGCAGAACAGCCTTGATGTTGTGCCACTGACTGCTGCAGACTACTTGTTCGATTCGTAGCAGGATTTTGAAGCCATTGGATCTTGCTGGACTTTGGCCTTTCTGTCTTTTGTTTGGGGGTTCCCACAAATGGGGGTACCCTCAAATCATCCATTTATAGTAATAGATGGATTTTCCATTATATATAAACCATCCATTTTGGGGTACCACCCATGTATGGAAACCCCCAGATGGTGAATGAACCAATCCCATGAACTCCGTTCTGTCGGTAAATTCTGTCCGCCAGCTTCAGCCTGTCTTCGTCTGCTCAAAAGGTTCAAGATCGATGGCAACGATGTGGTCCTACTTGTTGCAAGCACCTGCAGGTGCCATGGCTGGTGATGTTCATTACACAAAGACAGCTGCAGTGATCAAAACGAAGCAAATATCGTAAAGGATCCAAAGGTTGCTTGGGAAATCATAGTTGTCAACGTCAACATGCAAAACCTACAAATCAGTGATTGACCAACCATGATTGCTGGAACTCTTGAGATCTAGTGGGGTGTGTTGGGTTTTTTGCACCTGGCCTGTAGCAGATCATGTTTTATCGTGTTTTATCACGTGTTTTTCGAGTGGGAGACCATTTTTCCACACACACACACGTCGGAAGATGAAGCCGCCAGGCGTCGTGGGTGCTTCCTGTCTGAGGCCACGGGGCCACGGGCCTGAAACCCTGAGCCATGCTTGCTGCACACCTGTTAGTCTAAGGAAATTTCAACATATTTTAAGCCACTATATCCACTATGCACACACACACATATATATATATATATATGCACAAAAACAAAAACATGAATATATATATATATATACACATAGGGGAATATGAAGGAAACTAAGGAATATGAGAGCTGTTTGAACCCACTAATGGGGTCCTTGCTTTCACCATGTGTGGCCAAGCAGAAATGGCCGCAGGTCTGGCCTCTGCCGACCTAGAAGGCAGCGATCACCTACGGGCCGACTGGTGAATGATGTGATTGAGAGACTGGCTACAGGTATACCCCACTGACCATGTCATACTACATCATATTACCGTATATTCACATTTTTTTGAGCTTAGATGTTTGCCCTCAAGAAAATCCTTGAGAGAGAAATGCAGGCAGAGCAGAAGTACACAGTCCCGCCAGAGAATGGCCAGCCTGGATCTCGGAAGGTTTTCACCCCCTTTGCACAGCACCTCCAAGCTACACATTGCCGTGACGTGGGTATGAGTTGAAATTTGGACCTAGAGAACCGACCTGGAAGTGGAAACCCCGTGAAAATCATTGAGCATCCACTCTTTTTTGGAGATGGTTGTCACATTGTCCCGTGGATTGCAAGCCCCTGAGTCTTGAGTATGTTTGATGTAACTGGAATTGCTTCAAAAGATGGTGGTTATCTTTAGTTGGGGAAACCCTTAAGCTTTTTTTGGGCTACGCAGTCGCCGAACATTCCTGGAGCCATAGCCACCAGTAGCGTGCTATCAGGATACAGCACCGGACCAGAGGCCCGTGTCTTGGGTCGGAAGGCTACTCAGAACTTGAGATATACCCTCTGGTAATTTAACATAGCTATTGAAAATTGCTATTTATAGGGGATTTTCCCATGAAAAATTGTGATTTTCAATAGCTACGTTTAATTACCAGAGGGTAATGATTTATAGGTTGGCCGCTGTGTCAGCGTCTGCGCCACTTGTTTGGAGGTGATGGGCTCACTGTGGTTTGCTTCATGGTTTCACTGAGACTTGGCTGGCCTTATCTTTGGCTCTAGCTTTCCAGGCTGCCACCTGGGCAAGCCTTTACATCGACATGCTTGGACAGAGGAATGACTCTGAACTGTTGAACGTGGCACCTGCCACAATGGTAGATACTGGTAAATGCTGCGCTTGGGCAAGACATGTCTTTTTTGAACCTGGATTCATCACTCTCTGAGACGGCCACGACTTCAAAAAGACATCAACGATTTTCATCCAGCAGCCAACCAACATGGCCAAGCCTCCGGTGCTATGGCCTGTGTGGCTGATGCTGGCCTTTGCCTCCCAGGAGAAAAAAACATCATGGAAGTTTGTAGCCCCAGAGGCTTGCCATGGAGTTACAGCTCCTCAACTGATTCAACTGGTTCAACTGGTCCAGGAATACCTGGGCGTTGACTTCGTGGGCATCCAGTGGTGCGACCTGGGAGGGATGGATTCAGTTGAATTCCTCGGGATGTTTAGCACTTGCAAGGCCCCAAATGAAATTGATTGGCTAAACACTCCAAACATCTCCAAACCTAGTGGTATATATACTCAGCTTAATGACTACTAGTATCATCCCAAAAGACCTTTTGATCCCTTTTGCAGGGCCGCAATTTCTTGAGTTTTTCAGTGATCTCACGATGTCTGGCAGGTCCCGCAGTAGCTCTCGCAGCCTGAGGGCGACACCAGGCTGGGAGCTGTTCCCTGTGGATATTTAACGGGTGGGGCCCGGGGATTGATTTTTTTTCAACTGCCAGATTTCTTAGCCAGGTGGTAACAACATTATGTACTGCAGGGTAAGATGACACCAGGATGCAAGTCATGTTTAATCTGTTGGTATTCTTCCTGAAGAGTCAGCCGCAATGAGCCGCGGCCTCCATCGCTTTGCACTTGGAATTCTTACCACCCACAATGAAAATTGTTTTCTATCACATTGGAATGCAAGCCAAGCTTGAACACTCCACTTTTCTAGTTACATGCCAATTCGCGAATATTATTATATGTAGAGTGAACTTTCACATTTGTACAATTTTGGAACCTCATTGAGCCCAATGCCGTCCTCGAGTCAACCCAAAGCTCCAGAACCCAAGAAGTCAACGAACAGTGTATGGGCACGCTTCCAAGAATGTGGCTCAACAAAGTCCATCAACGTTGTTGATTGAACATCCATCGGCAAAAACAAATCAATCAATCTATCTAATCAACCATTATTCCAATCAACCATTATTCCAATCAACCATTATTCCAATCAAGCATTAATAACACATCAACTCTTTAAATAAACTATTCATTTGCAGCTGCATTTGCCACTGGATCCAGGTGAAAGAGCAGCAGAGCTGGCGAAGAAGGCGAAGGATTTGCCGCCACCCAGTCGTGGCATCACCATGGACGACGTGCCTTGGAAGTCCATCCCGGGGCTGGCAGTGGGGATTCCCTTTTCTTTCTGGTGGTTCAGATTTCAGATCATGAAAGTGATGGTGATGATGATGATGATGGTGATGATGATGATGGTGGTGATGATGATGATGGTGGTGCTGATGGTGATGCTGGTGATGGTGATGGTGATGAGGAGGAGAACTGTGATGGTGAGCCCTTCAGAGATCACGCACTGGATCTCCTTCCAAGGTGGATCTCTCATATTCGCGGAGCAGTGGGCCAGGAGGTCAAAACGTCAACAAGGCTGATCGCTGAAGGGAATGGGATGGAATGGGAGTGTGGCCAACAAAATGGTTACAAGAAAAATGTCACTGTCACTAATTGGCATCCATTTTGGCGTTGGAGGGTCGTTGTTTCTCAATTTCTCGGCATTTTTCCTGCAAACGTCTTAGTACTCTTGCCGGTGTGTAGGTGACAGGTTGGTGTGGGTTTCTGCAGATGCTAAAGGAAACCATTGCACCACTGCAGGCTGATTCACGTGAGGCATTAGTATTGCATGGTGTTGCCCCTGATTGATCCAGGTGGAAACCAAAGTGCAGGCAAGTCAGAAGCTTAGAATTTGTTTCATGCCAGTTCATTTGAGGAAATTTGCTCGGCAAGAATGCTCCTTCGAATGCAAATTATATTCTATATATTCCATCATGTTGTGCGCGAGAAGGTTGCAGTAAATTCAGAAGCACAATGTAGCAGGCAACCCCGGGTCTCCAACATGTTCATTTCTGCCATCCTGTCCCACACCTTAGGCTTTGATGTGGGCACTGCCAAGTTTCTACCCAACTGGGTGAAGGAAAACCTTCGCAAGCAACAGGCCCGCTGGAGGTTGCATGGAACCCAAAGGGGGGAGCGACATCAACAACATAGGGGAGGGAGAGAGAGAGAGAGAGAGATAAGATAGGTAGACAGAGATTGATATATATATATATATAATTATATATATATATATATGTATGTATATCTATGTGTATATATATATATATATATGTATATATCTATATATATATATGTGTGTGTATGTATGTATGTATGTATGTATATTATATATATATATACATATATAGATTGATAGTTTGATGGTTTGATAGTTTAATAGATTGATTGATAGATTTACAGACCAGATTCGATGAGAGTAGACTAGATAGATAGATTGTCCCAATCCAACCAGTCATACCTGCTTTCAGCTTCGGTGCAGGTTAATCGCTTCAACAAAGATGGGGTTCTCATCGTCAGCTGTGAGGAGGGTAGACACCCAGTTGCAGGTTGCAGTTGCCTCATGCAATCGGACTGCGGCTTCTGGTGCAGGAGCAACGAACGAGGCAGGACAATCTCAGAATAGTATCTTGGTTTGGATTGGGATATGGCATGAATGGACATACTGAGGATGGGTTTAATTGAAGAGGTTGGTGGATGCCCTGTTGCAGTGGCCCAAAGTTGGCAATCCACAACCCTGCAAAAGCATCCAAGACTGATTGGGTTTATGATGTTTAATGGTCTTTAGGATTTAGGAAGGCAGTTGCATATGTGCCCTTTGAAACACCTGGAAGAGTGTGTTTATTGTGGAATATTTATTTTCTAGAAGTCATGCACCATGTGTTCGCTTGGCTTACTAAAGCGCCACCAGGGTATTCATGTGGCGGGGCATCCAAGAAACATTCCTATACTAATGTCTAAGGTCATGCAAAAGCTGCAGGGCATGATCGACAAGGACTGGTGGCTCCGGAGTACGAACAGCTGCCAAAACAAAACAACCGCACCGTAGTATCTCTCTGAGCATTTTGAGCCAGTGGTCAACTGTGTAAAGTGCTGCCTTGCTTCCTGGGGCTTTGGATTCATAGGGAATTCCATGGCTCGCTGGATTCCATAGTGATGCTGCCGTGTGCCACATTGCCAGCGAAAGATTAATTGCCTCATACATCCCACATGTATGGAGGCTTAAACCCTCACGTGTGCGGGCTGCAAATCGTCAGTTAACTGCAGGGTTTCACTGCAGAACCCCTAGCCGTGCAGGCTGCGTTTAAGCCCAAGATGCCCGACAAAGCAAAGGTCGACAAGATGCGCCGCGCAAAGCCGTTGACTCAGTGTGGCTCCGGTTGCATGGCTTAGCCCCACAGACTTTGCACGGACTCTCCAAGGAGAGCTGCGAATGAAAAGCGGCTACAGGATAAGAAGTTCAAGAGCAAACTTCTCCAAAAGAGGATGGGTTTAGTCCATGCGTCCAGCATGGTCCAGCACTTTTTAAAAGAAGCTTTGGTGTGACAGGGGGCAACTCACTTTTCTTTGGCTTTGGCTTTTGGAAAACCACGACCTTCATGCTCAGCCGCCCAGCCATGACCAGCTGTCAGGAGAGAGGCAAAGTTCAACTACTGACTGCGGCTCCTTTTCCATGAATTAATTGATATTAATTGTCCATACTGAGTCTTTGCATATGATGGGTTGGACGCATCCTCTTCCATGGGGGTCCAATACCCTGCCTGGCCTTGCTGCCAAAGCGATCCCGGGCCCTGCGAAGCATGGCCTTTGTGCCATCTCGGGAAGTCGCTTGAGCCAAGGATGTCCTGAAATTTGGATCAAGTCATAACCCTTAATGCTCAGTCTCCAAGAATGGGATCTTGAATCTTGACAAACCGAGCTGAATAGATGCTAGATCCAAAGCATGGAGAGTCCTTGGATCCAACATCCCTGAGGACCCCAGCAATTTTCAAGCTGCCAGACAGCGGATGAGCTTCAAAAGTATGTGCGGCCGCTGTGCTAGTCAAGCCACTCATCAAGGGACATCACAAAGTATCAAAAGAATCATCCCTTTCAAAGGGATTTTCCATTATATAAACCGTCCATTTTGGGGTATCCCATTTGTTTATGGAACCCCCCAATCAGAATCACTTTGCGGGAAGCCGCAAAATGGCAGGCCCCAGGCAGACCACTGGGAACCGTGCCTCAGCTGCAGTGGCATAGTTAGTTCCTTCTGCAGCCAACAGTAGAAGGAGACTCCGAAGCAACAGCAAAGCGACATCACACCAAGGCCTAAGCTCTCAGAAGTGTCTCTTGAAGATGATTTTTCGATATCTTTCTATTTCTTTGTTACATCCTTCATTAAAAAAACAAACAAACATGCCCAGCAAGGTCTTTTCGACGCGGCTCCACCAGTTGGCGCGAGAGGTTGGGCAATGAGATGTCAGTGGGGTGACGGCCCCCAAAGTCAACCTGTGTGGTTGACTGCAACAGTGCATGAGAATATGGGAAACATTACTCGTACATCCCAAGAACAAGCCTTCCAGTTTGACCAGAAATGGCTTTATTGGAGTCGATTTTGTGGGTTTACTGATTACTGAAGCCATGTGCCCTGTATCTTTTTATCTTCAATCTAACCAACTCAACGTCCATAAGCATTTGCCGATATCACTGTAGACCAGTGAAAGTCCCGTTCTAATCCCACCAAAGGTATCATGATTCATGATTGAATTGTAGGACTGTGGCGGAATGTGGCGGATTTGCCGCCAGGTTTCTGGAGGTTGACGAATGTTCATGAGTTTTGGAAGTGTGATATGATCCAATGATATCCAATATGATTATCGCCAAAATTCTTAGTTGAGAATGTGAAGATGCGTTGTGCTTGTCACGTGCTGCTTGCTAGCATAGCCGCTAGCTTCGTTCAGGAGCTGTTCCTTCACGTGTTTTTTGGTGACCACCCTGCATCGGTCATGAAGGTATAGACTGTGTCAGATTGTAGTGCCTCGGTCTACAAACCCCAACACCCAGGAGTGGTACCCCCACAATTTTGAGATATTTTGAGATAATTATCTATATAATATTTAATTTTAAGATTTATAAGGAAGTCTAAGGTTTGCCTTGGGATTTTCATGGATTTTGAAATTTTCAGTGCTACACCAAGTGAAGTTTCACCTTGTTTCCGTGACCGGGTGCCACCTAGAATCGATGGCAAAGGCGTTGGTGGAGCGTTTCAGATCGGAAGTTGCTGAAACTGGAGCTGGGACCTCATGCGATCCATGTCGACAGCGCCCTGTGGCCAGTGTTGTGCCCTCTGTGGTGCAAGCGGTCCTTGTACACCATGGTACACCTTAGTGAGTCATTGGCGCAGACACATGAAGGAACAGTTTCTTTGATTTTATTCAATCGGCCATTTCATTGAACGACTGATAGGTTTGGATCCCATTTTGCTGATCTTTGCTGCTTTTTTTGTGGCTTTGCACCTTGGAGGTTTTATTGTTTGCTGGCGGCCGCGATCCCATGCGGCACGATACTGACCATGAGGCAGCTACTTTCTTGGGCAGTCTTTGCATGGTTCCACCATGTTGCAAGTTGCACCCGCGAACCCGGTGAAAGTAAAACGCACGTTATGAACATATGAAAATCTGCAGGAAACGGAGTCCCTCGGAACATGGGGTCAAAGCTTGGCGCTTGTGAAAACCGTTGGTTGATTCCCTGATGTCCAAAATGGCCAGTTGCCATGGCTTTTCCCAGGTTGCCCCGGTTGCCCCGGTGGCCCACATTGGCAGGACATCTTCCGACAGGAAAGCACCTTTCATTATCTCTTCGGAGCTGCAGCCTTACCGGGTGACGTTTGAGGCCCCTGGATGCGCTGAGGCTACCAAGGATGGTGGCCACTCTGAGGTAATGCCAGGACTGGCAAGTTGCTGTTGCTACAGGGTGAATGGTGAGAACGATCTGCAAATGCGGCAAATTTCTGGTTGATGGATGTTTATGGTTTCAAATCCTTTTTCATTTTGATGCCAACTTGGGATGATGGTGCCCAATGACTCATATCATCTGATCTAAAAGTCACCGGGCCTTTTGGCGCGACCTGTTGTGCACTGGCGTTGCTAAGGTTAGGGAACCAGGCTACCTAGGCGCAGCTCTGAGATGCAGACTGATTCGATAAGCGGCAACGTCTCAGCCATGGCAGGCTGTATAGATGTGGAGTTTGAACCCCAGCTGGATGTGTTTGATTTGATTTCCGGTCGTTTCACCCAACTCTTGGGAGCTGCAATTATACATCGAATATAAATCACATGTGAGTACACATGATTGATGTGACCGGAATGGTCTTGATTTTCATATTTTTCATTCTACCAGTACTTGCCCACGACTCCCCAATTGTGTAACTCGTGTCGTTGGGTGTTGACCCAGCCACCTTTCATATCACAAGGTCTGGCAATGCGACCATTTTCGCACCAAGATTACCTCAAGAGTGACCTCAGCGATGTGGATATGTCGAAGATATGTGGCTGGAGGAAAAGGGGCTGGTGGCCCAATCTGACCACTCTTATTTGTTAAATAATGTTAGATACTTAGTGACTAGATGGAACTTGAGGCTACCTCAGGTAGAAGAAGTAATTTGAACTTGCACTTGAAGTTAAAGTTCAGTAAGTTCAGTTTGTAACTTTTAAGTTTGACAAGTAGCAGGCTTGTACTCGTACTTTAAAAAAGTCTAATAAGTAACTTAGGAAGTTATGACACGCACACACACACACATATATATATATACACAGAACTTATTTCGACTCAATGTCTACTTATGTTCACTTATTTTCACAGATGTTTACCATTTTTTACCTATTATTTATACGTGATTTCTACTGCATTCTCCTTATTTCTACTTCATACTTGATTTCTACTTACTTGCCTTGGTCATTTTGATTTACTTTTGACATATTCTGTGCCGTTTTTGCCCCTGTCTATCTTTTATATTTCCCTAATTACGATCTCTTCGTATTGTAAGCTTTTTTTCTGCTTACTCGCTACTGAATTTCCCACTTATTCTCTCATGGTTTCTACTTATTTCTTCGTACTTGTTTTGGCACATTTTTTTGATTGCCTTTGTTTCTTTATCGTGGTCCTTCGTAGAAACAGGTTTTTGCTTTTAGCAACGGTTTCTTGAGTGCATTGGTTTGGTATAGCGGCCGGTGCGAAGGCTTCGCCGGTTTGCAGTACGTGGCTGTATGTGGATGTTTGTGGGGTTTGTTCTTCCCCATTTTTTTTTTTTTTCCGGGCAGTTGGCCGGCGCCTTCATGCCATGAGCGCCCACGGAGACTTTCCGCTGACCCCGGGACGTGCAGCAGGCGAAAAGGCCTGCGCAAAAATTAAACCCTGCCACCATTCGATTTTTTTTGGGTGAAGTATCAACACCAGCAGCATGAAGGTTTGATGATTTGAGTTTGAGGATGTTTGAGGGTACTGTTCCTTCCCTTCCAATACATCTAAGATTTCAGTTGTCTTGCAACACAAGGTACGAACTGTGGATGGGTTTGGCCCTTAGGAGAGTCAGGTCCGCCTCAGCTGACTCAGCAGATCATGGCCTCTGTTGTTGGCTTTCCGAAAAACGATTTCCCGGGGGTTGATTGACAGATGTGGATGGGTCTCTTGTCTAGATTTCAACGCCAAAAACAAGAGAAACAACAGCCGCGCGTGTCCGACTGGTTGAGGTAAGATTTTGGATGCTGATGATATTCAAGAACATTACGGTGTTGAGGAGGTTGCCAGCATCTCAGCACTCCTAATGTGTGCTCGCAGCGGCCTTGGTGGCAAGTTCCTTGATCATTATCCACCAGCGGCCCACCAGCGGGCCACTACGGAGGCTGGTAAATAGGTACCATTTTTTCTTTCAGTCCCTTCAGGTTTGTTCCAATGGATATGAGATTATTATCCTTCCAATCATATTTTCTTCAGGTTTGTTCCAAGAGGTTTGAGACATCCCCCACTTGCGGCCTATTTTTGTGATGAGGTTTATGTTGACGAAATGGCTTCCTGGTTTGAAGGTGTCGGCCTCGGTGAAGCAGCATCTGCGACTGGGCACTTAAGGTCATGGGTAAGCCCTCAATAAGCCCACAAGAGTTTGGAAAAAATGATAAGATATAGGTTTCAAATGATGTAGTTTGAGGGGGCACTCTTACTCTAGGACGTTCAATCTAATTCCTTGGAAACTACGACTTGAGGCCGTGCGCCTTCGGCGGTCTATGTGCAACGGGGAAGAAATTCAGATAGCGGCACCGAGGTGAGGGTGGACGGATGTCATGTCTTCAAAGGATGAGTTTAAACTGCACATCTGGAATGCCAAGGTGTTTCAACCCCCCAAGTGAAATGGCCTTGAAGACCATACTGCTGGGGATGCAGAAAGCAGTACTCTCCGTGAACTTCAGTTCCAGGTTTTGTTGAATGAACATCTGGAATCGGATCAGGCCAAGACAAAAATTGTTTGTTAATTCCCAGCAGAATTATGAGATGTTTTCCACAACGTGCCCAATTTGCACAATATAACATGTCGGAGTCCTGCTGCGTTAATTTCCAGATCAGTTAATTACAATGATTTTTACAGATACTTACATTTCTGATATGACAGTGCACTTTCTACATTCCATGCCTGCCAGGGATACCATATTTCATATTTTCTTGGCATTATCAAATGCGCAGAAATAGGCAGAAGCTCCCCCAGAAATCAAAAAATATGGATCTTCCCATGGTCCGGTGGTCCAGTGGTCGGCGTGCCAGGTGCAACCTGCCAGCTTCGAGGGTTTGGATCAATACCAGGTCAATGAGGAGGCCCTACACACTGCATGGTCCTCAGCTGGATGGCATCCATCCCGCATCCACCAGGAAAATGATCTTCCAGACTCCATTTCTAGGGGTTCCATGCTCAAGTTACGGGGTGTATATGATTATTGTTATATAGATTGTCATATTTCACATGCTTTCCAGTCCTCTCACAATGTATTGTCGTAATATTATGTGCATATGTTTTTCTAACACGTTTTCGATGTAGCACATGCTGGTGAGATAGGATAGAATGGGGCCCAGCTGGCGAAGCTCTGCGGCTGAATGCGGCTGAGGTCGTTTATGAGACCCGAGCTCGGACCTGAGTTCAGATGGAGTTGGGAGAGGATCCCTTCAAGGGGCGACATGTTTCGCAAGTAGTTTGCAAGCCCTTGGAACTGGAATATCAATGAATATCATATTAAATATGATATTAATAATATATAAATATTGCAGTTGCTGATCAGTTACTCGGTGCTGAAACTATTCCACTGGAAGTATTCCGGCAGGTCCATGACACGTAAAACCTTGGTGTTGGCACCAACTGCTAAGGCAAGAAAGAATGAAGAGGAGATCAGGTGTGGTGACCATGGTGTTTTAACACCTTGATCGCCCTGATGGACTCAGAAACACTGTGGTGAATCCATTTTTGGTAGTTACAGGTGATTTCCAACCTCCATCTATATATTTACCATAGCAGTACTTGAGTCCGGGTCCAAGTTAGGGAAAAAACTCTCAAAGTCCGGATTCTTCCAACATCCACCTATAGCCTATATTCAAACTCCAGATTTGCTGCTTTAATCTGCCTTAAAGGATCTTAAAGGGCTACCTTCATCTGGTCACAATCGGGTCGCCCTTGGCACTACCGGAGGTTGCTACGCTATGTGAATCGGATTTCCTCGGATGCCCACATTGCCGGGGGCCTCGAAACTCTGCCAGAAAAACAGAGCATGGATCCGGATGGATCTGGCTCAATATTGTTTCTATTACAGATGAATGGATTTGGATGGATGGATTTTGAGATGGACTGATGGATCAATGGATGGATAGATACACATATCATCACATATAGATATATGCGGATCATGTGGGAGAGATTTGACGACCAGGCAATGATGCGAGGCGCACGGCCTGGACTGATGGAGCCACTTGGCGGCTTCAGCCCATGAGGACATGTTTCACTGAGATGGTGCAGGATGTAGTTGCGGTATGTGACATGTTTTCTGGAGGGAGAGGGTCCTTCAGAAGGAAAGTGCTGTTGCAGCTTCCGTGTTGATTTTGATATCTTTTGATGTTTTTTCTCTGATTTACTCATGGAATTTAGACTACGACCCCAAGTGCTTGGCTGGAGATGCTCCTTTCTGTGGCAAAGTGGAGTTAAAGTAGGGCGTGTTGGCATGTCGCCACCCACTTAGGTATCAGTTGGAGAGCACCTTCGCATATGGCTGCCACTACAATGGAGGTGCGTAGCCCAAAACCGGTTGCTGGGTGCCCCCACCATTTCCAAGTCGCCTGCAAGGTGCGCGGCTATTGTCCTACACGCCCATTGCAGGGTCAGGGCCCAATTCGGCCGTTGGGAGCCCCAGCAATGGTGTTTGGAGGTCAGTTGACATTAAGCCATGGTCATAGGAAAATAGTATAAAACAGGAAGATATTGGAAGTCTTGAGGGCACGTTGCCAGAGACTACGAGAAGTTGGCACATGATTGCCATTGATTTCAGGGATCATCAGACCCCAGGGCTGCCTCACGATTTGAACGTCGATGTCCAAGGTTCTGCACTATGGCTGGGGGAACCCAGGAAGCTGGTGCTGGAACCACAAATGCACTGGAGTCGATATGAATGCATCAATTTGGACAAAAATGAGGGACCTGAATTGCTAAACCTCTAAATCTGGTGTGTTTGTACTGTATACAATCCATTTCTGGTGGAATTGAGGGTGGTTTATTGTCTTCGGTGCGCCACATTCAAAAAAACATCACCAATCAATACAATCTTCTAGTCCTCACGCATCGCCGAACATATATTATACTGATTTCAGATTTTTTTCGCAGTGTTCCGCCACCAGATCACTAGGTCATGCGGGCGCTCCAAATGACCGGAAGCTCGAGGAGCCTGGTGAAAGTTGATGGCGTCGGTACGGAGTGATTGTCCATAAGTGCCAATAATGCCCACTGGAGTGGAAGATTCTTGCAGATGGGCACGGTCAACTGGAAACTGTGCCACTGGTGAAGGATGGTGACATCGTTCTATGTGATATGGGCTGCGAACTGTATTGCTATGCCTCTGACATTACCAACTCATTTCCAGCAAAGTCTCTACCTCAGATGGTGCCATGCAGTAGGTATAACACCTGGAATTCATTGGAAATGAGCGCATTTTTGGGTAGGGGACACGTGACTAAATTTAGCTTGGAAACAGAGTGCGAAATTAGACAATGGATTGGAGCTAAAGCCCGCGAGCTTCGTGTGAATTCGTAACGTGCTGTTTTAGCTGAAAGGGTTTGGTGCCCATATGGCCGGGGACTTAGGAGTTGGGGTGGTTTGGCAGCTCTGATGCAGCCAGGGAGGGTAAAATGGGTGGCAACTCGCAAATCAAGACTTCAGCCCGGGAAAAGCAGTCGGCGCAAGTTAAGGTACATATGATTTGAAATTGGGTGTTGGTGGCAACCCGACCTCAAAAAATTACGCCGCGGCCACATAAATTCACAAAATTCAATACTTGAATGAAAGACATGATGGTGTGTAGAGGACAACGCAATATTACAAAGAATATGTCAACAACACGCTTCCCATTTATTCATCGCTTGTTTGCTCTCACTGTGTGTTGAAAAATATCGCAATAAAAAACTAGGATAGTTGGGGGATGAGGGTCCAGTTCCTGTACAATACTGGGTTCTGCACTGCACATAGCGTTCACACAGCCATACCCAAAGGCTGAAAGAATCGCAGGCCGCGCGTGCTTCCTTTAAGCATTCACACCAAACCCTCGGGCTACCCTATAGCAGCATCAGTTGGAACCTTCAGCACCGACAGCTGATGCCACTTGTTCAACAAAAATATCGCGCATGCTCTGTGTACGTTTGCAAACATCTTGCACAATGCCTTCGCCAATATCCAAATCTCAATGAGGAGTTGGTGCCAGCTTGCCCTCAAAATCTTTGCAAACTGCAGCAAACACATTCCCTTTGAAGAACGAAACTTTCTCCGAGTGACCCCTGCCAACTGACATTCGTGTATTTCTTCGGTGTGCTTTCCGCCTTTTGATTTGACATTTATCCGGTTTCTATCTTACGGTTTTTTTGCATGTATGTAATCTGACACGTCAGTTCATATTCTAGTTGCAATACTACGCATTCTATCTGGCACTTTTTCTGGCAATCTCTCTGGTTTTTTCCCGGAATTCCATTCTGACATATTGTCTATCAATCTTCAATTTTTTTTTGGGGGGGCATTCTATCTGACATATGCCCTGACATTTACCTGACATTGTGCCTGACTCTATCTGGATCAGCAAACGGCACCGGACAATTTTGCGCCATGTCTCAACTTATGGGCCGGCTGGCCGCTGCCTGCCCAATGAAAGCTTCAAAGAATTCATAAAATGTTAGGCATGAAAAAGCGCAGCTGCACCAATTCAAATGCAACTGACTCGTTTGAATCTCTTGAATGCTGCTGTTTCCTGTCTCAGCATGCAAGGACAAGACCCTTGGGCAAATTCTTAAAGCCAAACTTGGGAGAACAAACGTGATGTGCCTTTGCATCGAAGTTTATTTTCAAGCATCAAGTTGTGCTGCGCATTGTGCGGTTGATCGGCATTAGCGCTTTGACCAAACCGGCCAGTGACTCTGACACAGGTCTGGAATTTATTCAAGCACTACCTCAACATGACTTGCAACCTTCCTCCGCTTCATCATGCCCGTTGGTCCAGCAGTCCCAGATCAATTCAAGAAATAAACGGGACAAAGGACAACGTATTGAAGAGCTTGCTACATCAAAAGCATTGGCTGGAGTAGCTCCCAAGCCCATGTCTAGCATGAGTGATCTTGCAGAACAAGCTAGGGACAGACTCAACAGTGTGTTCAATACTCCATTGCTGACTCAAAAAACTTATGTTCTTACTCGTCAAACATCTTAATTGTCACATGAAAAAATCAGCTCCTAGATTGGACCCGGGAGTCAGCTCCTAAGTTGGGCTTGGGCAGACCCAAGCCCAACCTAGGACCTGACTCCCAGACCCACGTTTGACCTGACTCCCACATCCCACCCCAAAATCCCAACTCCCAGGTCCAAGCCACTCCGGATTCAGGGCTTGAATCTGGGAATCAACTCCTACATTGGGCTTGGATGTGGGAGTTCTAGATAGGGTTTGGATCTGGGAATCAGCTCCTAAGTCGGGTTTGGATCTGGGAATCAGCTCCTAGATTGGGCTTGGATCTGGGAGTCAGCTCCTAGATTGGGCTTGGATCTGGGAGTCCGCTCCTAAGTCGGGTTTGGATCTGGGAGTCAGCTCCTAGATCGGGCTTGAATCTGAGAGTCAGCTCCTAGATCGGGTTTGGATCTGGGAATCAGCTCCTAGATTGGGGTTGGATCTCGGATTCAACTCCTAGATTAAGCTTGGATCTGGGAGTCAGCTCCCAGATCGGGCTTGGATCTGGGAGATTTGGGAGTCAGCTCCCAGATCGGGCTTGGATCTGGGAGATCTGGGAGTGAGCTCCTAGATCGGGTTTGGATCTGGAAGTCAGCTCCTAGATTGGGCTTGGATCTGGGAGTCAGCTCCCAGATTGGGCTTGGATCTGGGAGTCAGCTCCTAAGTCTGGGAGTCAGCTCCTAGATCGGGCTTGAATCTGAGAGTCAGCTCCTAGATCGGGTTTGGATCTGGGAGTCAGATCCTAGATTGGGGTTGGATCTCGGATTTAACTCCTAGATTGGGCTTGGATCTGGGAGTCAGCTCCCAGATCGGGCTTGGATCTGGGAGATCTGGGAGTGAGCTCCTAGATCGGGTTTGGATCTGGAAGTCAGCTCCTAGATTCAGGTTGGATCTGGGAGTCCGCTCGGGTGGGCTTGATCTGGGAATCAGTTCCGAGACTGGGTTTGGATTTGCAAGCGTTCAATTGGGGTTGATTGGGGCAAGATTTGGGGGTCAAGTCTTCATTTCAGGGTGATTGAAAGGGCTGAGAGAAATCAAATCTAGGAAGGCATCAGTTTCAAATTGAAGGAGCAATCCATCAATTTTGACGAACAAAGTAAAATGCGACATGTCACCCTGAAAGCAGTCATCGAGCTTTTTTGGTCACCGAGAAAATTGTTTCCAAGTCCTTTTGTCAAAAATGTTCTTGCTGCCCCCGCAAAGCTTGTTCTCGAAATCACGATTTCGTCCCTCACCAATGCGCCAACACAAAAGCAACCACATAAGATTTGCCGACGCTGCGTCCATGGCGTGCGCTTGATTTCCTAACACGGGAAAGTGTTGGCCCAAATGACCCCGAGACAGCAATAGACACCCACGACTATCCGTGTCTACACATGAGAAAATATATCCAATAGTAACAAAAGGTAGTTTCTTGATCAAATCTGAACAACTTGTAAAGTAAGCGTGTGCAACTTGTTCCAGAAAGCCTCCGATGGAACGGGCGTAGGCGCGAAATCTGTTTACAATATCATCACGCGCCCAAATTCAAAGTTAGGTTTTGACGCTTACAGCCATTGGGCGCTGGCAAAACTTGAAAATAAAACTGAAAAATGCCCCTCCTACACACAAGGCAAGCAAAGCCCGCAGATTTTTTTTGTGAACCTAGCAGCTTTTACCAACACCGCTAGCCTCTGATTGAAACGTGATGGGCGAACTGCTGGCTGTTGCGTTTTCAATTTTTGACACGGCGCATCTTTTATTCCCAGCTAATTTCTATTAGCAGGCGCTTGCTTCAGTGGAAATAAAACAAAAAATGCTGCGAGTCAAACCTCAACATGGCCATTTGCTTCATCTCGCGCAACGCGATGTTTGTTTTAAATCTCAAGCCGGTTTGCTTTCACAAGTGTGTGGTGCAGAGTCCATGGCTTTGCATCACGGGCAAATTCTTGTTTTTTTTTAACCTTCTACTCCTGGATTTCCTCTGACAGGCTCCAACTCCCAGATCATACCTTAATAAGACACCAACTCCTAGATGGTCCGGGTATGTATCCGAACCCCACCAGAAGACGAATAGCACGTCACGACGTGTGAATGAATTCTCCAATTTGCAAGCGCCTTGTTTCAAGCGTGTCAGAAACCATGCCTCAGCTGTGATGGACTGCAGGGTACTACGGTCCTACGTATGCATGCAACTGCCCTGTGTACATTAGACCCTGTAGCATGTGAATATGATGGCGCCCTTCCATATGTCAGTTTTCTTTATCAACATTCTTTTTCTTTTCCGCAAGTAACTCTTGGGTTACTTTTGGTGTTGTATGTTCTCTCTGTCCTTTGTTTCATTGCAGACTGCCTGCCGCCCAGTGGACAATTTTCTGCGGATCAGAAAGTGATCTTTGAGACCGTGGCTGCCCGGCGTCCTGGAACTGACTCCGACAGGATGGGATTCTGGCGGTTTCTGGGCCGCAGATGGGGATTCACATCGAGTACTGATTAGCCCAGTGTATTTGATAGAAGATATTGCTGCCCTGGCGTTCCTGAGTGCTCCTGTTTAGCTCGCCTGAGTTCGAGCTCCTCACCATGGCTGACGATGATCCTGATTCATAACTGTCATAACTATGATTTGATTTGTGATAATTGTTTAGAGGTGATTCGATGGTGATGTGATGCGCTGGTGATGGCTACTCTGAGGCCATGCAGGCAGCAGTGCTGAGTCGATGCCTGAGTGATGGAGCTGCTGAAATGGATGTTGACCCTGCAGTTGATAGGGGCCTGATAGGGGCCTCATGCGATTTCGTGGCAGTCAAGATAGTTTCTGATAGTTGATCTGGGAAGCTTGGCTATTGCAAGGTGCCATGAAGCCAAAAGTTGCTTGGGCGGACCCTGCATGTTTTGTCGTCAACTGAAGTCAACTCGGCAAAAGACATCAAAAGATGCGATGGACAGCTTGCATATTCCTGTGCCATCATGAACCTGTGACAGTGACATTTTGATCCCCGCAATCAAAAGAGATGTGCTGCTATACATCCTGTGTTTGGTGTTTTCGTACCGTATTGCTGATCTAACAGGGAGATCAATGAGTAGCAATTCAATCACGAAGGTGAAGATAGTGACATGAGTAGTCGTAGCACTGAGATCATTCTCCTTCACTTCAGTAGTCAGCCCTCGTGTTCGCTATGTTCACGGCCATGGGAGATGGGCTTCACCATGCTACACCAGACCGACGCCAGGCTGATATGCATGAGCTTGCCTACAGAGTAATGTCGAAGCCTTGGAAGTCATGGCTGTGTCGGTTGCAATTTGGACCTGGCCCTGTAGCTCGGTCTAGAGCTGGCTCTTAATCGCCCCCGATATCAAGGTGTGAACGCTTGGAGGCTGCTGGTTTGTTAGCAGCGCTCTCAGTGGGGACCATCCGCGGCTGAACAAAAAAACGACCAGCGACACCAGGTGGGCGATGTGGACGAGATGATGAAGGCCAATGTGG
Source organism: Symbiodinium sp. clade C Y103 (assembly GCA_003297045.1). Classification (NCBI taxonomy): domain Eukaryota; class Dinophyceae; order Suessiales; family Symbiodiniaceae; genus Cladocopium; species Cladocopium sp. clade C. Next base: position 94,579 of record BGPT01000163.1, on the reverse strand, counting down.
GTGGAGTGTGGCCTCCTGGAGGTCAACTTAGACCTGCAGCCGTGTCCATAGCAACAAGACCATACCAAAGCTGGGTCAACAGCGTCATTTTCTATGGGTATGTCTGAAAAAGCTCGGAAAAATCATGAGCATCTCTCGGCCGATCAAAGTTTCCACCATAAGGATTGCGATTTCTAGGGTATATAATATATATTGTCGTATTCTTGGGCAATACCTCGGATTCGATGCGAGTGCAGTTAGCAGCTAGCTCTTGACCACGTGGGACTTTGCTGATGGTGCTGGATGGAGAATGCAGATAGCTACAAATACTTAACATAGCGTATGTTGTTTACATATGATTTCAGATATCTATGCGGATACATGTGCAGCATATATGCATCATATACAGCATATGCATAGTTTTACATTTCCTCATATTACCTTACACTACAGTACAATACATTCGAATACGTTACAGTACCTTACCTTAATACAGACATACATAAATTCATAGAGGGAGGGCGCGCAGCTCAGGTCTTGATGCCCCATGGCCTTGGTCACTTCATGGGCATTGACACCCACGATGCGCCTTGGCGCCCTTGGATGAAATCACCATTGACCATAGCAGCATCATTGCAGCTAGTTCGCGGGTGATCACCGTGATGCTATTGTTTTCTTTTCCAGACTAGTGGTGTGTTTGGGACATTTTTGGGTGGCTTAGAAACACACCAAGGAAGATCAAGGAACGAAAGGAACATCAATCCCTATGTTGTGCTGAGGTGGGAGGCTATCCCAAAGGATCCCAACGTGATGGCCGCGTTGGGCACCCCAGCGGTGCCATGGCACCACTGTTGGCAACTGTTGGGGGTCGAGATCAAGCTCAGGTTGCTGATATGCTCCTTTTGCAAGATTTTGAATGCTTTCTGAATCCATTTTAGATGACTAGGACTGAATAAGATGGATTTGCTCCACCCCATGGAAGTGATTAGTGTGCTTCATGCGCTTCATATCAGACATTTCTTATTCCAGGATGGCTTCAAAGCTTTGCGGGTGCAACGGGTCCTAGAGCCTGGTTTTGTTGGCCGCTCAGTTTGGTCATCCTGGGACGAGCAATCTGCAATCCATGGGACACATTGGGTGACCTTGCTAGATTAGATATGGATAGATATGGGTTTCACAATGTTGAACAATGTTTCACAATGGTTTTCATGTTTGTCATGTCAGTATGATGTTGCACAATGTTGTACATGGTTGTGCAGATTCATACAGTATCTATATAATGCCTAGGATAGTCTAGGATAATATGAACATCTTTGAACATGCCGGACCTCTGGAGATACCCTAAGGCATCCCCGAGGCCCCTCTGACAGTCCCTCGGATTTGTCTTATATTATCCTTTTAGAAATAGATTTGTTGGGTACGCAATATGATCCTATATAATCCCATATTATAGCAATATTATCTTATCCCGGATGAATAGCTATACGTGCTCACGTCTTTTCTGGATTTTTGGGCCCTTTGGTGCATCAGCTTGGCTCTAACTTCGGGGACCAGCGATACCAGCGTCCAGCTTGGGCAATGTGCAACGCAAGTTGCTGCAATGATTTCGCTTCCAGCCCTAAGATGCAGCTGTTTTACGTGGCAGCTCCGGCTGTCCCATGCTAAGTCATAGCAATGCTTTGTCTTTTGGTTGAGGCTTTCCTACTTGACAATCCAATTGTTTCAGCTCCCAATGCTTGTTTTCTTGGGCTGAGAAAGCACCATATTCTTAACATGAGATGAAGTGAGATACCTCAAAATGCAGTCTCAAGAATCCCTGGGCAATGCCACACCTGGATGGACTGCAACCATCATGAGGAATCATCAACCAAACTCCACATTTCCAGGTTCCTTTCAACATGAAACAGAGCCATTCACACGACAGCCCCCACCATGATGGCAAGTTCAGGTGTATGCCATAACCTTCATCACCGCCTTTGTCGTGGCTATGGCCCATAGCGAAGAGGAGAGAGATCCTATTGATTTCGAAGCACTGCAGGCAAAGCGTCGCGAGCCAACCTCCAAGTGGCCAGAAATCCCACGAAAACTCATGTTGATATCATGTCGTAGGAACCTCCAAAAAGATAGAATCGTACATTCCCACTATATAAATATAGTGAAACATCATTTGTCTATGTTGGGGGGTTCTGTCCCGTAGATCATTTTGGAGGCCAATGTTGGATGCTTTTCGGGGGTTAGGGGTTGATAGGGGTGCATTCCCTGGAATTCACTGTATTTCCGATCCTCGATTTCAGCAAGTGCGGGTGACGATTTTGCAGAGAGAGAGAGAGAGAGAGAGAGAGAGAGAGGGATAGAGATAGAGGGAGGGAGAGGCAGACAGAAAGATAAAAAAAATAGAAAGCCGCACCATCAACCAACTTACACGTAGGAAACGAAGCAACCGGGAAATCAATGGATTGTCTTGAGGGAAAATCTCAAGGATTTTACATCTTTATGTCAGCAATTATAAGATATTCTGAGGGTTTTCCATGGGTTTCCTGTAAGTGTTCCAACTATATCCAAGTCTGTAAGGACAGTTAACCTTAAACCCTGAGGCCGCCACTTTTCTGGTGCTTGTGGGCGTTTTCGTGACCTGGATAATGATCCTGGTGTCCCGCTGCTGTCTGCCCTGCTGCTACAGAGAAATGGCCAGCAGCACAGTGCCACCCCCGTGTCCTTGTGGACCATGTTCGTGTCAGAACCTGGTGCTTCTGGATTATCCCTTGATGATTGCTTTTGGTGGAGAAACTCACCTGGCAAATTGGAGCAACTGGTGTGTTTGGGTCATCTTGGAGATGGGTCAAGATTCTTTGAAGCGCTCCACATGTTCATGTCCCAGAAAAGATGTAGACTGGAACCCCAAGAAGCAGTTGATCCATTCCTTATCTAATGCTAATTGATTAACGGCAACTAGCGGCTGAAAGTGAAATGAATTGGAGGAATTGTAGGTGGGATGTGGCCTTAAGTTGGGATCCTGTGGTGGTTTTGGGTTTCTGGACCCATCTCCATGGACTATGACTATTACCGTGCAATCCCCCTCTAAGCCCTGAAAGAAGGAGAGTAAAAGTAATAAGTATTGCCAGTTGCTTGGCCCCTGCTGCAATTTGTATTTGACTTGGGACCTTTGCAACCTCATAAGTTTGACATGGAATCGTGGCCACTCGTGGCCCACAACTGGATGTCTTGCCCTTTTTTCCCCACCTGCCAGGTGAGGGCCTCTAGATTGTAGCAAGACTTTCCCCGCCCGGAACACCTCCACACAAACACAACCACACACCCACACACACACACCCACGCACAGACAGACGGACGGACGGACGGACGGACAGACCGTCGGACGGACGGAGAAAACCCGCTAGGTTTGCGCTAGTTTGCTAGTTTTTCCTCCCCTCCATAGCCATGTAAAAAAATGAATTCTATGTGTTCTTGCATGCTTGGTATTTCAACATGTAGGATACATTTCCGAATAGATTCTCTTCCTTGAAGCAGACGAATCTCTTACCGGCGTAAACCCAAACATCTCGTTCTGGATTTCTGTGCCACTCAGGCATTGTCCTGGATTTTTTGCGTCTGAATTTATGTCAGATAGATTGTCAGTTGGTGGGGGTCACCCGAAGTAAAGTAATTTGGGCTGAATTCATGACAATTTGCAGTGAAGATCATCGTCCGAGCTGAGTATGGCCAGCCTGTGGTTCCAGCGGTGCTATTTTGGGGCCTAGGGCTCACGGGTGTACAGTATGTACTATGTACGAAGGTCATATGAATCAAATTCTGCTGGTGAGATCACTACCTGTTGGTGGGCAGCCTCAGCCTCCTCTACATATTGTATGGACTTAGAGGTTTATAGAAAGATCACGCGTCTTATGAAATGTGATGATACCAGGCTAATTAATAGTAGGTATTCCTTTGGCATCCCTCATTTTGGTGAGGAAGTCTTTTCCTTTGCCATTGACCTCCTTTTCGCCTTCATCTTCGTCGGAACCGTTTTCACGGAAGGACATCGCGATAGCAGCTCGCAGCAATTGGTGAGATGGGCTGGGTCGGCTGGGTCATCACCACTAGCAGGAGGATATACAGTGTGCAGTGATTGGGATTTTTGATATGTATTAGACTCTAAGACTATAGTTTCATATAATTTATATAGTTTTATAATGTTATATATGTATAATATACTATTCCTGATATATGCCTACATTGTATTAGATCGTATTCTTTGTTAAATCTTATGTAGTATATTATATAATTGGTTTATCGTGTATTGTGTATTGTGTATATACATATTATCATGTAAAATGCCTTATGTATTGTGTGTTTTTTTACAATGTATGGCGTACTTTTTTGTATAGCGTATTATGCGTTATTAATGTATTGTACATCAAATAGATATTGTTATGTTTTCTATATATTTTTTGTTCATTATGAATATATTTATTGTAATAAAGGACCCCACGCAGAATCATTTCCATAAAATCCTTAGGAGTGACACTGAGTTGTTGCAAGTCAGAGCCCAGCTAGTGTTTGTTTGTTCATCCTCCATCCCAATGGCGATGCAATCCCCAGTGGCGCCTGGCCCAGGCCGAGGCAAAGTTGCTGCCATTCGTGTGACAAGGATCCTGAGATTATTGCGAATCTTGGTGCAATTGGGTCCAAATTTGCAGCCAAGAAACGTTGGGTAGTTTATGGGTGCTGTGGACCTTCCTGGTACTCAACACTCATGGTCTTAGTTAGTGGCTGGTCAATCTACAGGGGTGAATCGGGAAGTGTTGGTCATTAGAATATTAGGGAGATAGAATTAGAACGGGAATCACGTCCATTTCCCATCACCAATCCCACATTTGAGGAAGCCTATCACCGTGAGAATTGCTTGTTATCTCATCATGAAACCCCCTCAATTTACAGGGGCTCTATATTTCTATCCCCAACAAAGCAATGGCAAGGAATCGAATACAAAATATGGTTTTCACATCTTTTCACCATCAGTCCCCAGCTCATTTCGCTCAGCCTTGAGGCTTAGTGTGGGTTGCGCTGGCCATCATTGCAGTAGGCACTGGGCTTCGAAAATTCCAGCTGCTCCATCAGCAGGCAAGATCCATGGCCGTCCCAGCCCAAGTTCCTGGAGCAGTGGTGGGGACACCCATTGGTACCACTGCTCCAACTGATGGCAAGGTGCTGTGAGGCCAACATGTCCTCGGTCACGCTGATCTGGTGGCGCAACCCGGTTACCATTGTTTTTTGGTGGCTTGAAGATGGTTACATGATGAAGCTGGGGTGAAATGACCCACAGTGCACTGACACAGCGTTCGCTAGAGGTTTCGGCTGCTCTTGAGGCATCGACAGAAACACATGCCCAGCGGCCAAAAAGAATGGTTGTCCGAGTTTGCAATGTCATTTGGTTCAACAAGCTGCGACTTGAAACCCAACAGGAACACAGCCCACAATGTTGAGCCAAACCTCCAAATCCAGTTTGCTGACATTCAACTGCAAGAATGGAAAACATGCAAATACTTATGTTGCAGCAAATGTGGTTTGAGAGATTCTTAACTTCATCTTGCAGCTAGATTATATATATATATATATTTGGCACTTTCAGGAAAGCATGCAATGCACAAGATAAAGATTAACGTGTGTCTTTGCCAAAGTGTCCCTCCCCCACAGATCGCAGCGTTTCATGTGAGTAGTATGCAGAAACAGCGGGCCCTGAAACTGGGGGGAACGGTTTTGAGGACGGGACTTGCAGGAACACAAGAAATGTATACCGTATAGATCTGTATAGACTGTATAGACTGTATCTTAAAAAGTGTCACTTTTCTCAAAACTTACTGCAAGACACGACCATCGCTGACTGCTTCAGGTCCTGACCGTTGAGACCGGCTCTCAGTGCACCGGCCACTGGATTGAGTTGCTCTAGAGATGGTATGGCCCATGTGGCCCATGTGGCCCATGATGGCTGCAGGCCGGGAGTCTATTTCATGGATTATGCCCTCAAGAAGGCCAGAGATGGTGCACAATATCGAAAGATCGAAAGGACAAGGCCTAGGAAAGGTCTGGAAAATGATGAGGCATGTTCGGGGCATGTTCGGGGCATGTTTTGGGGCTCGTGGTTGTGAAGTGCATCTCATTTTCTGGCTAAACTCGTGTGATTGCCATCCTTTTAACGTAATCATCTCCCTACTGTTCTTGTGATTCTTGTGGTTACGTGGCATCCCATCATGTCACCTGGCTGTTCTGCAACAGGTTCAACGACGCTGGGCCCCAGGGCAAACAGTTCAGTGAAATTTCACAGCAACTCCCCCCCCTCTATCCCCCTCTACTTCAACAGCAAAACCACCTGGACCTGATGTTATATAGATATTTATACCTCAAATCCTTCCCCCCCAGTCCCTATCCCGGTGTTTTTTCTTGAATCATTGCATACATCCATGGTTTTATATAAGGCTTAAAGGAAAATCCCATGAAATATTTACATGAAATCACCATGAAAAAATATCACCATAGCCGCAGCAAATCGCCAAGTGCCCCTGGATTTGGGTCAGGCCAAAGAGGATCCAGAGCTCGGGTCATTTTTCAACTGGCAGCGGCTCAAGGATTTTGAGGGCTTCGGAGGCATCCGCCTGGAGGACTGGAAGCGGCGGAAGACGTTTCCAAAGCATGGAGAATTTGGAAGATGATCCAGAAGCTGAAAATTGATGGAAAACATGGGTAGCTGATGGTAGTTGATGAAGATGCCAACTATAACATACTATAGTATAGTATAGTATAGTATAGTATAGTATAGTATAGTATAGTATAGTATAGTATAGTATAGTATAGTATAGTATAGTATAGTATAGTATAG
>BGPT01000163.1:67238-87574 GCA_003297045.1 Symbiodinium sp. clade C Y103 | reverse complement strand
ATAGTATAGTATAGTATAGTATAGTATAGTATAGTATAGTATAGTATAGTATAGTATAGTATAGTATAGTATAGTATAGTATAGTATAGTATAGTTGATGGTTCAGTAATGTTTCATGTTTCATTCTGTCGCTGCTCTCTTGGATTTTGGAGATTGAGGCAGGTTATAGACCAGGATATCAAGGTTTGTGCCTTTCCACAGCTGGTACTCTGGGAATCCCTGGGAGTTGGCATTGGTGGATGACGCTTTGCGGGCAGTAGGAGTGTGATGTTTTGGAGGAGAAGTCTCTTGAATACCATCCGGTAATCAGAAGAGACTGGAACATCCCCATTTATGCATGATTTTCCCATTTTGATTCAATATAAATAAACTATTTAAAACCTGCATGTATAGGGGATTTTCCATTGCCACGTTGATTATCAGATGGTATCATCATCTTAGACACATGAGCGCGTGCCAGCTTGTACACGGAATCTGAGGTTACGTTTGCTACATCATTGCATGAACAAGTCTGAAGGTCAATGTGCTGAGCTTTATGTTTACATAAATGTAAATTGTATTGAATTGTGTCTAATTATGCGATATATCAAGAACATACGAGAACAATACAACTTCAAAAATGATGATAATTTACTTCATATATATATATATATATGTATATTATAATATGTATATATATATATATATACGTTTATATATATATATATACGTATATATATATATATTGTTTTTATGCATAATAACTTTTTTGTATATAGATCATATTTAACAGTATATCAAAACATGCGAAAACCACTAAGAATGATAGTATATCATCGAGTTCTATGGTTGTCAAAGTATCATGATTAGTAATGTCATGAATGGTTTTACTAACAACAATTTCATGACGTGACACCAGCCGCGAGGACAACGTCCTGGTGACCGAGGATGGCATTGAGAACTTCACGGTGGCCCCGAGGACCGGCCCAGGGGAAGGCCCAACGCTGTTGCTGATCATGATGTTAAGACGTATATATGAGAGAAATTGTAGCCATACTTGTAAATGGTGATTGATAGTTCAATAAGTATCTAGAATATGTATATTATTTATAGGATATGCATACATATTTTTGAGTGTGGACATGTTTTGTTTATAGAGTAGAAGTGTACACATTAGAAGCATATGTATAATTCTTGTGTTCTACTTGTGTCACTTGATATGCACGCGATTGTTTCAATGTCTCCTACTTTGCCTTTGAAGACACGGTTGCTTTTCCTGCTACGGTTGCCTGACACCTACTAAAGAGATCACAGCGTGCCCTATTGGAGCAGATTGTGACCTTAAATGATGCATCTACATTGCATTACTGACTTACATTGTCTTGCAGTGTGTGGGTGTGTGTTGTGATGACACATCCTTGCCATGCCTTGCCACAGCAACCGAACTTTGCAGGACGGTGGACGAGGTGGAAGCTGCAGCAGCCTCAGTGCCATGCCATGCCATGGTGCCATGCCATGGTGCCATGGTTGTGGCGATGAACCCACCCAGGTGATGCGAGGGGAGATCGCAGATTCGGTGGCGTTAATTGCTTGGAGGTTGGGCCAGAATTTGGGACCTCTTTTTCCCTTGAAACATGTGAAGAGATTTCGGAATAGCAACTCAGCAACTAGTGTAGGGTATTGATGGTGAAAATGGTGCACTGTGGCCGTATTGTTCTCCCAGTTTCCGGGTCGCTATGTTGAAACCTCGAATCAATGGTCGGTCCCAGGGATGAACGGCAAGAGCAGGGACAGCTTGAAGAGGAGTATGCCTGAGCCAAAAGGGCTGGGGGGATGCCAGAGTACCCATTGATTTTACCTACCCCACCATGTTTGCACTATAGAGTTACTGGTTGACTATTCGGTTTCGGATTCCGTTTCCTCAACAGAGCCGACCCCAAACGTTTGATGGCATCGAAAGGCAGCCAAAGCGGTCTCACCATCGTTTTCCTCTCACCAGCTGGTGAGAAGTTTTCAGATCGCGACTCAAAATATGCAGCCAACTGGAAGTGGGGCAGTCTTTCGGTGTGGTGCTCAAATTTGTAGGTCTTCTGACCCGGGTGGTGTGACTTAGCATAACATAGCATAACCCCAGAAAACGAAATGATGGAAGGATCTTAGTAGGATGAACGGGACAAATGACAAACGAAATGAATGAAATATCGTCGAAATTGGAACCCAAACTCTTGGCCATTTCCACTGCACAGCATCCACCATTGGAGGTTCCACTGACAATCTTTGAATTTCCAGCTTCACATTGTTCCCGCAGCCTTTGGCTCCGAAAGTTGCCAGGATTTTCCGAGGGAAGACCATGGCAGAGAAGCAGGAAGTATATGGGAAGTATATCATGACCTTCCCAGAGAACTACTCGTTACTAGAAATTCAACTCTGCAGTGAAACCCTCTTCAATCATCCCCAGAACTATCAAATTGTAATTCATACCTGCCTGAAGAAATCACTGCAGGCATGTCTTGTCCAAAATCAGAAGTGGCTAGCAGTACATTTTGGCATGTCTCATTCATATCCCGATGCCCCGCAGGTCATCCCAGGTCATCATTTCACAGCAGCCACCATGGAGCCTTGTTGCGAGCCATTGAAATGGACCCAGCCCCTGCAGCTGCCACGCGCCGGCTCGGGGGAAGACTTTCTCTGGTCTCAACCGGGCAGTTTCCAAGATCGGGACTGGCAGCTTCCAGCTGTGGGGCTGGTATCAAACCCCCTTCAATATCCGTGCCAGATTTCAATAGGGGAGCTTGTATAGGGCACCTCGAAAGGGAAGGTCTGACTTTGGGTTTTGGTGGGTTTACTTTGAACAGAGGATATCCAGTGGCATGGAATGCAAGATCTGACTTTGAAGGGAGATTTGCATGTCCAGCCATCAACTCCAGATGATTTCACTGGGACTCTCATTGAAAACTTGTTTGAAAGCCAGACGGGTCCTATTGACGAGGTAATTTGATAGAAAGTCAGCAAGAAGAGCCCAAGAACGCAAGTGGCCCAAGAGGGATCTTAGTCTCGACTTCGTTTATGTCTACCACTTTCACACTGAAGCCGTTTTTCCTGCCAGGAGGTTTATGGCCATTCCGCCTCAGTGGTGGGCAACACCGTGTGGGTTCTGGGTGGCAAAAACCAAGCTGGCAAACGCATTAGTGTGTCCCTAAGCAGAAGTTCAATGCTGGTTGCCATGCGGCCAGTGTTGGAGGACGTTGGAGGGCTTCTAAGACTTGAGTGTTGACTAATTATCCCAACGTTTTGGCTCACAAGAAACCAAGTGTCATGAAAGGATATTGAAGGTTTGGGGAGTACATTTGTCGGACATCAAAAGGTCACTATGTCGATGTTCCTGTCCCCAGTGTCAGGGATGTTTTTGTTGAAGGTGCGGCTGCATGAATCCGTTATGGCAAACACGCAGCTTTAACAATTTCCACTATTTGAAGAACAATTTTAGGAGGAACCGTAAGCTCCTGGCGTTTATTGTTCAAATACGCTCAAATCAAAATCCCCAGAGCAGCATTCTTTTGGTTGTGCAGTAGATATACGATGCCGATCAGTTTTCATGAGCTGACCCATGCCTCTAACCAGCTTTGGATTCAAAAGATCCGCTCAGATGTACTTCAAAACTTGATCCAAAAAGTTGGAGAGAAATTTTCAGAAAGATATCACAAAAATCCAAGAAAGTATCAGACAGCATCAGACTGTCATGGACGTCCACACTGCCAGGCACTGTTTTTGTCCCAAGACCTTGACCTGGTCGGATCGCACGCCCAAAGATCGGCACAGTGCCCCGTGCGCCCGCTGGGGGCACTCGGTTTGCCGGGCACATGGAGCCTAAGCTGCAGTAGCAGCTACTTTATACTTCGTTAGGGTAGGGTTTGAAACCAATTGCCAATGGCTATTTTTGAATGTAGGTAAGGTCCACGAAAGTGAGATAGAAAGAAGTGCAAGCTGATTTTATACCCTTTGTATCTGAAAGAGGTTAGACTGTTAGACAGTCAGACATGCTTGGTTGGTCAGAGTGAGGAGGTTTTTGTAAGAACGATTGTGTGAAAGTTCCCCATGCCTCATGTTGCTTTTGCTGGCCAGTCACTCCCCACTAAGTGACTATTCAGGCAAAAGAAGTTTAATCGTTTAATCCACCAGGCCGCTCAGTTCTCCGTGTGCATTTCAAGTCACTGAATCCCCAGAGGTGGTTGAGAACGTGTTGATAACGTGTTGAGAATTGTAAGTTCTCCTGTCAATGACTCTTAGGCACTCCTTCTGAAATCATTCATGTAATCATTTTCCTTGATGAGTCTCAAGATGTCTCAAGTCCCTAACTGAACTTGCCACTATTTAATTATTAATATTATTATAATATGTAATCAATCTACTGTGCATGTTTTGGAATTCCACCATATTCCACCTCAGACTACTGGGATATGCTGCAACTGTCCGAGATTCTTTACTGGTCATTGGTGGCTTTGACAGCAAGCACAATTTGCGTGATACCTGGTGCTTGGACACGGAGGACCACACATGCGCAGATCTTCAAAACTTGATGGCTATGCTGAGAAAGTCTTGAAAAAGGAGATGCAAAACAAAGCCATCAATTTGAAAGACAAAGTAAGGGCCAAGAAAGCGCGGAGTTTGCATGATGCATCACACCTTGCAAATAATAAGCCCATTTGAAGGGGACACACACACACACACATGCAAATGCTGTCGAGAATCCACCATTATTTATCTATAATGTTTGTGCTGCTCTGTGTTTCCTTCAGCTTGCCGGCGCCAGGACGGTAGTTTCACCGAGCTCTGCGATGATCTGCTGGTCTTCGGTGCATACCACTCGGCAGTGTTCGACCATAGCACCAGCCGTGTGACCTTGTTTGGAGGGCAATGCTGTGTGAACGGGCCCTACGAATACTACAACGATGCTACTTGGACTTGGCGGGATCTCCTCCACTCATATCAGGTATGATCCAACACTGCCCAACATTATCCAACCTCATGGAGCATTCATGGTCCCTTGCGAAGTTGCATCCGTCCTGATTGGCGAACAATGATTGGTTCTTAAGACTCGCTCGCCCATGAACGGACGAAGTTTGAGTTTTCCGATGTGTGGCAGTGCTTTTCTTCATCACAATGGCAGCTCAGACCCGGAACTTTGATGAAGTTTGCACCTTCAAACAGCTAGCCCTGTAGGTTCAACATGGTTCAAACGTATCAACACCTGCATGTTTCATAACTCTCATGGATTCCCAAACGAGGTTCATGTGCTCCACTACGATCCTGACGATGACGTTGAAGGCCACTTGATGGAAGTTACCACTTATATTGAGTTGTCAGATTGGAGTTTGGTCAGATGTGTTCTTGAAGAAAAGTAGAACATCACTAATTAATTAGTGGGATTTTACTCTTTGTTTGGTTGGTATAGGACGTGTGCTGATTGTATTGAGTAGGAATTGGAAATACATTCTGCTATGATCATTGAAATTTACACATGCGGATGATGGTCATGCTGCTTAAGTCCCACGATTACGATTGATCATTGATCCGCGTCAGGGTTCATTGTTTGTTGAGATTGTGCAGAAAGTTGCCGGTTTTGGAACGACCCCGTCTCATCGATGCAAGTGAAACCTGCAAGTGAAATCTCTGATACGCTGCCAACGTGCAGGAACCCACGTGAAGTCCAGCAACACAAAGAAGAGACACATATGCCTTCCAGAGATTTGATATATTTATTTCATTTAAGCGACATGCATTGGCCAACCCACAGGATCCTCAACGGCCGTCAGGAAAATCATGGTTTCAGTATTTGGGGCGTGATTGCCCACCTCCCCGTTTCCAAATTTGGAGCAGGCTGGGTGCCGGTGCCTGTGAAAGGCATAGCGCCTGCACCCCGGGCACAGCATTGTGCTGTTTTAGTGGGACGCTGTCCTGCACCAATGGGCCGGGGCTGTTTTTTGAATCAAAGGATATCCATTCCTGGCTGTTGGTTCATGTTGGTTCCAGATATCTGTTTTCCATCCTGGGATCATGATCCCAAATCATTTACAGTACCCGTATGTGTTTTGGGCGTTCCGATGACTATAACATATTATAACTATAACTTATAGCCAGATACTTGCGGTTGCTTAACTGCCATCAAAGCCATCAAACTTAAATCTGTGGCTGGAAGACACCCTTTTTCTGGTGGGTTTATACTGGGGAAAATAATGGTCGACCGGATTTTGGGGTTCCAACACGTTTCCAAAAATTGAGACGAACCAACAGGTGTTGGCAGCTTCATCTCGGAAGCATGTTTGTGTTTTTTCTTCTGGGAAGATGAACCAGAGATGATCCAATGATTGTATTGGTTTTCTTGGGGACATCTTTGTCATCCTCCACCCCCCTGCCCGCCCTTTTGGCTTGTCCCAACAGCCTCACACTTCGAAGCCCAGCTTCGTCCTTCCAAGGAGATCAGATGGTGGTCTATGGTGGTGCCAATGCTACTAGGCGCCGTCACAGCATAGTCCACTCTTCCATGTTTCGAGGAGGGTCAGCAATCCCGTTCGCACTGTTGGCAATCCCTTGGCATGCGATACAATTTGGGTTGCAAAATCCAGTTGTCCAACCACGAGTGTAGAACCATGTTCCACCCGGCAAATCGGCTATAACCATTGAGTTTTCTACTACTTTCTATATACCTGAATGTTGTTGAAGCTGTTCAAACTTCAGCTCAGCTGTCTTACCATGTTATGAACCCACCAGGAACCTATAACGTGGGCAACCCAATGCCATAAACAACTCCCATTTGGGGATGGTTTCAATCCCACCAATAAAAACCCATAAACATGTTGATGACTTGAGGATGTTTTATGAGAAATTGCTTTCTACCAAAAAATTGACTGGGTCTATGATTCCCATTTGGGGATGGTTTTATACTATAACCATTTACATATATTTTCATCCCGTAACATCCATGTCCATTTACTGGGTTTATGATTGGGTGTACCACCATCTTACCCACCATCCACCTCCATGCCCCAGCAGCGGTCGAGGCAGTTCAACGACGTTTGGAGCCTCGACGTTCGTCACTTCACCTGGCACGAGCTCCGCGTTCGCAGCGGAGCAGCGCCACCGGTGGAGCTGGGGCTGAGGGAGCAGCACTTCCGGGCGGGGGAAGATGGGGGGAAGTGATGAGGGAAATGAGGATCATTAGATGATAGATCGGATATGATAGAATTCAGAGTACTTTAAGATGATGTAGAATGATGGAGAATGATGGAGAATGGTAATGGATGATGATCAGGTGGGATGTATTGCAGCACCCCCATTGCATATACATATATCTACATATATATATATATACTATATATATATAATATTTGCCTTTGTTTGCTATGAATGAGAACAATGGTTTGATTTGGCCCTTTTCCCCAGATCATGCTGAAATCATCTAAAATCACTGATCCTTTCTGCTGAAATGCCACCGGGTCAGCCTTTGGAAATCTGATGGTCAGCCAATAGGTGAAGTCATGCAGAAGTATCTTGGCCCTGCACCAGATGAAGCTCCTGGTGTTGGGTGCAGCTAGAGGCAACACAGCGCCCAAGAGATATGGCCTCTATGTGCGCCTTGGAGAAAGATGTGTCCGGACATTGGAAACGAACATGCGCATACATAAATATAAATAATAAATAGATTAATGCATAAATAAATAAATGGATACACACACACATATATATATATATATACAGAAGACCTATACCATATGCAGCAAAGATGTGTTGTTTACCTCAATTGCCATCAGAAAATCATCTACACACAGTGGGGTTTCAGTGTTCAGTGTTCCACCGCTGGTTTAACCTCTCAGGTTCGATCTTGTGCGCTGCGAATGGAAGACGGCACCAGTGGTGCATCAGGGCGTTCTCTGGCGCGGCAATGCGGCTGGATGGGTTTCTCGTTGCGCTGCCGGGGAAGAACTCTGGGTTCACGGTGGGCACCTGGGCGACGACAACCAGCCGCGGCAGATCTTGTTGCGACTCCAGACTGGGCTCACCCGGCTGGTGCGGCAGACGGTTCGAGGTATTAGCGTGGCTTGGAGTTGAGTGTCAGGAGTGGGAGGTGCCAAGAACAAACGGCAACAAACGTATTCTTATTGGTAGTTTATGGCCTTGAATTTGGCATAGGTGGGCATGTTTTGTATATTTTTTGGTGGAGAGGAGACTTCACGGTTGCTAGCACAAACCAAAAGATAGCAGCTGAGCAGAAAAGCGGCAGCAATGCCATGATTGCCCTCATGGTGACGTGTGGTATGACTGTGATATGGCCAGAAAACACGTGTGGCTGTACTTTTGAACACGTGTTCCGAAGTCCCAGCAGAGCAAGGCCAGACTCATGAAATTTTCGTTATCACAGCCAGGCATAATGATCAGAATCATCCCAGTATGCATTGGAATACATGATAGGCCAGGATCAGGGGTGATACTAGGACAGCCCAGGCTTTGCCTCACGAGAACCTCAAGCTGGTCTTCAGTTTTCTGAGTGGATCTGTGGCAGATCTCATTTAAGTGTGACCAACTGGCTACAACTGCCACGTGACGTGGCAGAATGGTGATGACCCAAGCACATCACATCACCTTACATGACGGTCGTTCAGGAAACTTGATGTGTTGAGGTGTCAAGGTATCATGATCATGGTAAGCACATTGAGTAGATATGCATTTCCACGTGCAGCTCACTGCGTGCTCCCTGGACCGCCTAGGTTTAACACCGCTCGCATCCCCCTGCTGGGCCGTTGCTCATTGGGGCACCTTACTTGGCAGACAGTCGGTCATTTCCGGCACTTGTACAGTCTCCAGCAAAACGGCCATTCTGAAGATTTGACTGACCATAAATTGTCATGAAAAAAGGACATCGACATGAATGAAAATGAAGATCTGGCCGCTGTGCCATTCTGAATGCCGCATCGGCATGACTTAGGCGTGACTTCTAGGAAGTTGGATTAAGACATAACTTAGCTAGGCTATGACTTGCTGTGGGCTTCCAGCTGTAGATGCAAGGTCGCCCTCCGATATGAATCAAGCGCATTCAAGGGCCAAATCAATGATATCAATAGAGAGTGCAGCGGTCACTTTCATTGGCAACCAAAGGTCACATGGTTTTTCTCGAGAAAGGATCCGATGCACTGGTGTTTTGAACATAACAGTTCAACAAGCCGTTTTGCACCACAGTTGGCACAGCCAAGTGGAACCAATTTTACAGTGGAATTGTAGAGAGGCCAGATTCATGGACATACCTGCAGCCTATAGTACCTTGATCTACCTTGAGGGGCAGGAACACGCCGTTTGCATCAAACATTGGGAATGATGATTTACTTTCAGGACGAAGGAGCTACATACACATATTATTTTTTAGTTTGGGGTCCATTCTGAGGGGGGCACTTTATTTTAGGCAAAAGGATTGCCCTATGAAAGTTCACATGCAATGTCAGTATTTTGTTAGCGGTTTCAATTAGGCGGGCAACCTGTTGCATCTTGTTGCCATTCATCCGGAGTCAAACCATTCCATAACACTCTTTCCCCCGAAGAAAGGATCTTATGATGATCTTAAAATCTTTTTGACCCCCCCCCCCTCCCCGTAATTTCTGTAAGGTCCTGTGCATGTTTGGACAGTTTTGACCCCCCCATAGCTTACTCTGTAGGGATGACCTTAACTGACATTCATACGTGCTGCCTCAACCACCCTAGTCCATGAGTTCGGCACCCTTTCGGGAGCTCGTGCTCCGTCGACCAAGCAGCGCTGTTGTTTCACAGAGTCGGAGCTGAGCGGGTTCGCCCGAAGCCGACAGCGAAAGTGCAAAGATGTGGGTGAAAATAAACATTGCCAGCTACATCCGCAAGTAATCAAACTTAATATAAACATATTGTTGACCCATTGAGGTGCGTTATTCCTTGCAAATCGAGAACACGAACAAAAGGAACAACATGTAGATCAGTCGAAAACACAGACAATGCCTATAGGTTCCAGCGTGTGGCTAGCCAAACTTCCCATGACCATGACAGCATATGGTTCACTCAACTAACATTTGGACAGTTTGATCTTGGTTGGCTGTGGATGTGTGCATCCCTTCATCTCGCACTTGTAGCTTAATGATGCGCAGTGTCGGCATGAATGGCATCCGATACAGGGTCTGCGCAAATTGAGGATAGTCAAACTTACGTGCTGCAGGTTTGATTTGGTTAATTAATATAACCTGTTTTGACATGTTTCGACCACCATTTGGGCGACACACTTCTGCTTGAGGCTCGATCCAAAACACAATGTGGCCACATGCAACACGGAATCATTGTTGACTGGAGCGCTCGCTTGGGTTATACACATGCAATCAAACCTGTTGCCAAGCCGGATCCAATACGGCACATGGCGGAGAAATGGGTGCGAAGGGTGCACCATCCAGCAGAGAGTCCGAATTTATGCGGGCCGAACTACAGCAGCGGGGTCATGGTTGATGCCACTTGAGGTTGACCAGGTTGGGTGGTGGCATATTGGCTCGGAAAGTTAAGAATCAGGCAGGCAAATGGCCACCTGATGCCAAAGGGACCGCAAATTCCCAAGAGAACGGTCTTGATTTTTTTCCATATATGTTGACACATGTTGACACCCCTTCAGATCAGTTGAATCACTTTCACGATTTGTTTAGAAGCATACCAAGTCGATCCAAGTGGTATCCACTTGACAGCAGAAAATCTGTCTTCCAAGTGCCACAAGAGACGGCTGTGTGCATACCCATGGGAGATCATGGCACCATGCCCCAATCTTCTATGAAGCGCTCCAGGCCGGTTGAGGAGCAGTGTGCTAATCGTTTGTCCAAAGGCATGTGAACCAACCATTTCCACACAGTGGTGGTGTTCGAGTCAATTCCCAGGCGCTGAGTTGTGACTTTCCTTTTCTTGCCGACCAATTCCCACCACATGATAAGCACTGACCTTTTTTCCCAACCAAACTGCTACGTTTGTATAGCGGCTTTAGCCTGTGCCATCCTGTGCCAGTTTCAGATTTTGCGGCTGGCTGGGAACTGAGCTGGGTCAACTTTGTTTCCAGTCATGGGTCCCATGCCATGGGTTGCTGGGCAGTGCCTGAGGCTTTTAGTGCTGTCGTACCTCGGCTGGCAAAGCCGAAGTCCATCTTTTTCCCGGCTGGGGCCTCAGGGAAAGCTTCCGAATGATGGGAAGGGCTGTTGAAGGCTGTTGCCTCAGAAAAAACATATCATTTCAAGGCTAGATGCCCTCAGGCTTTAGATGGCTTTAGTAATTACCGACTGCTGGTGGGGATGAGAGTTGTTTTATCATCCCACTTGTGACTGAGGCCTGTTTCTCCAGCTCAAAGCACCATTTTTACCGGAGGTGTGGCATTTCCACGAGTTCCCTGTGGAGTTGTCTTGTTGGCCTGCATTTTTAGCTGAGGAAAGAGATCGGTCAAAACCTTGGTAAGGAATTTTGGCATGTTTAAGACAGGTTATGACAGGCTAAGATCTATTAATTAAGCTAGCCTTCTCTGCTGCATTGTTCGTGGAAGGCCAGCAAACTTTTGGAAGAGGCTACAGGCAGAAGTGGCCAAGTGTCGTTGCTTTGTGATGCAGTGATGCATATGACGGGGCGGAGATCTTAAACGATCGATGTGTTTGCAAAGTTTTGTCTCTGTCCAAAGTGAGTCAAAGGAGCAAGCTTCCATCCTTTCGCGGTTGCTGTGTTGTTCAATTCCAAGAGAATAGGAACACGTTCCCTTTGTCGAGAGCTGCTGAAACTGGTCTCAATTAGCTCGCTACTCAAGACTTTAATCAATGTGGGAAGTCTGAGTTATCAAGCTGGTGCAAGTCAGGTATATGAAATGCTCACCAAATGTCGTTTGTCTTATTATATACTTATATCTGATTAGAACAATTAAGTACGACTAATATTTGTTGTATTCTATATATTCCTATGTGTTCTTGGTGTGTTGTTACATAGCGTTATATTTTATGGTGTTTTCATGTTAACCTTGTTGATTCGATTTTGACTTCTATTTAGGGGACAACCTCCATCATATTGTGAGGGCATGATGGATCTGTCAGGCAACAGGTTGCCGCAGAAGATTTTTTCTCAGGCCCAGAGTCCCGGCACACATGACACATGGTGGTAGGGTCTTTGAGCATCTTTCAGCCATTGAATATTGTTGCGTAGTACATTACAATATGGCATTAGCATGTATTTGCAATAGTATATTCTAGATAATTAAATGTTGTTACATCCGTTGTATCATACCCATCGATGAGAAGTCTTCCTCGTCAATTCCTCATCCCTGGGTCCTGTGCCTTTTTTTGGCATGCCCAGATGGTGGATATCCATCGTTAAGACCGTCCACCTTGGTCTCCAACAAGGGTGAAGGCCAAAGCTGTGAACGCCGGGGGTGCCTTTGGGTGTGATGAAGTTGTTGACGTATTTTGACATTAAAACTACTCAAAAAAAAATCGGTGATGGTAAGTATATGGGGGCTGCCTCATGGTGACATATTTGGACCCCTGTTTAACACAACAAACGACGGAGTCCGACGGAGTAGAGAGAGTTCTTCTGCGTGTTCTTCTGCGTGTTCTGGGAATCGGGGCAGCTGTGGCCCAAGATGACCAGGTTATGCTGCCACCGTGAAGGTCGGGGGCGTGGTTGGCACAACGATGTCGTTTAAGTGTTGAAACATGTTGAAACGGAAGAAGAAAACGACCTCAGTTGCCCCTCCCCGCATAGAACACAACTATATCATTGATGCAGCCCACAATTGAGTGTTTTGGTGTTTTTGAAAGATTGATTATCCCGGGGTCAGACAAGAAGTGGAGGAGCTCCTTGAACCAAGGGGAATCCTTTCAGCCTTGCATGAGAGCATGCGCTGAGCGATCCACCCCCCTTTTCCTTCAGTTCCTGAACAGATGGGTCTCATGCGAGGAACTTATGGCAATCATGCGGCCGTAAATTGCCCTGGGTTGAAGCGGCGCAAGACCAGCTCCTGACTTCAAACATCCAATCGAATCCAATCGCCACTTTCACGCCAGACGAATTGGGGAAGAGCTGCATGGGGCTACGGTTCATGGAGCGCTTTCCAGGCAGTCAGATGCAGTGATGTGTATAGGACGGCTCAGTCTCACACCAAATATGGCAGTGTAAGCTCAGTGTAAGCGAGTTGATGGTGCTTAAGAAGCGATTACTCGGAGGTCGTGCTTCATAACTTGAGGTAGCGATGGCATTTCATTGAAGAAACACAGCCACAGAGCCCAGAGGCTTTGTTCTGGGGAAGTAGGTTGGCAGTGTCATGCCACAAAGTTTGCATGCTTCAGCCGGCACATTGGTCCGCGTCAGATCGGGCGGATGGTGGCCACTGCACGCTTTGCGGATTTCACAGTGGTGTGGCACTCAAATTATTGGCAACAACAGGATACCTTTTCTTTGGCGCAACACCAAGTGAATACGCCCACATCTGTTTTCTGGAATGTCACGGGCGTCACCAACCGGTACCCATGGGAATCCCTCGCCGGTCTGAGCGGGCTGCACTCAGGCTCCCTTAATTATGACGGCTGTGAAGCTTGCCTGTTTGAAAGGTTGAAGGGCAACAGCCGAGTCAACGCAGTAAGGATGTTGGTGTTTTTGCCTAGGGCCTAGGGTTCGACTGCAACCTTGCAGGCAGAAGTGTATTGGAACTCTTCGTGGGAAGTGTATTTCCAAGTTGGAAACAAGAGACTGCGTTGCTGTTATCCCTGGTGTATCCTGCTTCTTGGTTCCTGCAGCAAAATCTTGGAAGTTGGTGGTACATGGTGGTACGAAAATTGTGCAAAATACCTGGTGAATCCTGGTGGTTGTGCTGTATTCCCTGTGAAAAGTTGACCAGGTGACCTGCAGCGTGTTGCGGAGCGCCGCTGGGCGGGACCGCTTGAATGGTGGGACCTTCAGGTTCCAAGCCCAGCCCGGTGCTGCGCTGGAAGCCTTGAAAATGGAGCTCGAATGGGGTGAAAATCGCGGCAGACTATCCCGCAAACGGTGCCAAACAAAAGAACCCGTTTGGGGTGATCCAGAACAACATGTTTTCTGACTCGAGCATCGGTTCCTACAGCAGTCGCATGTACAAGTGAGGGGCATGTGGGTAGCAACTGAATACTTAAATACAGTCAACATTCATAGCCCCAGCTCTTCCACATCCTAACGTCAGTTCTGTTCCCATGTTGGAACCCCGTGACTGGCAAGGTGGATATGGCCACTAGATGCCCCATCCCCTACTTCCGGTACCAGCTTCAGTGGAAAGTTACTTCATTTCCTCCAAACTGAGGATGCTGGGCTTGGCAGTTCTAGGCGCCAGCACTCTCTTTCTGTTGAAAGCCATCATGGATGTGAGTTCTTCGGTTGCATGAGGAAGGGTACGGAGAGTGGATTTTCATCGTCAAAGGCAGCGCAACGGACGTGTGTCGCATTTGGATTTCGCTTGAGCCACCAATTTGGCAGTCTTGTCATTGCGGTTTTGAATGGAAAAATGATACGTTTTGAGATTCCCATTGAGTTGCGCAACGATCTGCATCTCCAAGGTGTGCTGGTGCGCTTGCAGGGATCCCAGCGGCTGATGACTCGACATTCGCCGCGGTTTTTTATGTCAGCCCAATTGATATTGCAATGATTGGGGCAACTTTGTGTTCAGAAAAAGGCAATTCAATGCAATTTATACCAATTTTTGATAAACATAAATCTCAATACAACGTACTTACATGATATATTTTGCATTATCATTTTCCACTGCTTTTCTTGAAATCCAACAGGGCAATGAGACCAAAGTTTCGGGCTGTACTCCCAATTTGGGTCAACTTTAGCAGCCGCAGAATCCAACGCTGCCTCTGAGGCTGGGTGAGCGGCCGGTCCCGTGGAGAGCTGAGCCAAAACAAAGAGATTTTTCAGCTACGTCATGACTCCGGGAGATTGAAGAGAAAACTATGATTATAGGCAATTTTTCAATGAGCTAGCCAAAATTGCATGTGATTGAAGAGAGTAGTTTTTGTTCAAGAAATTAGAATGGATTAGATAAAATACATTTGTACCAAATGCATACCAAGCGCGTTGGCTTTTTTAGATCCACAAACAACAAGGCCACTGGGAGGATGAGCCCATCCTCCAGCTGGCTGTTTCTAAGGCTGGAAACTGAAGCTTTCCTTCTGGCTCAGGTCGGAGAAGATCTGATATTCGTGATGGGAATTTCTGCGAGACAATCAATTATTATGTAAGCAAGTGGAAGTCCAAAAATGAGATATTTATGGAGATGGTGATGGAGAGAGAGAGAGAGAGAGAGAGAGAGATATGCATATATCACCATGCACATTGTCCGTACAGTGCTTTCTTATTGTTGATAGGAAAAAGACACAGGTCTCCGTCACCGGCGACAGCGTTGATATCTTGAGCATGACTGTGCTAGGGCAGCCAAAGTTCAAAATAGGGTACCACCAGCAATTCAATCAAGAAATTCAAGGAACCATGGCCATTGTTGACGGACACCCATTCGAAGACTTAGCATGGTGAGGGAGTGATGATTATGATTCGTCAACAAATCTTAATCTGTAACAACCTGCTGGGCCATCGCAAGCAAGTCGATTCTTGCGCTTGATGCCATGTTCTTTCAAAAGAAGTTACCTGTGCATGAGCCGGGCTCGGTGTCTCGGTTGTACTTTCGAAACGATTTCGATGGTGATGAGCGCTCAGCCCACCGGACCCCTCCCCATCGTGCAAGTGAAACAGTTTGGTGTGTATGAATGAGTCAGTTTACCCCAAGATCCTGGACAAGCCAGGCGGTGGTGTGTTTACTGGTGAGTCACCTACGTATAGCAAGTCTTGAATTCCATGTTGGAATCTTGGATGCATACTGTACAGAAAAAAATGAATAAACACATGTATTAATAAACTAACAAATAGATTGACAAGTGAATAAATACACACATACACACACACATTACACATTACACATTACACATTACACACATCACATCACATCACATATCTATCTATCTGTCTGTCTGTTTGTCTGTCTATCTATCTATCTATCTCTATCTATATCTATATCTATATACGCTTCTCAGAGCACCCAGTGGGGTTGACATGATCCAACATAGCTTGAGACCCGCTTGCACAGGTGCCGCTGGCATTTGTGGCATGGTACGGCTTCCAGGGTGGATATGGTCGCACACTGAGACGGCAACTGGGGGAAAACAATAGGGCCAATAGGGCACAATGGCATGCAATGGCCGCCAATTCACATTAAACCATTGATGTTCGTTGATAATTTATTGGATTTTATTGGCAGTTGTTAATATTTGACAATAGTTTGTTGCTATTTTGTTGATATTTGTTGATATGTTGTTAGTCCATTGATTAAGGACCAAGAGCGGTCCATGCGCAGTTGGTTTTGCTCCATTTGATATTATAGCATATGAATGTGTATGATTCTTTCAGACCAAGTCTGGCAAGAAAAACAGGGTTTGCCGCTGGAATTCATTCAGATGCATCGGCATAGAAGTTGCATTCGAAGGCGAGTTGTTTGCCTCATTGGGTAAATCAAGTGCGTCCACTTAAGACCTTCCTTCGTCAAATGCTGGCGACGAGTTATAATACTTGCGACTCATACTTAGGGTTTGTCCTTTCATCCTGCCAACAATAAAGCAGCACCACCGGCCCCAAAGTCCCAACAACTAGCCAGACACCTTGAGGAACCTTGATCCAGCACGGCCTCCCAAAGTTCAAGTTCGCAGTTCGTGCGGAAAAGGGTCGAACTTGGTTGCTGACCCTGCTGGCAGTCGCAAGCTCAGCATTAGTGGCAGAAAACCAAATGCGATGTTTTTTTCTCTCTGACATGTTGTGAAGGATATGTGGCGATCATTTGATATTATTGGGAGTCATTTTGGAGCTTGACCTTGATGGTCTTTGACTGTGAGGGTGAAATGGATCAAGATTTGGTTGGCGAATGGTGAACCAGTGGTGTTTGGTGGCAACCGATGGCTGGTGTTCTGCTGGATAAGGTTGGCTATGCTGCCACAGCTGTACACCAGGACCCCCGCATGGGAAGATCTATCGAAATGTCCTTGTGCTGGTCCTACTGGAATAGATATGAAATTACAAAAAAATGGTCAACATATGTCAACATCACTGAGCTATACTGAGCTCGACTCATGTCTACAGAATTCTACAGATCTGCATCTGTTTCTGGATCCCCAAAATTGCGGCGGGATGTCCTGGAGATCCGTGGAGTCCAGGTGATTTGGGGCAGCGCTTGCCTCTTCAGTGGTCCCTTCACTTTGGGAGCCCTGCGGTGCTTCGTGGTGGCGGCCGTGGCGCATGTTTGCTTGAAGCCCAGGGAGTTCAAGGCAAAATCCACATGATATGGAACATAATTATAGGAAGATTGATCAAATGATTGGATCTGATTGGACTTAAAAGTATATCTTGAAATATCTTACCAATTCTCAATGCAATTTGAACCGTATCAATTGTCCACAGTCGTTCCATTTTGTGGGCAGGGTTTCTGCGTCACCCGGGATGCATGGATTCCTTCGGAGGGATCCATGAATTTGCAACAGCCACAGTGGCTTCGAATCTCACAGGCATGGAACGAGATCATGGAATCATCAGGAGGCCCTTGGAACTGCAGCTTTTGTGAAGTAGAACATCTCCAGAGGTGAGCAAAATGATGAAATGTGGGTTTCCTGAAATGGAGGTACCCCAAAAATTGATGATTTATAAGGGAAAAGCCTACTAAAATGGATGATTTAGGAGTACCCCCCAACATCCAAACCTTTGCAGCTTTGATTCAGCAAACCCTTTGGTGAATGTTTGCACACCTCGCTGAACGCCCATGGCGTGACCTTGATGTTCCCCTGGCATGCTGCAAACAGCAGCTGCGAAAACGACATGCACAGGAGACTGGGAATTGCTGTGGGTTGCTGCTATGCTTAGCTATGGCAACATGTGAATACATCCAGAAAATTATGTTTGGTTGTTTTTCGCGAGAATCCTTGGCCATGTCTTGGCATTGTCACTGGAAAGATGACAGCAATTTATTGCATCAAACTGGATGACCGACAACCCAACACATGATGTGTGACTATTTCGGTTGCCCAGGCTATCTCCAAGCATGTGATACATCATGAATTGTCAGCAACTTAGGACCTACCACGCGAGCTAGTTTAATGTTGCGTTGACCTGGGAACCTGAAAAAAACAGAGTGCTTGGAGAAGCGAAGATGCTTGCAAGGGCAAAGTCACCAAAGGAAAGGCAGAACTTGCATGGCACATCATGGCACATCATGGCACCATCGGTCAGCTTCTTCCAGGATTGGATGACGTGGACAAGATCTATTTGTCAGATGGAGATGGGTCAGGCCAAAGGGAGGACCTCACCGGGATGATGCGGCGGTCATCGGCGAGTGATTGGAGAAGATCTGCTCTTCTCCAATGGTCCGATTGGTTAAGAATGGTTAAGACATGTTAAAACGAGAATCAAACTGCAAAACTGTCACTTGTTTGACTCTGTGCATGATGCGCTTTAGAATGCTTTGGGCTAGCGCCTCATGGGACCTCACTTTGTTGCACCAGCTTTCCCGACCTTTCCCAGCATGCAGGTCAGGTGTCATCCTATTACAAGCGAAAGAAAGGGAAAGCTGAGCCGCCGGCTCCGCCGGCTCCGCCGGCTCCGCCCGAGGGACTCAGCGGGCGACGCACCTGGAGGCCCAGTGGCTATGGCACCTCTGGCACCCGGACAAAGCTGCTGCCGGTGTCAGGACGCCCCTGACACAATGGGGACTGTGCTGGGGAACTTTACAAATGGAAATGCAAGTGACCGGTGTACTGAAGGAACTTAACATATGAGTGGACCTGTTACATCTGTTACACTGACCAATGCCTAAGCTGGAGATGCGAGCTTCGAAGCGCACGAATGAACAGTCCAATGTCCACAGCACTTTTAATCACTACAGGCTAGGCGCTATAGGTCATTCCTAGGCCTTGTCCCGAGTGTTGTACAACATCTAATTCAATTCAACTCCAGCAATGAGCACAATGAGATGCAATGAGAGTTATTGACTTCCAGGTTCCTGGTTGCTTAAAACATACATTCATCATGATTCATCCCTGTGAGGACGACTTGCTGGTGCTACTTCGGACTTTTATTTGTTTGTCTCTGGAGATGAGGTAGATCCTGACCAACAAGTGACTCTACCTGCCATGAGCTTCCTGACTGCATATGTACTGTACAATGATGTTTCTTTTTATTTTTGATTTTGAACTCTACATGTTATTTTTTTTGAGTTGTTGCTCTAATTAGTCCTGCTTGCTTCTTCTATGTATCATACTTTTTTTTGCTCGTTTCCTTTTTGATATGTTGCAAGGCAACCAATCTTAGCAGCAAGCAGGTTTGGACGGAGGTTCTGAAGAGGAATACCAAGGGTACTGGGACTGGAACTCCCGGAATATCCGTTGTTTGGGCGACGAATGGGTCGAGCGAATGGCGCATCCACAAGTGAACTGCGAGTCATACTGGTACAACACATCCAGCGGGAACCTTGGCTGATTTTGATGTGACTGGATTCCTCCGGGGACGGGTCAAAATTGAGACAGATGACCCAGAATTGCCATTGTATAATTGTTGAGTTATTCTTGGGAACTATAAACTATTGAATTTTCCTCTGGAAAAATTGACCCCAGACCCTCGACATTCCAGGCAGGATTGATCAAATGTGCACCTGTCCCAAAGTGAAATTCATACTTTTACAGAACTGACATGTCCATATGGATCAGAATTTCGTAACACCCTTTATGATCTTGTATGTCACCTTTAGGATCCTTTTAGGTCAAAACGATTACTACATACCCCGATCCCTTCCCCCTGACACTAAACACCTCCCGGCAAACCTGGGTTTAGTCCTTGATTGGCTCATTTTCTGGTCCCACTTGGTTGCGTGATTTTGGCCCACGCCCAGCACCTGAGGATCACCACCTACGAACACCCCTCAGCAGGATCCACTGCCAAAGTATCAGCAGTCGATCAGAGCTGCGATTTGGTGCAGGAAGGCCCGGTTTGGACCTTCACGCCTTTTGAACTGAAGCTCGGCTGAGCTTGGCTGATGCTCAAAAGCATGATATAATATGATATACACCAGCATATGCCAACAACATCCAGCAAAGATTCAACGAGAATCAAGCAACATCCAACATCCAACATCCAACAGCAGCAGCAGCAGCAGCAGCAGCAGCAGCAGCAGCAGCAGCAGCAGCAGCAGCAGCAGCAGCAGCAGCAGCAGCAGCAGCAGCAGCAGC
>BGPT01000163.1:14201-61701 GCA_003297045.1 Symbiodinium sp. clade C Y103 | reverse complement strand
CGGATGCATCCCATCAATCTGACGTATTTTGTTTGGACCTATGCTCGTGCAGGACTGCGCAGCAACCTCTGGGCATCAGCAGTCTTGTGTGTGTGTGCATGTGGCATGATTATGTTCGATGATGTGTTGCAAGATGTTGCAAGCCAACATGTGTTATTGATAATATTGATATTTATTGATGTTATTGTCTTCTCTTGTTTTCTCTTAGCCACTAGCACAAGCACGGCGTAGCTTGTGTTTCCCCGGCTGGCGAGGAGTGTATCATGAAGAATTGCTGCAAGCTGTGGCAGAGCACTTCTGCAATGGCTGGCTTCCCACCATGGATCGTTGTTCATTAGGCCGGCAGCTCTGAACTGTATACAGTAGAACTGTACAAACTGCACTATTAATTATGGCAATTTGTTATATTATGGCAATTGGAAATATTGGAATGTTTGTAGGTACTCTGATCTCTTGCGGCCTCATGGCTATATGTCTACCTTGGCTCACCTGTGACATGATGCATTTGAAGGATGATGGAGGGATTTAACGGAACGTGACCAAGGGGGTACTGAGCGTAGTGCTGTGATCATTGTGCAGGCACAATGGTCTGGAACTTCTCAAAGCTGGAGTTCCGTCATGATAGATACTTCGAGCTTTCTGCACAGGACTTCACGTTTGGGTCGGCTGAAGATTCTTGTTCTCAATGCTAAGTTGCAACGGTCTTGCAGGAACTTGAAGAGCAATAGTCACCCAGCTGATATACATCATTTTGGTTTCCATGGGATTTTCCACGAACCTCTGAAAGACCATTCAATACACCGGGTCGGAGGGACTGGGAATACCGTTGCTTTCCAGGAGCTCTATCGTCCAAACCGTTTGCGGTCTTTGGCGCCTCGCAATTTTCAAAACAGCATGACTCTCGGCATCTCTCCACCCAAAGCTTCAAATTGCCTTGCAGAGGGGCCTGGCGTTGCCTTGTTTTCAGGACACTGGATAGTACCTGCTGGTTTGATGCGAATTGAATGCAGACTGATCACAGTGACGCTGGTCCCCCAGCATTGTGAGGTGTAGGATGTCAGCTGAGGATTGCCTTCAGCAAGCGAAAACATTGGAACGCCAAGCTCTTCGAAGCTTTTTGTCGTGGCATCCCACGCTTATTGGACAATCATGATCCAAAGTTCCCGAAGACGGACACAGACGTTCTCTTCTCCTACACATGTAGGGATGGAAGCCACTTGGAATCAGAAAATCATCCAACTGCGCAGCAGTTCTGGCCCCAGACAAATGGACCCTTCTCTTCTCTAGTCCCTGAGTTGGGTTCAGCTCTTGCCCTTGGTGTTCCCACTATTGTTGGGTTTTATGGTTTTTTCAAGAGTCTGACATGTTTGTGGGCTCATATTTAACCCCAGTTGACACACTGTTGACACTACGGCTTTGTCTTTATAACACTTCTTTGCACTATAACTACAATTTAAATGGTTTGATGTGGTTTGATTTTCCTTTGGCCTCCTGGCTGTTTGGGTTCAGCAATGTTCAGCAGTTTTTGCCGTGGACTTGTTGGTCACTGTGGTAATTATCCAATTTGCAGATGACCTTCCTCCTAAAAGCAGGCATGAAGACAGCAAATAGACATGCAACCGTGAAACAGGCAATTTCCGCGAGAATTTACATTGCCCTCAAGTGGAGGGTGCCGTACCAAAGAAGATGTCCCAGCGTCTTCCCTCAAATGGCCCAGAATTCATCATAATTCATTGCATTATGAAACCTGACCCATACCATTCTTAGTCAGTATTTTGAAGCATATTGAATTGCCATTTGATTTGCCATTGGGCTACATTGGACTTGCCATTTGACTCAGGTGAGGTTCCTGCAGATGCCTTCCGCATTGGTTCGCTCACGGTGATCACCAAAGGCTTTCAAGACCTGCGAGCCCACGGCCCAGCGGTCGAGGAGTGCATGTCGCTTGGATGTTCATGGTTGTAGGCCGATTTTGTTGATGAGAGGTGGTTGAAAACTCCATTCGGAGAGTTGGAAGAGACGTGAAGGAAGGTGGAAGCCCCCTTTCCAATTGCCATGACAACTAGAAGGAAATGGGTATTCACTTCCAAGATCTTCCAAGCTTGTTGGTAAATGGGTTATAGGTGGTGATAGCTATGGTGATGGTGGATGGATTGTACGTGTTGGCGACAAGCAGGGCAAGATGCGCATGCAGAGGGTTTGCATGGCCGCATATCACATAGCAATTGCAGTAGTCTGATTGAAGGGCCAGATCCAGCCATCCCCCAGGCCCACTGTGCGCCTAATCATGGCAATAGTGCAAACTTGTTGAGACTGATTCTGTTTGTTACTCCTTCTGAGCTGGATTTCGGCACTTCAAATTTGATCTTACATATGTTCCCCTTCCACATTGCATCCGTGTCTTCCCTTGTATATTTCCGGGTCTCCCCTTCCATGGGGTTCAGCCGGCCGGGTGCCCAGGAACTCCATGCTAAGCTACGTCCGGCGCAGTGTGGAGCGCTCTCCCGCCATGATGCGCGAACCTGGAGATGCGTGCAACTTCCTACGTCAACTAGGTGGGAACGATCAAACTCAGCAACCTGCAAAACATGATGTGCAGTGTAGCAACCGTGGTCAAGAATGGCAAGAGGGTCCTGGGGTGGAGACATCGACATAGTCTTACTGGTACATAGTAGGGAATGGGGGTTGCTGGGATGATTATTCATGGTTATTCTAGGTCATTCCCCCATTCCCTACTAAGCACCAGTAAGTAGTTTAATACCTTAATAACCATTAATAATCATCCCAGCAACCCCCATTGGTTTCTGATTCCATACGTTCTCTTTCCAACTCTTCGAAGGTAGGTGCCAGTGCACTTCCGATTGCGGCCAGGATTCTATGCTGCTACAACTGGCCTGGAGACTTGACTCATGATGAGGGTGAGTCATGACGGTGACTCATGGTGATGGTGATGATCTTCATGATTTTAATGATTTCAATGATCTTAATGATCTTACTGATCTTAATGATCATGATGATCATGATGATCTAAATGATGACCCTCATGATGATCCTCATGACAATAAGTACTAAGTATCTAATTACTACTAGCTATTTCGAAATGTATTTGTAGATGAACCGGCTGTGTTGGATGCCATTTGCGGTCATAGAGGATGGCCTCAATCCTCTTGGGCATTCCCCCTGAAAGATGGTGAGCATGATGGGTTGGCTGTTGAATGCCACCACGGGACACATTTTCCTACCAGGGCACATGACTACCAGCCTGCAACGCCAAGGATCTGTCAGGCATGCTGAGCAACATCAACCTGGAAGAAATGTGCAAAAATGCTCCAGAGAGAGCCGTTGGACAAATGCAGGTGCCCTGGCGGGTGCCCTGGCGGGTGATGGTAACCATGTCCTGGCGATGTTTTGGGCGATCGTAGATTGCATTGAGTCTCGAACATGGCCTCCACCAGCTGTATCATTCAGTATCACTGGATATAATTACACACACACACATTATATATATATATATATGAGCGATGGCTTTTATTTGTGCAAATGGAAAGTAGTATTCGGGTGAACCCCGGTTTGTGGAAATCATCATAATTCGCTGGTAAAACGAGGTAGGAACACCCCGAGACAGGACTGGAGAACGAGGTAGGAACACCCCATCCATTACGTTTAACAACAAATAACTTCCGCGGCTCATATATATATATATATGATATGTATAAATGATTATACATGTATGTACCAGAAAATGTTTCTAGAAAGATAGATTAGATTAGACTACATTAGATTCGATTAGTTCAGGTTAGGCTAGATAGATAGATAGCTAGGTAGGTAGATAGATAGCTGGATAGATAGGTAGATAAATGGCGCCCGTCAACTCGCAGAAAACTGTAGTGACACAACCAGCGAAAGCCCACAAGTTGGTCGCATTTTGGCCCCCAGCCGCCGGTCAGGCTTCACTGCGAAAAGCGGGGCTGGACTGACAGGAACTCCCCCTGCAGCTGGAGTCAAAAAATAGGATGGGCATGATGGGCGCGACATGGTTAAATGTCAAGGGTAATGCCATCCCAGCCTTTAGCATAGCTGAACTCTTCAAGAAGGCGATGAGAGAGAGGGAGTGCCATCCCAGTCCAGAACCTGCACCGAAAGACAACATGTGGCACATTGACCTATAGGTTTGGTATGACCTGTGTGCTTTTAGATATCCTTACAACAAAATAAATAAATAAATAAATAAATAAATAAATAAACATATTATAAATACCTGAGATGGCGATGGAGAGAGATTATATATTTATATTTTTTTACATATATACATACATACACATACATAGAATATCATAAGTATAAGGTATGGAAAAGTATAAATCGAAACCACATGGAAAACCCAATGAGAACCCACATGAACATACTATGTAATACATAGGAATATTCACACACACACACACATTTATATATATATATATATAACTTCATCCGCAAATATCCGCAACATTTTTTTAAAATGTGTAAACCGTATTCGTTTTTGTTGGCCATGTGATATTGCCAAATGGCCAATTGTGTATGTCTCACATCAGCCATGATGCCTGACCTCCAGGTCAGACGGCCGCAGTGGCTGGTCCCAAGCGATTGAGCTCGGAGACATACAGGAGACATGTCCAGTGGAAGAATCTGAAAATCAACATGAGGAAGCCTTAGCGATGATAAGTTGACAGAATTATGTGGATTATGGACAGGTTCTTGTTTCTTGCGGCATTTGCAGCCTCGATCTTGCTTTTTTGGTCCCGCGATGAGCTGCCTCACAATTGAAAACCTGAATGGACCCACAAGTGCTGCACATTCGACTAGAGAACCCAATGGTGTTGGCCCCCCTGCTCCTGCCAACTTTGAACTAGCGCAGTTGAACAGAGTTAAGTATCTAACATATATATATATATACACACATTTTATATATATATATGTGATAAAATTGCATTTTTATGACTTTATGTATTTAATTTTCAAAATCTGTCTATCTATATGTTTATATATATATATATATGTGTGTGTGTGAGTGTGTGATATGTGTATACATATCATATGTACATCCAGGTTGACGCCGGCTGTATCCTCGCGAGGACCCTGAACCTGGCGCTGATCCTGGATGGCGTGGCACGCATTGCCATCTTGGTCGGGAGCCTGGACAGAAAGATATGGTAATTCCCATCTCTAAGGGAAAAACTATGCCATAAACTCCCCAAAAAAACTGGGAATGGTATGTTTCTACCACCTATAGAAATGGTGAGTCATTGCGGTTGGTTTCTGGCTTTGTTTTACCCAAATTAGTGGTGATTAATGGGATGTATGGGGCTATAACGGTGATGAATGGTGGTTAGAAGTGATTCATATGGGAATTCAAACGCTATTAATGGGATATTACCATGCATCAGTGGTGATGAGTGGCCCTTGACAACGGTGATTAATAGTTATTCTTAGGGATTTTCCTGGGGATATAATGGGAATATTAATGGGGACACAACTTAACCAACAATATTTAAACACCCCTCCAGAAATCATGAATTAGTAGGGAGATTCACACCTATTTGGGGCCATAGAATTGGGGTGTTTGATGTCAAGAGGATGGGAATATTTCAGAGGTGCCCCAGATTTTCCAGGCTCAGCTGTATGAGTTTTGGCACAAGACCGGCACTGATGAGGAAGCAATCAAAAAAAAAACACAGATACTCTAAGGTATACAGAACCACAACGTTGACTGGTGAACATGTCATGATTGGAAGCAACCGTGGGTGATCGTGGGATCCGAGGGAATGTCGCCGTCTGCGGAACCACATCAACAGTTGTGGGTAGGAACGAGCATTTTTGGAAACGCATCAACATCCCATTTCTCACCAGACTTCAATATTCCAATTTGTCTAGAATCCTCGAAAGTACCGTTGCTGCGCGCTGGCTTGGTTGAAAAAATCCCTCCTCCAGAGTGGCTTAAGGTGGCCACGGCTGACAAGCCTCCAGCCCTACTGGCAAGTGTTCTGGCTGGGATGCTCAATCTTGAACCTCCAGCTGGAAGGGCCGAGAATGGAGAGCTCAACACGGGAGTAAATTTTGGCTTGCATATGTTGGAATGATGCGCACAAGGCATCAATGGACAAACAACATGTCCCACTGACGCATACTGACGCGCTTTTTGTACATCTATTGTGGTGTATATTTATGATGAATGTAATGACTTCCACACCCATAAGTATGGCACTTCTCTTTGCTTCCTGGGAAAGGATGGTGTCCACCAAGTTTCCATGATCTAACCATAGGTCTTTCCTGCGGTGGATCTGTTTTGTGCCCTTGGTGGCTGGGGCCTTGGCCGCGATGCTGTTGGGAAAGGGCTGATTGATGGTGCTGATGGTCCCCTCTCTATCCATAGATTTCTTTCTGGACCTCAACACCAAAAGCCGAGACAGAGCCAAAAGATGCCTGATGTATTTCTCAATTGGGTGTATCGTCATGCTTCCAACTTCAGCAAGAATGATTGCTGATTGTTTGATGATGCCATCACATGCTGTTACTAATGAAATGGCTTTTGCTGATATCAGTACTACCTCATCCATGGTGATGTTTGCTGGGAAGCAAAAAAATCCACAACACACATGATCTCCCGTTCACTTGGTGCAACAATGATACACAAGTCCACCTTGTTTGATTCATTTTGATTCCATTTGACTGCCCCCAGGGTTTGATGCTTCAAAAAATCGGATGTGCCCTTGCGATTCTGAGGCTGGTTGGTTGGAAAGTACTACAAGCCTTGAGAGCGCAGAGTATCAAATTGAGAGTTTATTCAATGATGATCGTAGGTGTCACCCTATCAACTGTTGACGGTGGTTGTGTGAGAAAGTCCACGCGTGTTTGTGATCTGCCATTGAGCACTCTCGGACAGGCTTTCACGACAAGCAGCTATAGTATACTGAGCTGATGGGTGTTGAAAACTGATGAATTATGATGAATCAAAATCCAAATAGACCATGCACATCCATGCACAGCATAATGCGGCATTTATGCACGGCGGCCAATGAAGGAAGTTTCACCCGGTAACCGGTTGGTGCTTTGATTCAAAGCAGATGCAGAGGTCGGCAACAGAGAGCAATCCCATGCAAGACCTAGATTTTTTCAGGCGTAGGACAATGAGAAGCCTTCACACAATCTTCTTGGTGAACTTACTGAAGGATACTGAAGGGGATCAGACTTTGGTGCCTGTGGAGATATCACATAAGATCTAAGAGCTAGGGACAAGCCTTTCTTTCTTACATACCAGAGACCATGTTCGATGGTTGGGATAGTCTCGATAGTCTCAGCCACAGCCATGGCCACTTGACCTGGAAAATGTGAAAATCACCTCTGCAAGCGTTTCAGCATAGCGATTGGAAAGCAATCATCTCAAGAAGGCTGAAATGATACCCTTTGTTTCTTCAAGCGAATCACTGCATTTGAGCAAAGCGACGTTCACAGCTGGAAGACGCAGGAGAGATGGTGTTCGATGGTGTTCAACCGCACCAGAATCACAAGTCATCCAACAGCACAGATAGGCGATCCATCACAAAACTTCAGAGATGCACTGAACGCATCGATGGCTGGGCCGCTGATGGAAATGGAGTTGCATTTGCCATCCAGTAACTTGGCCATGGTTCTTCTTGCCAGAGATGGGTGTGCTGTGTATGCCGAGTATACATTATCTAAGATCATTATGAAGTCACATAAATCACTATAAATTCATACCAGCATGCTTTCAGGGGCCTTAACATGTCCAAGAAAAATTCACCTGTCCAAGCCCGACGGGTTTCCTGCTTAATGCTAGCCACTTCATTCTAGGTCCTGCAGGTTCATCAGGTTCCTCTAATTCTACTAGTGCCGGGAAAAAGATATCACATATGTCCATGCTCGGAGCCACATGAACAATTGTCCCAAAATACAAAGATCTTGTTTTCGTAGTGAAGTTTGGTCATATCAAAGGATACAGTTGGAACTTGTGGGTGAGCAGCCAATAAGATTTTCATAATTCTCATGCTCAGTTCTGTCTCAAATTGTCTCAACATCTTTGTTGAGTTCTGTTTTATCCCAAGCTGATTCCCCTCATTGCCCCGAGGTACCACAGAGGAGACTGTAGAGGAGCTGGGATCTGAGTGAGTTCAACATGTTGCATGCAGTAAAAGATTGATGAAAATAAAGTGACGCAACAAACATCTACAACTAACAACATTTGATATCTAAAGAGAATCGTTCCTTCAAAGCTAGTGAAATGGATTTGTTTCCCAATTTTACATATTGATCTTGATCATGCATATATATATATATACATATAAGTTATATAAATATTCAGGGGAGTTCAATCTGGGGCTGCCATGGCATCTGCCATGGTATCCGTTGAGGCCCAGCCTCCTCCCAGCATCTCACCGCCTCTCCGTACCTCCGCGTGATGAGGAACTGCTCTCAGCGAGTTATTTTGGGGACGTGAGTGGTGAAAAAATGGTGGGAAGGGGCTCTCTACCATCCAAAAAAAGTGTGGATTTACATGGATTTACAGTAACATGATTGATCGAAAAATGTGGATTTAACATGATCTAACCATCAACAAAATTGGGTTTTTATAATGAACTGTATACACCCATGAATGGTTTGTCCAGAAACAGGGATGGGCAGTCCAAAAAAACGCCGTTTCGGATCACTTCAAGGGGGGAAATTGACGGTAAGCCACTGCATCCGGCTCACGGAAGAGATCATGTTGGATCATGTTTTTTTCGTGGCTGGTTGCTCTATTATGATTATTATGGGCCCATGGGAAGAGACCATCATTGTTGATTAAAAAGATATGCTTGGCTTCAGCTTGTTGATTTCTGACTTTCCATGAAAACATATAATTAGCCATGATCCAATTCTTAGTTTTTGAGTCATGACTTCCATGATGTATCCCAATCACAGCTTAGGCAAGCCCGTTGGCAAGGCAGGTCGCCGCTGCTTATCCCTGGAAGTGCTTCTTGGGTGGTGACACCCATAAGCTAATACAAATTAGAATAGACAGTCGGACAGTCAAACACAGACTGTCCAACACAGACTGTCCAACACAGACTGTCCAACAAACAACAATCGTCCATGCATGGACGCGCATTTTTTCTTACGGACAAATGATGGACATTCGTCAGAAATACTTGTCAACAAGAAGCGCATGTAAGACAGTCGCCAAGCCAAGCTGTTGCAAGCCAAGCTGTTGCAAGAAAGAAATTCTTCTGGCTGCTGACAGGCCACTAAAACAGAGCTGTACACAGCCGCATTCACGGTCCACGGTGCATTTTGGCTTCAAATCGGAAGGTCTTAGGAAGGTTCTGTGCCAAAACCAGCATGCCGGAGGCTGGCAAACAACTCAAAGGCGGGGCTTGTGGGCATACACTTAGTGATGCAGAACTTCACAAGCTGGATCAAGATAGAACGGTTCAACAGTAAAATCATTTTCAACCCAAATGTTTGGGTATTCGGTATGAACGTATTCTTGTCAGGTTTTCAAGGTTGTCACCGACTTGCAGTTCGCAGAAAGTGAATCTCTCACCAATTTTACCAACTGAATGCCTTTGAAGAGGGTAGGCTTGGGAAGGAACTTTGGAGCTCCTCCTGGGGCTTGGGGGACGCAACACCCTCCTGAAATGCATGATTGATGTTGATACTGTCATGGTTGTTCACTTGAAATTGAAGGCATATGAAAGGATTCAATCACACTAAGGGTGGCATGTCATTCATGGCGCGGGGGGAGGTAATTTGTGAGCCACACCCATCAGTCCCCAGCCTTGTCACGTTGTGCAGGTGCCTCTCCCCGTGGCAAGAAGGCTGCGCGGAAAGCTGCGGATGAAGAGCTTCGGATGAGACAGCTGTGTCACTTGGATCTTGGACGATTTGGATGGCAGCTCTGTGGATCTATATTATACATTATTACACTATATATATATATATATATTGGTGGCTATTTTATTGGATAGACGGATATACTACCTCTGTATGTATATTCTTGATCTAGTTGTATATCATGATATTCCGTCCCAGTTGGTAGCCCCGCAAGCCGGCATGTCATACTAATACCATGGACTTATATGCATAATTCTTTGGACCTGTCATGCTACATAAATATGCAGACATACAACATTGAAACCACAAATCATAGGAGATGTGAATAGATCTGAGGATGTTGCACTTGTGGATCTTCAATTCAAAGTTTTTTTTTAAAAATGTATCAGATCTGGGAGAGATCTCTGGTGCTTCATTGCAAGGTCAACATGGGGCTGTGGCCGCCTCATCCCCTGCTGCCCAGAACCATGTCGCCGTGCCCGGTCCAGGTGCAGATGGATGGGTTGGAAATGAAGGTTTCGAATTTATGGTAGTGTACAATTTGACTTTCATATAAAAATATGCGCTTGGTATGATATTTATATATTGTGGTTGCATTATGTTCAGTTCTTTCCACGTTGTTCTCTTCAGACCGTGAGTCTTGGTAAGTTTGTGGCGGAAACATCACCCTGCCACATTCCATCATGACAGCGAAGGGCAGTGTGAGCGATCACCGGAGGTTGAGGATTTCGAGCATTGTGCATCACTTACATAATTGATTGAAAAATATTGAGCATGATTACTTAAAAACATATCATCATTTCAAATCATTTTTCTGAAACCTTGTTGTGGATGTACATGTGGTTCGTTTTATACCAGACCAAGCTTTTCCAGCGCAAGTACGTGTTCGGTATTGTTTTTTGCTAATGTTGCAGAAGGGAGAACATACGCATGCAGGTTTGTATTCATGTGTGTAGCACAGCTAGGTCATACCATGGATGTTGACAAATCCGGCCAACCGATGGCCCACCACGAGGGTGCAGCTGGTTATAGATGGGTATTTTTTATCATCCAAACCTGGTATTCTTTCCTTTCCAGCTGAACAAAACTCTTGGATGGCTCATGGGGGAGGCTCCAACCCGCCTTAGGTCCTCTGTTGAGGGCAGACCTGGGCAGGTTTGGATTCTGGTGCCCCAGGTTCATGAAGGTTACACGGTCCACAGCTGCCCAAGACTTGCTGCGATCAGCTTGTGGAGGCACCTACAAGTTTGGATTGCACACGGAGGAGATCATAAAACCGGTGAACTGCATCCTGGCTATAAATAGGTAGAGAGATGGGATGGGTTGAAAGATGCGACGGGTTTGGATACGATGCGATATGTCCTTCAAACACATGTCGGTAGAGGGTGGAGGTTTGCGATGCTGGTCCTGTCCTACTTCAGAGTGCGCTGGAGTCTTGTGGCGGAAATAGGCTGGCTACTTCTTGAAGGTTTCTTGTACTGTTCATGCTATACCGAAGTCATGTGAATACATCAATGGCGTGTCATCGCCGTAATCATGCATGGTCGCATTGAGGTTTATATAAGTTGATTAATTACTCATCCTATGTACTGTATATCCTTTCTTTTGGGAGATCATACAATGATATTGGACGCTGTCCCACAGCACCGTCAGATGTTGGCTCTTGACCTCGAGGAAGCATTGGCTGCTGATTTTGATTTGGATTCATTTGGGTGATAAAACCCGCGGCCCTGAGATGCCACGCAACTGTGTGCCCAACTCCAGCCATTCGCGTCCTGGGCCAGTGAAGGTCGGGTGCTGCTGTCCAGACGGCCACGTTTCATGAAGGAAGGTGCACTCTTTAATCCAGGAGACCGATGGGAAGATATGGGAAGTAATCCGCTGGTTCCAATCCTTCAACCTGGGTGGTCAGGGGTTGATGATGAGGAGGAGGGTGGTTGGAAACCCATTCACACCTTTGGATTTGGATCCCAGTCAATCATGAACCACCAACGGAGATGACCCAGCATGAACCTGGTAGCACAGCTCTGTGCAACCTCATCGTATCCTGTCATCCTCATTGAGACTTGGGTACAAATGGCTCCCGCTTCGCCTATGTCTATGTTATTCGCCTATGCTGAGTTGAGCTGGGTTGCTTGAATTCCATGTATTCTTTTTTTTTGGCAATACGTGTTTGCCTCCTCATTCTTGCGTAGCAGGATGCAGTGAATGTAAATGAGAGAAGCTCAGCAAATGATGAAGGCTACTCCAGCACTTGGACCTTTGGAGGCTGCACACCTTCCTTTGACTTCGGCGAATGCCGCCTTTTATGCAGTGTTGCACATATATCATATTATATTATGGTTGATTAATATCAACATCGCTGTTTGGTGAAGATTCTCACGTTATCCAGTTTACCAGCCAAAAACTTATGACAATCCCCATGTGATTGACATCTTAG
The DNA here is from genome assembly GCA_003297045.1 of Symbiodinium sp. clade C Y103. Lineage (NCBI taxonomy): Eukaryota > Dinophyceae > Suessiales > Symbiodiniaceae > Cladocopium > Cladocopium sp. clade C. The sequence goes on along the minus strand of BGPT01000163.1, from coordinate 49,394 downwards.
TCCTCAATGCTCCAGTAAGATTTATCATTTACCCATCCATTGATACAGAATACATGTCACACGCCATTATAGTTGGAACATACACTATGACTATATCATAGAATTCATTAATGACATGTATCTGCACAAAAGGCAGCCACACAGACATACATATCAGTACATGTGTGCGAGTGCATATGGACAATATATCTATACTTGTACCATATTATCATGCCGATAATACAATTCATTGCGACTATGCTCTTTTATAAAAATCATTTGTGTAGTATTATCATATTGCATTATGCATCGCATCCGCCGAACATCTCCATTTTCCGGTTGAAACCCATCGCAGAAATCACCATCGCAAGCGGTGATTCCGAAGGAGTTGAGGCAGGCGTCCCAGGGCCCGGATCCTATGATGCCGACAAGGTCTATGGTTTGGGCGCCTGCAAGATCAGCTACTTGGGCAGGAGACGAAGAACTGGGGAAACACTGAAACGGGATCCTTGGAGGCTGGAAAAATGCCAGAAATGTGGTGGTTTAAAATTTCAATGAAGGAAAATTGGATGACATTGTGGGTTGGCCACCAAAAATGGAGGTATGAATCACCAAAATGGATCAAAATGGATGGTTAAGATGGAGGTGTAGCATCTAAACTCCAAACATTATGGTTTTGGCCAGAAAAAGTTGAATTTGACTCGCAAGAGTGCAGAGTTAATCAGTAAATTTGATGGATTTCAGGTCGCTAATAGTAGTGATGTTGGCCAACCCAAACATTGGGGGGTTCTCACGCATCAGGTTTCGACCTTACAAAGAGGGAAAATCAAAGCACATCATTTGCACCCTGGGCACTGCGTTGGCTAACCCAGGGATCACCTGCGCAAATCAGATTCCGCCTTCGGTATTGAAACATCGACGAGCAAATGGCGGTTCAGTGCTGTGCAACCCCATGGCATACACCGATTCCCAAAGATCCAACTTGGTTCCATCACCCCACCAGAGACCGGGCCCAGGCAAGGAAAAGGATCCTCCAAAGTGGACCATGGGAAAACGGGCGTTGAGGGAATTTGCCAAGACGCACTGCTGAAAGGTTGGCATTTGAATGATCACTGAATTCCAGAATCTTTGAACAAATTGGGAACATGTTCTTGTCATCAAACATCAATGCATGTTTGGAAATATTTGGAGCATATTGTTGGCCAAAAACTGAAGTAACACTCCAATGGCGATCATGGAATCATGGATTCAAAGCCTCAGAAAGGAACACATGCAACATGGCAGCCGGATGATTCATTTTGATTATTTGATTGTTTGATTTCTGCGGGCTGAAGAGCGGCCCAGAAGTGCAATACACTCGTAAACAAAGGGGCAGCCTAGACACAGCTAGGAAGCCTTGGAAACTGATATTTCCCAACAACAACACCATTCAGCGGTTAGATCATCAAGGTATCGACCCAAGAGCACCATGGAAGTCTAATTCAGAACTACTGGCTGCATCCGGCGTGGAACCAACGAAAGTTGCACGCACAGAACCTGCCGGTCTGTAAAGCAGCCTGCAAGGTTGTGGTGGCAAAGGAATCAGATTGCTCATTTGAGAAATGTGAAGAGAAAAAGACACCAGGGGGGTTGTGTGTTTTTTTCTCCTGTGAAGCATCGTTTGGTTTCTTGTACAATTTTTGAGTTTACTGTCTAGATATGTCTATATTTATCCACATTCTACATACATATAGAACTCTATAGAACTATATACCAATCTATTGGTAGAAATAGGCACTATAGGTATCTATATACCAATCGTTTGAGTTCTATAGATATCTATAGTATGTGGAAACATTCTATATTCATCTACATTCTATAGATATCCATAGTACCTATTTGCAGCTTCCCTTTCTTTGTGGAAACATCCGTGCAGGTCTTGGCATCCATCTTTCACTGGCTCCTTTGACAGCCTTCAGGTGGGACGGGCGCCATGGTTTTCAGATTCCAAGATGTTTCCAAGAGGTTTTTGTTTTCTAACTATTGTTATATTTATCCAAACATTATAGACAATCATTATATCAATAATTATATAACCATATAATGTTATATAATGTTTGGATGGCAATAAGCCCTCTAAAGACAATATATATATATATGATTGTTCAGGCTGAGACTCGGCTGAGACAGCATCATTCAAACTGGTTGTGTATCGCACGACACTCGTCGCCAACGTTGCCAACGCGTGACATGCAGGATGTGTCCCGCATGCCACAAGCTCAGCATCTCAGCATACTGCGTGTTTTTTGCCGGTTCCTGACCCAAAACAGAGACTTGTTGTGGAAACATGGGTCCAACCATAGTTATTTCAACTTCAATGAACTCCTTGGTTATGAAATGTTATGAGGATGTTCAAATTCGATGAGGCTTCCAAATAGGCTCCAAGACTGTCATTTGCACAAGAAAATCAAACCTCCTGTCATTTCGGAAGCTTCTGGGCCCACTACGTGTCCATTGGATGTATTGTGTTCTGGTGAAAGCGGGGGCCATCCCCAAAGAATCACGAAGCCAAATGATCGAAAAAGAAATGGTTGAACAATCCTGGGAAATTAGTTTCTCTAATGGTGCAGTAATTAATCAGATGATTTGGGATATAGTTGGAATATATGCTATATTGATCTACATTGATCTATAGTTGGCATATATGATATATGCTATAGTTGGAATATTGATCTATATTCCATTTACTAAGCCAGTTACTGAGTTCTACTCAACCATCCCAGCTCCGCCCAGATCTGCCCCTGAACCGCACCACTTGTCATGGTCCACGGCGCCTCCGGTCCCTTGGGCCTGGCGATGGTGCACCGAGAATTTCATGAAAACAAACTTGAGGGGCTAAAATGGTAAGAAACATCAAAACATCCTGTGGATGGATGATATTACTATGACTAGATATGATTAGATATATTAAGTGTTGGGATTTTGATGGATTTTGGGATTGTTGATGTGCCCAATATTATATGTATATGCTGGACTATCACATTCCATCGCGGGGGGGGTCCCTGCGGACCAACAGTGCAAAGGCTTTTTTCGGTCAGGAGTCAGGAGACAATAAAGACGTATAAAGACGAGTAACGAGTATGTTTGATGAATAGAAGCGAACATTTTTTGGGTTCAGAATTGAAATCCCAGAGCAAAAGGGATCAGGCTGGGAGTGTATATTTTGGTAGATGTCGGCTCAAAGGATGTAAGTGAGCACGTTTACATAGATGAAATATGGGATTTTGCCGATAGAATACTTTTGAACAGAAAGTATTTGTGGATACGTGGTGATCCTTGCTGCAGATGCCCCCAAGTCTCAACTCTGAAACCATGACCCTTCACAAACTATACAATACAATGTAATACCCGGTGCCATGGTCCTTGCGTTCCACACTTGACTTAGGTTGAGTCTACAAGAGTCTTCGGCGGGTGGCTTGCCTCCAGATCAGAAGAAGCACATTGGTTGGGTTGTGGACTGCCCGCCATTTTCGATCATCGGCAGGTATGCCTTACCCATCGCTGCGCCAGACATGGTGGGAGACAGGCCAGGACCTGTGGCCCTCCCAATCTTGGCCATGATGTGGTATCAACAGTTGATCCAGTGGTGGGTATCAACAAGGGAACATATTCATACATATTACCAATCATACTACAAATACGAGCAATATTATTGCCAGTACCTACAACCTTGGGTAGGGCATATCTTACTTGAGACAATCTTGTACTATCGTGCCCTCTTTGACTTTGTTGGAATCTTCTGTCTTTGTGGAACATGTGCATAGAGTGCATAGTGTTCTTTATGATTGATGGGTCTTGCTCCAGGACAAGTTGCTGGAACCTCCTCCCATATTGCATGTTTCCAAGTGTGTGCTTAACACAGGCATATTATGTTGTGGTTGTGGTTGTTGTGGTTGTTGTTGTGGTGGTGGCGGCGGCGGCGGTTTCAAAGGTTCCGTAAAAGTCATATGGCCATCATGGCCACTGCGCCAGGGAGAAGGTGAAGAGCTACAGCTTTGACCTGGGCCTCCTACGTCAGTCGCTGTTCTCAGATTCGCCAAGATCTTTCGATCATTTTCAAACAGATCGCCTCCAAGTTGCTGGGAGAACTTGTTTGAAAATGTCCACTGCAATTCCAATGATTTCCCACCTTTGATCATGAGCTGGAGGCAATGATTTCCAATGATTACCGATGATTTCCAACCCATTTGGCCCAAGGCAATCTTTGAGTTTTGATCAGACGGCGCTGTCGCAGCAGCAGAGCTGGCGGGACTGGTTGCTCGTTGGATGCGACTGGCGATTGACCTTCAAAATATGTTTGGGATCGGTCGGAATCGATTGACACATGTTGGCAGAGACCACTGCAAAGATTGGTATTGTGCATATCTATATCTACTTTCTATATTGAGGGCATGTTTATATACTTGCTTGAGCGCTGCAACGGTCTTTACTGATCACCACCTCGCAGCCCCGTGGCACTGCCGAGACTTCGGCCTTCACTGAGGCGTCGCTCGACCATTGGCCGTGGCTTCCAAATCGTGCTTGTGTTGGTGTCAGCCTGAACGATCACAGCAGAAGGATGACTCGTGTCTAATATGGTGAAAGATGAGAAGTTCGAAATGTTGGAAGAAGGGGGTTCGAAGATGTTACAATAGTAAGTGTATAAGTGTCGATATTCATGGTGACTGCGTTCTACCTCTAGTTTTGAGGGCAACGACTCAATGACTGTGAATCGTTTTGTGAGGGAATTGATGATCCTGGTAGGGACGGGAATGGTTCGGGTGGGGATATACCAGGATATATATATATATTATATATACATAGAATCAGAAACAATCAGTCTAGTGGAGGACCCCGTCCTCCCAAATGTTGTGATTCCAACCAGAAAAAGGCGTCCTCTTCTGAAGATTTGCACAAGCAACACCCAAAGACATGCAGATATTTAGATATTTGGTGCTGTTGCATTTTAACTGCAGCGGCATGCTATGAGATGCCCATTCCAAAAGATGCTTCCAGAATCCAAGGAGGTAGAACCTCAATCATGCAGAAAGTGTCAGGGGTCTATGGAAAATAAATGAAAAGAATACAGGAAGATGTAACATCTGGAGAATGAAAATGCAACGGGTCAAGAAATCCTGAGACCTTTCGACCGCATCTTTCCAGATTCCGAGGTGTATATTGCGGTCGAGACGCCTCCTCAGTCCTGGAGCTGTGAAACTGTGAAGCTCGCTGTGTTCTTTTGTTATTGGCAATCTTAGTGGCTATAGGATGCTACAGGTCCCATGGGTATCCATGGGTCTCTCAACTTTGACCCATTCTGCACTTTGGGTGGGCAAGGAGTTCACAGAGTGACCAATGGATCTACAGTGCAATCGGATCAATTGCCACTTTGCTATACTTTGCTATTTTTCGAAGAAACAGCCCCAACATTTATATAGCCCGATAATATCCCAGTTTTGTTGATAAATATTCCAGCACCAAAAAAAATCAGCATATAGTAGTATTCCTATCTTAAAATTCCAATGTCGAATTGATTTTCCCATATTTTCTCATTAAACCATCAATTTATGATGGTTTTTTTCAGCCAGCCTCACTGCTTCCAGGGCTGCCAAGAGCCTGCTGAGTGTCAGGGCGTTGAGAGGTGCTACAGCCACCGCGCGGAGCCACAGCCCTGGAGCAGCTCTGGAGATTGGAAAATCGCCCAGAAATGGTGGTCCCATGGTCTTCCCATGGTTTTATATATATTTACTCATTTATTTATTTAGTATTTATAGTATTATGTTTTAATAGTTTCAATCTATGATTTGTCTATAGCTTTTCTATATATTATGGTTTTCCTGGTTTTCCCACGGCTTTTCATTCTATGGTTACCTATGTTTCGCCTATGTTTTCCTTTCACAATCGGATGGTTTTCCATTGTCAGCTTGGAAATGATTGCTGGTGGTTTCAAAGAACATGTATAGCACCCGCACCCCCATAGAAAGGTTGGACGCCTGGAATCTACAGTCAGCATGGGGAAATCATCATCTATATCCATACCATCCCCGAGACTCTGTTCTATCTTTGGTGGGTTTCTATAAATAGCCGCCATTTTCAAATCCTCATTTGGGATCATGATCGCAGTGACCAGCATGTTTTCAAGGGGATGACATCCCCAGCCTTCTAGGTACTAGTTCTTTTGGGTCAGAGTGGGGTGGTACCCACCAAGTTGAATCAATTTGAAATTTGAGATGTTAATGTATACAGGCTCTGAGAATCAAAGCATTTTCTGGGCTCCACCAATTGACCTCTATTGACATCCAAGATTCATGGCCTGCCAGGATGGCCAAATCTTGGTGGTCCTTCAAGGATTGGCCAGGAATCTCAGGTGGTGACAGGTCTGGCTGTATCTTTTGGTGCAATAAGTCAATAAGGTGCAATAGAATATGTGCATTTATCGCAATGAAATGCAAGTCTGAAACATTTTTGACCTCAGGAACATCGCAAAACATCCAAATCATATCAAGATATGTCGCCAAGGCAATGGAATTTGCCATGACTCCTGGGCGTTTTGCGACAGCTGAGGTGTCGCTGCTGAGCGGCCTGGTGCTCACGGCGTGCTGCGAGGTGCCTCTCCAAGGAAGGGAATAATTCGGAAGAATTTCCATTCAAAATTGACATCTCAGTTGATGGATATTGATGGACATATTGACGGATGAATTTGCAGAAGATCGGGAATGCTCACTGCCATGAAATACATTGAAATACCATGTTGAGCCATATATGACATTGTGGTGACATGTCCTACCTCCACTGCAGCCCATTTGGTTGATGCAGCTGGCTTTGCTCGCTGAAAACCAGCGAGTCGGCCAACTGCGGAATGCTCAACCAGAAACGCGCGTTACGGACAACATGAGGTGATCAATCCCACAACTGCTACATCCCTTGAATCCAGTAGTTCTCATGAGTTCTCATGGGTTGTCATGGATCGTAGTGGCTATTTCAGGTCCTGATTGGGGATCATTTTCCATCCCGGTGTCAGATTGGAGACTAACTTCTGACTGCAACATCGGAAAGTGAAAGCAGAATGGAGGCGCTAAAATTCAACCAACCCCTTGAAGACTTGAAATTCGAGATCCCTATGCTCGGGAGAAGTTATTGGCCCAGATACACCTCACTACATCTACTTGCTCTTGTTTGGGATGTGAGTAGTGGCAGCCTATTTCAGGTTCTGATCCCTTTCGGTATCTGCAACTGGCTCCGAGAAACAGCAGTTTCATCCTCCATGGAGCTTCCATCGCCATGGCCAGATGAAAGCCCCCGTCTTTGATGACTGAGCTGGGTGGGGCCAACCGAGATATTTTGAAACGGCAGCTGCAAATCCTGCGGAAAGCTCCAGAGCAACGAAGCCCTGAAGATGTGAGAGCCTTCGCTGCCAGTCTCAGCAAGACCAAATTCTTTCAGGACTTGGGGGAGCACGAGAAGATTCAGGTCTGTCGATATCTGAAATTGGAGGGAGCTCCTCGCGACACCACACTCTTCAAGCAAGGTGATCGCGGTGACAAGTTCTACCTCATTTTATGTGGTTCAGTAGGCAGGGCACAGGATGGCAACTAACATTGCAACATTTGATGTTTTCGAAGAAACAAAAAACAAATCACATGGTTGGTGATTTGCAGGGATTGGATCAGATTTGTGCAAGTGTGCGTGCAGAAGATACGCATGCATCCACAACCTGCTTAATGAATTGATCTCAATGGTCCAAAACATCAGCTCCCCTCCAATAAGCATAGCAAGAAGAGACCAAAGCATCCATATCATCCATAATGAATAATATGTTGTCTTTCCCTCATCCAATCCAGGTATTTTCATCAAAGAGGTGGAGGCAAAAGACGTCGAAGCCTCCAAAGCCGAGCCCAGCGCCGAGGGAGCTGGTGCGCGGCCCCCGTCGCCGGGGCCGGCAGTCTCCCCGCCCAGCAGCCCTACGCCACAAGGGGAACCAGAGGTGGCTGCACCAAAGGAGCAAAGCGTTGGGTGGGTGAAATTAGCCAAGTTGGTACATGGCGCAGTGCCTCCAACAGTGGCCGAACTCCAACTGGAAGGACGAGGGGTGAGGAAAGGGGGGAACGGGTTGGGTGCAAGTTCAGCCGCAAAAACCGCGACATGTCGTGGCTTTTTGGGAAAGTTACTCGCACATGACATAGTCATCATAGACACATGCACGTGTCATGATTAGGCCTGCAATCATACTGTATAGATCTATATAGGACAAAACAGGCGTTATTCTTTTGATTGTTGTGTATGCAACCCTTGGCGCTCGCAGCCGAGCCGGTGGTTTCAACCTGCTTCAACGATTCTAGACGACCGGTTGAAGAGGACCAGTTGTGCTATTCTTTGCTACTGTAGCAAGATGTAGCAAGCCTGATTCAGCGTTTACTCTTCTACTGACATTACTGCATAGCTAAAAGCATGAAATCAGAAGTTCTGGTCTATGCAGAACGCTTCGTGCTTTTCATGTCTTCATTTCAAATAATCAGATGGAATTCTTGAACATTCAGCTCTAATCCCCTCTACCACCAGCAATAGAAAATCCATGAAAATCCTCCAGTCCCTTTCCCAACAGCGCCCAGGAGCTCTGATCGAGCCGCCCGAGGTCCCACCCCCCTCGGTGCCGGCAGCCGAAGCTTTGGCCCCGCCCGCGGATGCGGTGCCGGTGGAGGAAGTGGAACTGCCAGTGGATGGCAAGGCACTGGCAGCTGAGAGTTGTTGAAAAATGGGGGGGGGGTCCGAAAATTGGGGTAGGCCCAAATCATCCAAAATGAGACCATTTATATCCATTTTATGACCATTTAAGAGTATTGAAAGCCATGATTTTGGGGTACGCCCATTTTAGGAAAATGACCAAATATCAAATGTGTGACATCTTGGGAAATCCTGGGGTGATGGAGCAGATTGAATGATTGCAGATGATGATGAAAGATGAAAGATACGAAAGCTGATGTGGGATCTGAAATTCATGGGGTGACACTGCATGCTTGATGGTAAAAGACCACATTGTGATATAATGTGATATATATATATATAATATTATATATATATAATGACAAGGTGTCAGGGCCTGACATGGTCGGTCATCTTGAGGACGGGACGGACCATTTTTTTGGTGCCAACAACCTTACAAATTCCCTTCATTGTTTTTTTTTCAAGTTGGACGGTTTGGTATTCCTTACATTTCTCGCTCAACATCGAATTCCTCGGGTTTGCAGCAAATCAAACAATGCATTTAAACAATGTTGGGTGATATTCGATGGTTGCTTGATTTCAGTACGGCACGGAGGCTAGTCCTCATCTTCAACCGCCCTCGCCAAAGCAGTTGACCATTGCAGAAGGTGAAGCACAAGGAGAACAGTTCTTGAGGGATCCCTCCATTTCCCAAAAAGTACCATCTGGTAAACTAACATAGCTATTGAAAATGGCAATTTATATATAGTGGATTTTCCCATTAAAAATGGTGATTTTCCAATATTTTCCATAGTTATGTTAGTTTGCCAGAGGGTAGTTCAGAAAGTGAGGAGGTTTGATGAGGTTTGAAGTTTGGGTGGTGAAACTGCTGTTTTTCGGAAATGTTTGGTTGCATCGACCCGGTGATCCATCGAACTCAACTGCAAATTGTTGACATGATTTCTGTCAGTTCCATTTGCAGTTTCTTTAGACTTCTTTAATCATCTGGTATGAGCGTTCCAACTCCTGCCTGACATTTGCAGTTTGCCCATGCTTCTGTTGCTGCCACTATTCCGGTAGACACCTGTAGTTCAACAGGAACGCCTCGCAGTGGGCCATCGGAAGCTTTCAAGTTGCAGATGCAGAGAAGTGAAAGTCGACTTTCGGCCAAATCTGTTGGCAGCGAGCACAGTGATGGCGCAGCGGATGGGCGTTCCCCGAGTCCGGCCCTGGTGCGCGAACCGAGTTTGCTGTCGGAGATCAAAAGCATCGGGGCCTTTGCCAAGAAGGAGCGGATGTGATTCGATGCGGTGAACACTATATATATAGTTATAGCAAGTGGCAAGCAATTGCGGCATATCCCCATGTGTATCAGCTACCCAGTCACGAGCCATGTGACAATCGAAGGCACAAGTCTCTTTGGGAGATATTTCCAGGGTGGCAGAGAACAATCCATTGAGAACCGAAAAGCCCTGGCTGCTGGATGGCTCAACACTTGATTCAAGAACATGCCAAACCAAGCATCCCATCCAGATCTCTAGGTCCCATATGTCCCATCATGTACCCATCATCTCTATTTTCCGTCATTTTCCCATGTCGCAGGAGAAGGAGGAAGCAGATTCCAAGCGGGCCACAGGCGCAGGCACCGGAAAAATCATGCGCGCCATCCTTGCACGGCCTCTTTTCCACCTCCGAGGCGGGTCCCGGGCGGTCCAGCTGTCCCAGGTGTGCCTGGTCCCAGCGTTGCGATGAAAAAGGAGATTCCACTTGGGACATCTTGGGACAGGAGTTTTCCAAAAGAGAGATTTTTTCCTCTAGATTTGGCAGCTTGAATTTACTATCTCCCCGTTGATTTGGCTGGTGACCTTACTGTCCAAATCGCAGGTCCAAAGCTGATTGAGGTGGCGCAGCTGCAGGCGCCAGAATCCCATCCTGCTGTGGACGGTAGCTCCATGTGGCTCTCAGTTGCATCATTCCCAACTGGATCACTAAGCTATCCCCCTTGCTTTTTTTGTACATTAGCAGAGGATGCAAGAAACGAACATGAGAACATCTCCAACCACAACCCAGATCATCCAACACATTTGGGTTTTGAAGGCATATGCGGCATATTTTACCTACTACATTTACGGCATCTTACCCACACACACTATATAATTTCTCCCCAGAGTTTGCTGTCCATCTCCTACATCCCCACATTCTGCAGATCTTGAAGCTAAATCCATCCCTATTTTCCCACGGCCCATCCATGGCCCCATGGTCGAAATGCCAGGTGGGCGACAGCTTCGGAGAGGTAGCGCTGCAGACCGACCAGCCGCGGGCGGCCACGGTGAAGACACGATCTGATGCCATCTTCGCCACCTTGGTGCGGGAGGTGGCCACAGGGGCACCCAGGGTGCTAAGGGGAAGGGCCAAGGGGCCAAAGGGAAGGGGCCATGGGAAAGGATTTACTAAGATGGTTTTCACCACCCATAGAAATGGTAAAATTGGGGATGGTTTACTACTGCATTATTACATTACTAACATTGCTATATAAAAACAAGTGATAATGAGAAGATAACTTAAGATAGGTCACTACCATATACATAATAATGTAAGGGGATGATGTGGGAAACTGCTGCACTTGCAAATGTATGTATGTATATATATATATATATATGTATATATGTTGAACATGAAGCAACAAAATAAGCGGCCCATTGGTCTTAAAGTTGTGCTGCATCCATAGATACAGAGATCCCGGACGTTATTGATACAGAGATCCCAACTGTGCATGCACACACACAAGCAATTGCTGTATGCTACAGATGTTTTTATGATTTCGTGATGTTTTAGTGTATGGATTAGAATGATTGACTGAAGACGAATGAATAGATAGCACATGAACACCAATCCCCACACACTTGAAAGAGAAGAAGTTCAAAGACTTTTTTTCCCCATGAATTCTACCATTTACTAGTGACTTCCATTTCACTCGATTGAGCCATGTGAGCCACTGGTATGGCAGGACTATAAAGCTATCCTCCACTCACAACTTTCGAAGCTTCAGCAAGATCGACAAAGTTTCTTGCGCAGCATCCCCTTGTTGGAAGCTTTGCCAAACATTCCCAACCTGGCTGCCCTGCTGCAGAGTCGTACCTTTTGTCGTCATGGCATCCTCATCAATGTGGGCACTCCTGTGATGCACATCTACTTGGTGAGCTCTGGAACCTTCTCCATTCGCGGCAGAATCAAGGTCAAACCACCCAAGGACCAGCCAAAAGGTGTCAAACGGAAGGCCCATGGAAATCCGAGGGTAGTTGATCCTCTAGTAAATTGGATGCTGATCAAGTTTCTTCTTTGCAGTGATGCAAAATCTAAAAACTACAAATAATAGGGTCTCGAGGAGTAGTTAGTGCACCACCATTGTCAGCCCAGCGCTAAACAACTTGCACCGAGGCATTATTGTATGAGTTGATGCCCGTTCAGGACCGGCCGAGCAAAACAGCTCGCCCCACAGAGGATCCGCGCCGAAGACCATCGGACCTGAATCATCAGGAGAAAGAGAAAGCGGCCAAAAGTGAGACGCTGGAGCCAACTTGAGCAGGTCAAGCCAGTTTGCGGGGCTATAGGGGAGACATTGATACTCCTGGGGATGGAACCAACAATATAGAGAAAGTTTGGACACATTCTAGGGCAGCATAACCGCATAAGTGTTGGTGAGGGGAATGCCTAGATTTGGTTGGTGAAGGATTCATGATTAAAGCATGTAGATTCACAGACGGATAATGTTCCACCAAGTTCTGACTGGCACAAAGCAGTCCGTATATTTTATTTTGTTGTTCTGGTTCTGTTCTTGCCACCTGAATTCAGACAGACAACCCTGCCCTGCTAGACCTGAAAATGTCCAGGGGCCAAAGCAGCAACTAGGAAGATACCAGTGTCGCGAACGATCTTGTCCCTGGTGTTGCCCGGGACCACCTACGGCTTGAGTCATTTTCTGAAGGGCGATCGTGAGCATTTACGTCAGGTGATTTGCGAATCCTCCTCGGGTGTAGTCTACACTCTCTTTGCAAAAGATGTTGCAGCGCACTTGAACCAGAAGGATACTCGGCCATCATGATCTTGTCACTCTATCATAACTATACTATAGTGACCTGAAGATAGCTGAAGAACGATATTGATAGTAATTAGGAATGGCTCCAGCTATACTGCACTTCATAGTCTCAGGTAGTGAAGGTGGTTTCCCCATCCCACCTTAGTCCTTTTTCCATACGGAAACCAGTGGATTATGGGATGCCCCATGGCCCCGGCAGGAAAGATCGGAGGTGATTGCCATTGCTGCGGCAGAAGAGGCCTTTTTCAAACAGAGATGCATGGCAGTGGGTCAGCTTCATGGTGCAAACTCCAAGGCCGTGAAACGCGCTCCTTTGGTGATGACTGGCATCTGCCATTTTTTGTTTTTTTTTTTGTGAAAAATGGAATGTTGAGGGTCTGTGAGATTACATTCTGCAATAACATGTTGTAGATTTCTTGTAGTAGTAGCATTTGCAGAAAGCTAACTTATGGCGCCATAGTTGTATTGGTTGGATTGGTTGGTTGGGTTTTTTGCGCCTTGTGTAGCAAGAGCTACAGGTTTGGCCACCTGAAAAGACTCTGCTGGACAAAATCCGCGAATTTCGAGAGACTTGGAACTAAAGAATGTGCAGTATGTGTCTTGTGTGGTTTTTTCCATCCAAATGCCCTCCACTTCAACCAAACAAATATGAGTTGACACAGGTAAGAGAATGGAATTCGGATGGGTTCGGTAGCTAGAATTCGACAAACCCATAGGCTGAAGTCTGGAATCACAACATGCCGGATTGTCTCTTGGCTGAGGATGTCTTCAGTGCCAAGAGCATTTATTCGCCAGAAGGGCGCTTGAGGGCCATAGGTTCCGCTTTCCTGGAAGAATCGAAACATCTGGAGACACAACTTCATCTAGAAAAAGTTCAGGCTGCGAAGCAATCTGTGCACTCCACTGGCGAAGAGAAAGCCATGGCTTCCGTGGCCGATGCGGCTGGAGCGCCTTTGGAACCTGTGTTGGCGTCTGGGTGGCGGATGCAGTATTTGGCCAAGAACGTCTCCTGAGATTTGCCGAGAATGTTGTGATTCTTGTGGGTACCTCCAGAACTTGCTCTTCCACAGGGTCGTCACCAACAGGTACGGTGTAGTTCTAGTTAAGTATAACTACTCTAATAACCGTTTGAAAGATGTTACCCACCACGTCAACTCAACTCAGCGGACGCTTACGTGCTCGTGGTTTTCGCAAGTTTCTTCTCTGTCGTTGCGGGTTGCAAGCTTTAAAGCGAGTTCGCGCCAGGTTGACTGCTGACTCTTGCCCCGCTGTCCAGACAGGGGCAAACTCTGGATTTGCAAAAATGCTTTCTGGACCCCATCCCAAACATAGTTGTATCATTATATGGGCTTATGCTACCCAGCTAGTTAAGCTGCACAGCGGTCTGTACAAAACTCTTACATCCCATCAGATCACCTATATATACCTAATTTTGTGGCCCAAAATCGACAACTGCAAACCATGGGATATGTTCACAATTACATCCCCTTGCCATCTTTACCTTCACCATAACACACCTATAATTTATATACATTTATATATATATATACATATCTATCCATACCTCATGCTTTGTAACGTATATCGCTGAAATACACTACATAAATATACAAAAACATACCAGAAGTGCCACATACACACCACCTATGAATTCACATGATTTTCCGCACCAGACGTGGCCCCTTAAGGGACCCCAGGTTTTCCGCGCCTGTCATGACACCTCCAACCCGGGTGCCCTGGCGGCGGATCTGCGCGCGGCCTTGGAGAAGGACATTCGCTTGGCGCGGCGCAGCAAGCGTCAGCTGGTGACCTGGCAGTCGGGGGAGATTCCCAAATAGTATGGTAGATTTGAGGTGATTTTAGATACCCTCTGGTAAACTAACATAGCTATGGATAATCACAATTTTTGATGGGAAAATCCACTATAAATGGTCCTTTTCAATAGCTATGTTAGTTTACCAGAGGGTATTTTATATTTGATTATAACCATCATGAATGATAAAAAACAGTAATTCATGATCTATATGGTACTTGATATAGTAGTTGATGGCATTTTTACTGGGATTTATTGGGATCTTACGATGATTAAAGGTGATTAATTATCTATAATGCGGGCAACCCAATATTTTTAGATAGTAATTGATAGTATATAATTGCATGGTAGTTCAATAATACGTACTTATAAATACATTACTGAATAGCTAATCATGTTATGGTATAATAGTTATAAAATGTACCATAATAGTGACTGTATGGAAATATAGCAATGATCTTCAATTATGTTAGTTATATCATGTCATATCCCCATAGCTATAGATGATATGATGATAGTGATTATGGTAATTATACCCATATGATCCCCCCAAAAATGGATGGTAATTATACTGAACATCTAATGAAAAGTTGCCACATTTGAATTCCCCGGAACATCCCGGAACCATGAAATTCACCAACAACCATGGGTTTGACCAGCAAAGATGTGGATTTCTCCGCCAGTGGCACCAACTATGCTAACTATGACAGTTTCAATCAGGAGAATCTTTGAAGTTCAGGGAAAACAGAGGTCACCAGTCTTGGGGATGTTTTTTTGCCCTAAGTTGGCGGACCAGAACATGCCTCACAATTGGGACTCTCTTGTTTGTTTCTCGATCGGCCACCTTTGTACATCCACTTGGAAATCTGAGAGATGGACCAAACACAACTAGGTCACGCATCGGTTCAGAGCGTCCAAAGTATAATGATATATGAGATACAGAATGATACAGAATGAACAGGATGAAAAGAGAGGACATTCTGATTGGAGTAGTTGGGGCGTATCTTTTTTTAAACACCATTGCCCAAGCCTCCCAGCCCATCCAAAGTGACAAAACGAGGTGCCTATTTCAAGACGCCCCTGGAATCCCCTGGAGGATGTCCCGGCGACATTGGCAGAGACGCCCCAGAACACAACGAAGGAAAACTTGGTGCCGGTGACTTGCCAAATTAAGGGACAGCTATGGGCAGCTTGCCAGGGCCAGCTTCACCGGAGAATGTGATTGGGTCCCGAACCAATCCTGAACCTACCACTCAAACGACAAAGATGGGCACCTCATGTGGAACTGAGGACATGACTGGGAAAGCAAAAATAAACAAAAAGCGTCAGCTACAAGTCGTTTTTGAAGTCGATTTCTTCGCCACATGGTTGATTGGAGATGCTTGCACCCATCCACAGTGGTTTTGATTGCCGTTGCATTCCATGAATCCAGGTGCAGCAGAGCCGTGCTTCGCAACGGCCCGATCCCTACATCTCCCAGCTGCTGGGCTCCGGGCTGTCGGTGGTGCGAAGTGAGGAGAGCCTGGAACTGACGGTGGAGTCGCCCGCGGAGACGACGATGCAGCTGGGGCACCTGGAGCAGCTGGGGCTCAGCACCAATAGCACCGTGGAAGTTGAAGCAGTTGAAGCAGATTGTTCCAAATGTTCCAAGTCCGTGGAGTCCATGGGAACAGATGAAGAGTGCAACCTGGCTGAGTGGAATGATGGATAGAATGATGGATAGATAGAATGATGGATTGATGAATGGAATGATGAATGCTGAGGTAGAAATGTTGGGAACAGGCTGGAGTTATGAAGGAAACTGGGTCACCATGCATGAGGTGGATGTTGGCGTTTCTCTCTCTCGCCGCTCTCACCACTTCCTTTCGCAGTTTTGACAGATGGCGATGGAGAGAGATTTTGGCCAGTTTCCTTTGAATTCGGCACCTCGTGGTACCAATAAGCGCTTTTAAAGTTACAGTGAATTGTTAAACAGAGCCAATTGGCCAATTACCTAGCTTCTGGCCCCCCCAAGAAATCCCTGCATCACCGTGGCCTAAGGCAGTTCCACCTTGCCCTGCGACTTCTTCAGCAGTCGCTTGCTGGACCTCAGCCCTGGCAGTTTCAGGCCTCATCTCAGTGGGTCCTTGGCGCTGCCCATGGCAGTGGTCCCAACCTCTCGTTGCAGCACCGGACTCCCGCAGTCACGGGGGTCACGGGGCACCTCCATGGGATCTAGAGATCTGGAGTCCTCTCCGTGGCCCGTGCAGTTGGACCAGGTCTTCATTGCCAAAGGCTCCAATGGCTCCAAAAGTTCCAGGCCTTCATCGCAGTCCCTGTCTTGGAGAGCCAATTTCTGAGAAAACATCATGGTGATGGGATGGTCTCACGTTTCACTTTTCCAGCTTAGGAGGTGGGGGCTTAACCGTTCCGTCGCCTGTTCGGAAAAAACATGTTTGATGGATTCTGGATCGCTGGCTGATGGCTAAAGGGTCCCTGGAAAATCAATCGAATCAAACAACGATGAAAGTCTAATGAAAAGTAGAGTTGAAGTTTTAAAGGTTTGGAAGATATGCTTTCCTATAGTACGATTGGCTGCTTTGGGGTTCCAGGCTGAATCTCTGCAGGGGCTACCTGATCTACAATGGGCTGGTCAGCACCAAGTGTATATTCCAGGTTTGTAATCTTTGCGCTGCAGCCCTCAGTGGCGTGCGGCGCATTAAGAACACGAAGAACACGAGACACGTTAGTGCCAAAGAAACCCAAATTCAGGAAGTGGTGCCAAGTAGTGCCCATAGTGCAGACAGACATTTGCTGTCCATCCTTAGAGCCTGCCATGTGGCTTTCCACTGCAGGGAGTGGATGGCTTAAAGGTGGCCGTGCACCTCGGAAGCATCCTGCGTGCGATCCTCGGTGCTGTGTCAGTGATATTTTCCCATACCCCTGATGTTCAACACAAGCTAAATGGTGCCAAATATGTGTAAATCCCCTGAACCATGGTTTCTGGGAGGTGTCCTATACTAGAGGGATGGGATGTGATGGAATATATCATTTTCCCCAGTTCCGACCTCATGTGAGGCTGTTGGCCCGTTGGGTGCTCAAAGAACACATTGGGTTTTTGCTGCATTTCTATACTTTTGCTTTTGCAGATGGGTTATGGATTTGTTGGAAAATTGTGGACAACTCAAAAAATTGCCGCTTGATCATAAGTTTTCACGTTAGGATGGCAATATTGAGGTATTCCATGGTATTCCTCATTTTCAGACTGACCCACCACTTATATGATTCTATGGCCCTCCAGTGGCCTTGGGGCTGAGGTCTCGATTGGATTCTCAGTGAGTCAGGGCCTTTGCTGCTTCACCGGCAGAGTGACGATCCTCCAGGTGGTTTTGAATGGCAACCATCCATGATTCGAAATTGGAATGAATTGGAACCATCCTGTTGCCTTCTCTGGAAATCGCAGATGCTTGGGTGATTCACCACCATTCATGCACAGACAACCTTATTGGAAGCCTTGGAAGCCATATCAATGTGCACCTGTTTTGAACAGTACGAGTCTGATTTTGATGTGGGTAGCATATGGCAAACCGATGGTCTGATCTCTTCCAGAGGCCTTGAGTTTCTGAGGTCAAAGTGCCCTAGCCCTGGCCATTGTGAAAGGACTTGGTGCAGCCGAACTCCCAAGCAGTGCAGCAAAGTCAGTGCAGAGTTGCTGTTGAGGCAATCCTTAAGACCTCCAAAATGTTGCGATGTTTTACAAGTGCTGAGGCGGTCATCATGGTCACAGGCACCGAACTTACAGTGATCTGCTTCAGTGTCAACATGTGTCAACAGACTGACAGGTTCTTGGAAATGCCCGTTTGCATTTGCTTTATGTTTGTTTACGGAGCTGTTTCGGACGTGAATGTTCTTTTTTTTTGTCCCTAAACTGCCAAACCACTTAGACCTTAAAAGGAGGATTATGGGGGACCATGAGAAATTGTCGCATGGCCAGGATACCTCTACATGCCGCTCTGTGCTCTTCTGAGTGCCATGATCTTCAGAAGGCATTACGGTTGGCTGGAAGCCCGCGGCTCAGCAATGGCCATGGCGGGAGGCTTTGAGTTGTTTCCTATCCTTTTGTGTATGGATATATGTGTTTGAGATTTGTTTGAAGCAATTGACCTCGAAAGTGATAACTCACAAATAGGTTTGAAGATCTTTGCGGCGCTTTACCTGTCGCTGTGTTTTACACTTCGTGGCAAACCGGCTTCCCCCCAGATCCATGGCTTGGCCTTCTTGACGTTGAGCATCATGATCTTCGTGGAGTTGGGTGCCCGCCAGGGCCCAGAGTAGCTATGTCAGCTATGTGCATGGATACTTACCTAAAGTATATCCTAAAACAGTGTCAATCAACAAAAACCAACTAAAACATGTAAGTAATAATTAGAGGTGGCGTCACTGATCTAATACATTTATATGCATTATGGTCTTGGATATGGAAGGCGATGAAGGGAGAGAGAGAGAGAGAGAGAGTAGTGCGGTAAACCCAACAGGAAACCTACCATTTGGGGATGATATTTACATATTTGTTCCACCCAACCATTTGGCAATATTGGGGACAGTTTATGGCCTTGGGTACCACATTATTGGATATGGATGCCTCTTTTCCCGGGCCAAAGTCCTGAGGTGCCAGTCACCTTTCCGAGTCTTCTGAGGCGGGCCATGGCGTTGAGAACGAGGAAATTCACCAACAAATATATGGGGATTGTGTGGGGATTTCATCAATAAATATTGTAATATGACTAGATCAACTGTAAGATTTTTAGATTCCGTGCCAGAGCGGTCCAAGAGATCTGCTTGCCAGAGAATACAGGAGTTTTGGTCGAAATCAGCAACCGTCGATGACATACACTGACATACGAAGATTCTTAGGGACTTTTCATGGCATGTCGTTGTTTGATCCATCCATTAAAACCCAAGGATATCTTGACTTTCGATGTTAATCCATGGAACACTTGAGAGAATCCAAGCTTTGGAGGCCGTGGCTTTCAATTTGATTTCCATCGTGTGCATCTCAGCGGTTGAACTCACGTCCAAGTTTTTCAATCGCCCAAGTAATGTACTTTTGATATCGATCGAACTGGCTGCCAAAGGGAAGCCGTTGGAACTTTGGCTTTAAAAACAGGTTGATATCCTTTCCTTATTCTGATTTATTTACTGTAATTATATTAGTTGCTGCGGGTGTAACTGAATCCGCTATGCAAGCAGCTTGCTGCAAGCAGCAGATGGATCCTGTAAATTCCTCGACAACGATGCAAATCTGTCCGCTCATTGAGGCCTTTTCGTGTCTAGCCTCAGTCTACCTGGAGAAGTTGTTGAAGCCCAAGTACAATGAAAGGAGACTGTGCCTGGTTTGGCCCACTTGATGGGCTGCCATCGCTCTGTCATAGCCGTGGAGCCATGTGGTGATTTGTGGCAACCTGGTTCAGGAGCATCTTGGATCAGCACTTCTACATCCAGAAGGTACGATGGAACCTGGCAGGATTGCTGTCATGGCATATTTGAATCTTCGAACCATTGCTCTTGTCTCAAGCGGATATGTGAAACTTTGTGAGCCTGGTGAAATCGGGTTGAAGTCAACAGTGTGAGCACAGCTTTTCCAAATGAGGGAAAGCATAGCAGCACTTAACCATCAATCCATGTTCCTATGAAAGGTGTGGCTGGAGATTGGTGGCCTACTTCTGTCTTTTCCTGGCCTGTCAGGGGTCTGAGAAATGGGAGCTGGCTGATGTGGAAAAGATGGAGAAAGACCTTAAATAATGTCAATATTCAAGTAGATTCTTTCCCGACTTTATTGCCTTGCCGGCTGGTTTCACTAGATACAAAATTTGCCTGTGGTCTACCAGTGTACTTGGTCACTTCTCTGATCCAAGATTGAGGTTCCACCCAGTTCGTCGCCCATTCTTCAGCGGAGTTTTTTGGTCCTTTCAACTATCACTCCAGAATTTCAATGGTCATGGGTACCCACCGCAATTTCTGAAACTGTATTGTTCTTATTTATTCTCCATGTATTTTTCATCCAACTGCAAAGATCACCATAATGTGACCATATCTCCCTGCAAGGTTGATCCTCCGTGCCGTGTCGATGAAGCAAAGTCTCTTTTTTGGCAGCTGGCACCATGCTCAGCCACTGGCACCCACCAGACCCACCCTCGAGACCGGTCTCCACCGGAGGCTGGAGATGATCCAAATGGCCTTCACCGGTTGGATGTGTTTGGTCCTTAGCATGGAGAATGTTGGAGATCCCGGCATCTGTTGGACACTCCAGGATTGAAACTCCTTCTCCAGAAGGCCAAAGTTGTAATGGTCCCTTGAACAGCATCCTCAATGAACTATACTGCTGAAGTGGTCTGGTGCAGCCATCGGGTTCTCAGGCAAAGTGGTTTATGTGATGGCAGTGTCGAAGTTCATCACATCATGGTTAGTTAACTGTTAGTTTATGTTAGTTTTCATTGGTCCCGGGAAATCATCCAGCTCGGCGCCACCTGGATGCCACATGACACATGTCGGAACAAGTCACGCAGTAGGTGCTGCCATCATGGCAAGAGTGGTGCAGAGCTGGCTTGGCAGCCCAGGGGGGTCAAGACTGGTCAAGGCATTGGGGCGCCAATGGGCATCCAATGAGCCAATGGCTGGTGATAAACAATATTAAACCATATGGGATACCATATTAAACCATCCATGTGCCTAGGTAGTATGATGATTTTGACCTATTTTGACCCATCCCCACCTGTTGCTGTTCGGGAGTATGCCAGCCAGGAAGCTTTTTGTGGATTGGATCTGGCTATATATTTCAAAAAATATATATATATATATATTATAATGGTTCTATGGACAAAAAATTGCTCCAGAACCACCTAACCAACAAGTCAACCAGGTTCACGGGCTATGTTTCTAAATACCTCTCCACACTGGCCCGCTCGGCGCGAAG
Source organism: Symbiodinium sp. clade C Y103 (assembly GCA_003297045.1). Taxonomy (NCBI): domain Eukaryota; class Dinophyceae; order Suessiales; family Symbiodiniaceae; genus Cladocopium; species Cladocopium sp. clade C. The sequence goes on along the minus strand of BGPT01000163.1, from coordinate 27,836 downwards.
CCTCAGATGCGGAACTGTGCCGTGAAAAAATGGGATACACCTCCGTTTGTTGTGCTGATGTTTAAATTAAATAGGGAAAATGAATGAAAATGATGATCCACTGCCATTATCCCATTTTAAGACCAAGACATATCAACACCATATACTGTATCATGCATATGATGTTCGCATTTTTCCTGGCGCAGTTAGATGAAACGTGAGTTTGAGACCTTCTTGGTTTGCTTGGTGACCCGGGCGATGTTCGCCAAGCTGAGGTCATCCAGTGCCTGGCAGTGATCGTGGTACACTTCTGGGACTTGTTTTTCGGAACAGGTCCATGTCGACATGTTTTCAGTTGACCCCTGGCAGGGTTGACGATTGATTACTTGGGGGATTCTACTACCCTTATTGGGGATTCAAATTATAATAGTCCAAGAACAGGGAATCCCGTTCTTAACTAACCAGGTGATGACATGATGGGTTTGTTGTTTACTCAGTAGAGGTGATGATTGGTCAGTCACCAGCGGAAGCGCATTGCCTCGGCTCCCCACATCCCACAAGGCATGTGTCTCGCCAGGTGAAAGCTGGGATTTGGTGGTTACGTTGTTGGCTTTTGTAGCACCTCGGCGTCGATGGCCATGGGCACTGTATCAAACGATCAAAGACACTGGGAGCTTTGACTAATTACCAAGATTCGTGCAGCCACTGTTGATTCGTAATTCATGCCATTCCCTTGTGCCCGTGTGTTCCAGATATCGGAGTTCCTGAAGTGATGGGAATGAAAGCATTTGAAAGTACACATTTGAACACATGGCCGACCTGAACAAATTGCAGCGGTCGGAGCTAGGTGTGTTTGAGTGCTGTGATGTACCAAACTGGACGAAGGCGAAATCTGGACGATGGAAATTTCACCAGGGGGACCTGTAGAGTTGGCCAAAATGAATTGATATGTTTTGAATTGTCTTGACATGTTTTGACATAGTTTGATACCTTCAGATACATTGGGTCTGGAATGTGGATACCTTCACGTTTGCCTTTCCAAAGGTGTAAGATTTACATAGGATGTATTTGCATACCTTTTTGATGGAAGCACTATCGACCCCTACAAGTGTAGTGTTGCAACAGTGAGAACATCATGTTCTTGGATGGCAGGATGTGACTTTGGTCCACATTCTTCACAGCCTGAGTTTCAGTCTTCAAAGCCTGACTGTTGATTTTGACAATATATGCGATGTGGCTTTGGATCTTATGAGTGAACAATTCCAGGCACATATTGTCACCAGCAAAAAAACGCACAAAAACAGATGGCAAGGTGAATGCCAACCCCGGACTCTCAACCCTAGGCAATGTTGGAACTTAGTTTTCTGATGAACAAAGGTTATCAATGGTTATCATATGTTATCATGGTTCACCCCCCCGGAAAGTGATAAAAGGGCTCATAATTTGTGGGTTGACATGATCTATATTTCGAATGGCTGAGAATGGGACTAGAATGCGCTTGAAGAGTGTTGAAGTTGATTGCTGATTCCATCCTGGGACTTGATGAAAAATGGAAATGGCCATCTCCAGTTAGAGTCCAAACTGCGGTTCTTTACGTTCCGCGTCTGGTTTTGGAAGGGTGCAGCAGTTTGGTTTCAGGAACCAATAGAAATACATGAGAACTATGTAGTAGTTACAACATGTTACAACGGTTGAAGAGGTGCAGGAACCGGAACCAATGATATTTCCCACATGATTTTAATACAAAGTTACGAAAACTAATTGGTATTTTCCAATGATTTTGTAACATGTCGGAATTTGTAGTTGCAACTGTTTCAACACCAGAAATCTGATTGGAAACTTGATGCAGGATCACCTCGGAGACGCAGCCAGGATCGACAATTTGGGTGGATTTGGGAGTCCACCATGTTTGGCAAACTGGTCATTCAACAGCTTGCCATGGAACATCATCAATTGTTGTCATCAGATATTCTAGGTAAATATGGTAAATCATCGAACCAATTTGCTCATTTTCACTAGCAAATGTCACGCCTGGCTAGTGCCTGCCACAGTTGCTGCAGGTGCACGCCCTCATGCATCGGTTCTCAATGGGCAGGCGGATATGGTCGCCATGGAAGCCTGATGTTCAATGAGAGCAGAAATCCCCAGCACATTTGAACGACTTTCCAGGACAATTAGTTCATGTAAGTCTTGATTTCTTGTTCATATTTTTGGTTGCTTGGTTTCCCCTATGCAGCTTACCCTCCGGCAAACTAACATAGATGTAGAACACCCACCATTTGTAGGTCTATTATCATTTGGGAAAGCCATGGATTTTCCATAGTTTGTCCACATCCCCCCGACAGGCAGAGTCAGCTCCCGGTAGCCTGGTGCGGCTCGCTGCAGGCGGGAGTCTCAAGGTAGGAGGTCTGGTCAAGGAACAAACACTGGTAGCATGTTCATACAACATGTACAATACACATAAACATTCAGCATTCATATTATATATTCCATTTACTTGCAGTATTTACTTACGTATTCATTTGTTTGTTGTGCATGTTTGTGCAGGTATGTATGCGGATGTGCTGATTTAGTTTCAGCATTTGGGATTGCTTGTGCATTCTACTGGTCATTTCCGCGGCGGCCAGCTGTCGCCTGGGGAGGCTCATCGCTGGCATCTGGTGCCGAAGCGAGAGCTGCTACACCTTCAAGGCCCCGCAAAAGTGAAGATCTAATTGCTGATGGCTGATTTGGTGATGAAAAAAGCACAACATATCCCAAAATGATTGGTTATTTGGGATAGTTCATCATCGGGTTGACTGCGGTTTACGACATTGCCACAGTCACCACTATCATAGATTTGCGGTACCTGAATATGGAGAACCTACGTTGTCCGTTTGATCATTCGCTTGGGAGCGAAGTGATTTGGATACCCTCACAGTGGGCCATACTGGGCCATATCAAATGACCACAGATGTGAGGGCCACATCAGCCTCAGCTTTGGTCACCCCAGAATCACGGCTCTTCAATGTGGTTTGTTTGCTGTCACGGGTGCTGCATGAATCCACATGTTTGGCAATCGTATAGCAATGGTTTCTATTCCCATTTCCTCGAGAAAAGACCATGCTCGCACAAACCTTCAGGGCGCCAGTCCTGGTCCGCCCAAGCCTCAACACTTCACTAGGACCGATGGTTCCAGCTTGATCCCTGATGCTCAGCTCATCAGCTGTGAGTTGGAAAACTCAGTGATGACCAGTTGGATGGGGGTAGCAGCTTGGGGACTACTGTGGGCAGGTGAGTTTGCGAACTAAAGCTAGTTGATGCTAGTTGATGGTACTTGCAATATGGATACACTGACATTCTTGTAGACTAAATATACAGAGATATACAGAGAAAGGTTTATCAGCCAGCATTTGGGGAACCAATCAGTATACATTTTGCCCATCACCAGGCTTGGCCTTTCCTGAAGTCCGGTTACTGGTGGGTTGTAACTTCGTGCTAACCATTGTCTCAAACTGGGGAGGTCACTTTGTTTTTTCTCGAATCACTTGAGCAGTGCTCCAAATCCCCAGTTGGTAGTAGCTATTATTATGTTATATGAGATTACGGTTACAGAAACTGGTATGTCGGTTTACTAAATAAACATTAATAAACAATGATTTAGCTGATTTAGCACATATTTAATATACATTATATATATAGTATATATATATACACATACACTACACCCACAGCTTTTGATTTACTCACTGCTGATGATGCTGTTCTTTTTGGGCTATATTACCTGGACCTCCTCCCCTCCAAAGGTTCAATGAGGTGGAGGAGCAGGACAGTGCCAATGAGGCCGGGGACAAGCTGCTTCCAGGCTGGCACCTCCATAAGTTTCGAAGATGACTTCCTGACCTCGCCACGGACTGGGGGGACAATTGGGGGACAGAAGTAATTCCTGTTGTTATCTCAACATATCTCAACTTTAGTTGAGATGTCAGGGTTTGCGTTCTCAAATCTGCGTCCAAACTGCTGCCGCTCTTTGGGTCAAGCTTGGGCTGGGCGGCGGCAACTGAGCGTTGCACAGCAGGACAGGGGCTGCACTGAGGCGTCAGGATGCCGCCCAAGGCCGCGCCAAAGGGGAAGCCGGCCAAGCCGGCCACCATGAAGTACACCATCGACTGTCAGTGCCTGGGCCAAAATGGTCCACCGGCCACCGGCGGTGATGAAACATCAAATCATAACGAAAAAGGCAAAGTCACATTGAATAATTTATATTTTTATACAAAAGATATTGTTCCGTGTGCGAAAGGTTGGGGCCGTGAGTTTTCAAAGCAGCTTCATTTCAGTGTTAGTCCTTTGAGGCAGCCCGTGGATGACAACATCCTAGAGGTCAAGGATTTTGAAAAGTTCCTGACCAATCGGATCAAGGTGGGAACCATCAGATCATCAGATGATATCGGATACCATGGGTTCTTTGTTTATGTTGGACTTTCTATAATATGTTTCTTTTTTCATACAGTATTATGATATTCAGTATGGGGTTGATTGAACAGTTGAAGAAACCCAAATGTGGCAGAGGTGGAAACTGCAGTCCTGATTGGCTCGCCAGTCCTGATTGGATCGCAGATGATCACGGAAAAGGAATGAAGTAAAAAGCAATTGAATTGCCATCCTTGCGCTGAAGCTGAGTTTTAGAGTAGGCTTCCGGTTTCTGGGTTGGAAGCACCAATCTCAGACACTGACTCCCAAAAGCACAGGAAACACAACGGAAACACCTGCTGCACATTATTTCGTTGCTAAATATGTACGGTATATTTAAAATATAAAATAAAGATAAATGTGGCATTTGATTATGAATACTTGGCAATCACAATCCCATGTGTATATATATATATATATATACACATATACATATATATATATATATATAAACAAAAATACTGACAAGATATATACCTAGTCTATAATATATTACCTGTACGTTATTTATTTGTTTATATATATTAGTTTTTGTCATTTTGTTGCAGTTTGCCACACGGTCTCAGACCAGGTGGATGGAAAGACAGGCAACTTGGGCGACAAGGTCAACATTAACAGGGAGAAGGCGAAGATCCATGTGACCGTGGAGGCAGGCTGGGATGGGGATGTAGATCAGGGTGGGATCCCCTACATCTGTGGCACTGTGGGTCTGTGGGGGGATGAAAACATGGGCGGCATGGGGTGGAGGGTACTTTGATTGATGTACTTTGATTGATGTACTTTGTGGTTTTGACGCCAATAAAGATGATCCATAAAGTTACTAAAGTTAGCTAAGTCACACCCATCAACTTAGCCATTTGGGCCATTGAGAGTGGCCTCGCTGAGGCCCCTTTCTCCAAGAGGTACTTGAAGTACCTGGGCAAGAAGTACTTGAAGTCGCAGAATCTCCGCGACTTTTTGAGAATAGTGGCACCCAACAAGAGTTCCTATGAGATGCGATATTTCAACATCAATGACGCTGACAAAGAGGACACGGATTCAGACTGAGCTCAAGACAGCATAAGACCTGCTCGAGAAAAAAAAACGCAGCGTGGGTGCCGGCAGATGGTGCATATAGAGAGGGTTGCGTGTCAACTAAACATTCTTAAGATTTAGGTAGATGACCATCTCAGCTAGGATACTCTGTTTTGGTATGTTCTTATGATGTTGCAAACGCTCAACATCATTCGGATTGTTTTAATTCCATACACGAACTGAAACAGTTTTTTTCTTGGGTCGGGTTGCTATCATGCATGGGATGCAGGTATGCTCGATGCTGACCCTCACAAAGATCTCACGACATATGTCAAAATCAAATGCATGGGACTCCATCCCGCCACATCACAACATCAACTTGTTCTGGAAACATCTGGAAACAAAGTTGTCCCATCTCAGCCGCGTAGTTTTGCCACGTTTTGCCACGTCTTGCCATTCTTCAACGACACAGTCCACAGAAAAAAACCATCCAGATCACCCCAGGCTCAGCCGGCTCAGCCGCCGAGCATTGGCTTGTTGGATCGCACCTGGTATAAGCAGGTGGGAACTGAAGCTGACCATCAAGGGACCCAGGTGAAATCAACGACTTGATGACATTTGGAAATTGCAAACAGATCACACAGCTAACATGTTGGATGATACGCTGGATGACAGCTTTGGCTGTGTTTTGTTCATATCTTGTTCATCAAGTTCCTTCCAAATGGCGCAGGGAAAGTCACAGCAGGCCGATATAGGGTCAACCGCTTCAATACGGCAGCGGGTGATGTCATCAGATGTCATAGGCCACGCACATCAACAACAAGCTGACCACCTGGCTCTCCTCCTCTGCTGGTCTCTCCTCACAGGCGTTTTCTCCCCATCCCTTGCCGAGCACTTGTGGTTCACCTTCCAAAACTATCAGGAATAAACCGCCGAGTTATGGGGATTTTCTGCAACAGGGATAAAATATGAATAAATATGATACAATATGATAAAACACTTGTCCCCATGCTTTTCTTTGGATTCCATAGTGCAGCGGAGATCAAGATGCTGATGGACAATTGTGGTTTATCATGGTTTGTATTTTTTTTTATGTCGGGATGTGCATGGATGTATGCACCATATATGCATGTGTCACCAGTGCACTTTCGTCATTTGCTAGCACTTCCAGTGTGGATTTTCCAAACAGGTGCTATGTGTGGTCGCCTTTATCCTGGCAGATGCCAGCCGAAACTTGATCAATGCATGGGTTGGGATGCCCATCATGCCCCGCGGCAGCGCCCAATTTCAAGAGTTGAGGTTTCCCTCACTATCATTACTATTACTATCTATCGTATTCTATCGTTCTGTTTCCGTCGATCTACATGTTTATATACATATTTCATCATATTTCACTGTGTGAGTTTGCTTCAGTTGCAGTTTCTTTTTTGATTTCCGCGCCTGAGTTGACAGGTCACACCTTTTTGTGTCAGTTGCCTTTCGCCAAGGCCATCAAAGACACACCCATCGTCCAACAGTCGCTGGTGTGGGCCTTGTCCGCCTCGTCCATTCCCATTGGAATGGCCATGTCCATGGCGCTGGATGGTCGCGAAGGACCTGGATGCTGGATGGCACCGGAAATCGGGGATTGGTCAGAAATGGTGCCAACCCCTCAAATCCAAATCTAGCACAAAGATTGGGATTTGATTATACCGTCAAATATCTCCCAATATTGTATGTATTGAATTGGAGATGAGAAGAGCGCTGTGCACAGTGGAAGTTGCCCCAACGAGAGCGAGAATCATGAGCTTTCCTCTCCAGAGGTTTTTCCAACAAATTCAAGGATTCCCTGGGAAGGAGCATGTGCTGCCTTGCTTTGGCGTGACGCCTTGACGCAGGGATTCCCAGGTGTTCAGATTCAGTGCCGAGGTGCCGGTTCCCCAGCCATCCCCAAGCGGCAGGCAACCAAATGACACCCCTTTCCGCACTTTCCCTACTAAAGACTAAAGTTAAAGGGTTTACCCTGGGTTTATCACACAAAGGTTCTCTCATGTTCTATCCCTGTCATTTCAGATAGGCACAGATAGGCCTTAAATAGGCTTCTTGGCGTTCGATCGGAGCATATTGGGGCTTAATTTGTGTGATTCCAACAGTTTTCCAAAGTTGTCAGATCCCACACCCTTGAGCCCAGCTTCAGCCAGCTTCCGGGGAACCATCCCCTGGTCACCGCTGGTAGGTGTTTCCCCGTGGCAGCGTGCTTCTCCCTGGGTCAGACTTTGCAGATCAAGGCCACTGGCTGGGATGGGAAGTGCCGCTGTTTTCAAATGTTTTCCACATCTCTACAATTCTCATGGAGTTTCATTTATGTGATTCTAAAGTAGATGTCAGTAGTCATTAGATGTCCATGTTTTTCTTGCGGAAATCATTGCTTGCATCAATGATTGAATGATTTAATATGTGACCTCGGAAGCATGGTGAATCATGTGGGGGGACCACCACAGCATCCATGCCCCGCTACCGCATGCAAGGCGTATGGTGCAGGCATCAGTGCCTCAGTGAACACAGTTTTGGGGCGTCAGCCTCAAAGCAGAGTCCATATGATTCCATCACAGAATGGGACTTGATGGCATGTTTCCGGGATAAACCAGGTAGGAAACGGCGCTGACTTTTTGAATGGGAGGATGACAATTTTCCTGTTTCTTTGGGAGGTCACTGGCTGGACTTTCTTTTAAACGAAAACACCATGTTTCGGAAGAAACTGGACAGCCAGCATGAGTAAAAAGGAACCTCTTCATGTTGTGAAGTCTCACCTTGCATAGACACACCCTACCATAACTCACTTATGATATTTGATGATAATTGCTGCTCTGAGAGAGTGTTCTTCACCACAGCAGCTCACTGTGAGCTGGGTTGACCAAGGTACTTCTACATGCCAATGAGTGCACTGTTAAGCCGATGGGTGTGATGCACTTAACTTGACACGGTTTGTGCGCGTATGTTTTGCCCGTGATGTTGCGACCATGATTTGGAACGGTAGCGTGTCCTTGGACTGGCTTGGTAGGAGGTTGTACTAATTTGGGATATAGACAAGGCCAATGAGAGGGATTGCCACATACTACCAGAACAGGACCGGAAGAAGCGATTCACTCTTGATTGGCTGTTGCAACATGCCGTCATCTCAACAAATCGCGCCGTCTGTTCACTGCCCACGCTTGAGGTTTCAGAGGGTTTGGGCACCCCAGATTTTTAAAACCATCAGCCGTTCTGGAGTTGGCTGTCATGTACTGTTATGTATCAAATTGTTCGCCACTGATCTTGGGGTCTGAAAGGCCTACAGCGCGCTGGAATGGTTGTCTTTGGTGTTGCTGCAGGGTGCCTGAGACATTTGCGCTTCATTTGATTCAGTGAAAACGGGGCAAAATCATTAGCTAATCCGGTAAATCAAATTGTAACGACGGAGCGAAAAGGAGGAGGCTTGCACTATCCCTGCTAGCGCTTGTAAGCAAAGGGTAACAGCCTTTCCAGCCAAGGTCCTTGACTGCCGTGGTGTTTTGCTTGTTGAGGCCAGATGCGGGTCATAGGTGGAATCCTCCTGACTTTCAAGCTGCAAACTTGTGGCCATCAGCTCTTGCCCAATATAGTCTAGTTTTGTCTCGTTGAAGCTGTGATTTTGGGATTCGGCTGTATTGGAATGTAGCTTGTGAACACTGTGAACATTCCGCCAGCTGACAATGACATATGCCAAACGCCGAATGACCCATGACAGATGATTCATGACTTTCATGACCCCGAACCCCGAGTGTGCCGAAAGAATCTTGGAATTTGTCTCAAAGACCTTCAGCTCCCTGCGATTCCCTGGGCCACGGCAGCTCAGGAGCAGCCGGAGCAGCGAAGCGTCCACAAGCACGCTGGCCATTGCTTGCTGCATTGGCTCTGTCCTGCCCTGATGACAGCAGAGTAGCTTCCAAAAGAGGGCAGGGCTTAATTCGGTGGTTCTATAGATCATCCATGATCAAGCATGTAGACCATAAAATGGTGGCTCTCGGGGGTCCGACATTCTGGAAATTCTATCGCGCTCCGGGATTCACAAAACAGACATTGCTTTGGATACTGTAATTTGTTCCCTATTTGTTTTGGAAACAGTTGGGGTGAAGTGATTCGAAGAGGGCCTGATTCTGCCACTTGCTGGGTTCTCACATTTCCCCAATTCACACCATTGATCGCATTGGTCCCAGGGAAGAATTGTCCAACTGCAGGGTCTTTCTGTAGGTTTCCCTTTCGGCAAGTTGTTTATTTTCAGTGACTGGGAGTTTGACAGGCCCATGCATATTTCGGTGTAAAGTTGTTTGTTTCCAGATGCTTTTTGCCCACTGGGAGGTTGCTTTGGTGGCCTTTCAAACTTGTTTGGGGCAAATGGTTCAAAACATCTCAATGGCGAAATTGTTGGAGAGAAAGAGGTTCTATAGGCATTTGCTGGTGAAAATGGTGGTTTTTCATTTGTCATTGGATTGGGTTAAGGGAAAATTTACAGGAAACCCCTTGTATTTCATTGGAAAACCATGGTTTCCTGTAGATTTTCCCTTAAACTAATCCAATGAATTTGCAATGTCAGTCTACTCGGCGACCTCACGACGAAAGCGAGGTGGTTTCCTCATGCATCGGCTCACTGATGTGTGAGAAGATCATGAAGGCGCTCCAGTTTTTGCTGACGCTCGTTTCGTTCACCTGGTTTCAATCAAGAGAACAAGCGGCAACAAGCATATACCCTCTGGTAAACTAACATAGCTATTGAAAATGGCCATTTATTGTGGATTTTCCCATTAAAAATTGTGATTTTCCATAGTTATGTTAGTTCACCAGAGGGTACATGTTTATTTATACATCAACCAGTCAATCAGTTTGAAGGTGACACATTTCTTCCCATCTCGGGTGGGCTCATAGGGAGACATTGCAACCTCTCCCTTCACCTTCAAATCTTGTTGGTCTGGTCAGGCTCGACCGTATCCCTTCTACACACAAAAGGCCGGAAGTCGTTTGAACCGGTGTTTTTGGCAGGAAGGTGGCATACGGAAAATGCGAAACTATGAAGGTGCCTACAGTAACCATTTTTTCAAGCAGGTAGGTGATTTCCATGTCAAAACAAATTGCTGAAGTTTGTTCTCCGCCATTTTTGTTGGAAGATTGCAGCAAGTTGCAGCCATGTGCCATGTTTGTTTTCAGCAAGTGCTTCCCAAGCTTGTTTCCGCATGATTCAACTTTCAACCATGTCCTAGAGTCCTAGATCCTGGAAGCACCAGGTTGCCATCCATTCATCCATGAGACCAGGTGCACCTGGAGTTTGGTGGCCTGGCAACGGCCACAGCCATGCTTTTCATCGCGCCTTGGGCCTTGAAAGGATGGAGATTTGGAGATCTGTGGACGAGCTGAGATTGGAATGGATGGGAGTTCATTGAGTCACAGCTTCATGGGCCTCATGGGTTCTGTTTAGATTATTTTAGAAATTTATTTTACATTTAGAGTGCATCAAGACAGGAGGCTTCAAGGATGTACTTCATGAGGATCTAGATCCAGTTTAGCATTCAATAGAGTGTTTGTTTAAGGACTTGTCGCGACCGTTGGAAGCCCCTGCAAAAAATGGACTTATCACGTGACGGTCCACGTTGTGGTTTCAGCGCTAGTTTTGAAATGTTTTGAAGGCCTGAGGGATATATTACTCACAGTTATGCATCGTTTCTACGGCACTGAAGCCATGAGGACGAGGGCCCAAGGGGGGGCGATCGTGCGCATTTGCCCAAAGGGGTGACCACACCTTCTTGTGCACCAAGGTTGGCAGCCTCAGCTCACGACCAGAGGATGCTTTTTGGAAGCAGCGGTCAGTAGATGGTGTGATGGAGGCAGGACTGTCGTCTGTGCTCCTCCAACGCTGTTAAGGCTTGGTATGACTGGGGACTTGCCAATCCAAGGGGCCACATTCGCATCATTCAGCATCCTCCGCCGCCATGATCGCAGAATTTCTTGTGTAGCAGGTCGTCAGATGTAAACCTATCAAGCCTATCAAGCCAAGTCCCAAGTCAAATCAAGTTGTGAGGTGGACCATGAGGTTCATGCCGCTTATGAACACATTACCACCTCTAGGTGGTGGAAGAATCAAACATGATTCCACCAAGTCAGAATGACCCCTGATCCTTGACATCAGGGGGTTTAATTATCCAAATCAGTCACCATAAAACAGCAGTCCCTGTGGCGGAGCCGCTTGAAGCATGGAGCCGGGGGAGCTGCCCGCCTCCAGCGACATCGAGGTGAGCGTCGTTGGTTTGGATGGCGAAAGCTTCAAGGTGGGGGAGTCTTGAAAGATGATGTGAACCACCTGCTGGTTGATGGTATGATGGTGAAATGACGGTTCTAACCGCCATCAATTACTATTGCAGCCATGATATCTAAACAATGATGGGGATACTAACATCCCAGCTTTAATATATCTTAAGATGCTACTCAAATTTGTGTGGGGTGGTAAAAAGTCTCACCAAGGCTCGTTTCCACACCAACATGAGGGTCAATGTTGGAGAAGGTTGGACGGGCCGATTGGCACCATCTGACTCAATCAGGATTAATTATCATGGATGGGTGATAAGCTATCAACCAGCCAATGGAAGAGGGTGACAAGGGTTTGAGCCCTAGTCGTGGCTGCTCCATGCAAGCCACAGAGAGGAAATGTACAATCGTGGGTGACAATGGCCAAAACTCCAGCTTGACTCATCCAATGAATATAGATGTTGTATGTTTGTTACTACATGATGTTATCCTTTGGCTGGTGTTATTTACCAACTCCGCCACCATTGCCAGAGTGCCCCATCCCATCCAGGTGAGAGTCATGGAGTCCAAGAAGGGCCGAGACCTTCGGGAGATGATCATCGGTCGGATTCCGGCCACCTGGCAAACCAACTCTGGAAATCCATGGCTTTCTCTTGGAAATGACCTATATGACTCTGTTCTTGATCAATCAATGGTGGATGTTCCACATCAAATAGTTCGTTTACTAGAGGACATCCAACATTGTTGGCTTTTTTGCATGTTTTTGAGCATGTTGTGTTGGAACCGCCAAGAAGGGCTGATGTGGTTCTTTAAAGATGAGCAGCACTAAGGTGAAGTCTGGCGCTTGCGTCTCCCTACTGTACCAATCCGAACAGCTTTCATTGGACAAGTCTCTGAAGGAACAGGGACTTCGCGATGCTGCCACTTTGTCCTACGTTTACCTCCCGGTGAATTTGCATGGCGCCTGGCATTCCTTGAAGGCGGCAGTTGCCAATGACGACTGGGCGATGGATGTGAAGGGCACTGTGCTGGAAGGGGTGACACAGCTGAAAGGTGCGGATGATTTGGGACTTGGGACGGGTCACAATGAAACACCGAAACACCCATGCAATTTTTTGAAATCCCAACCTTTTACAGAACCAAACTATCTTATGCATTTTTATGCTATCTTCCCGTTCTTTTGTGGGTGATTTGAAATCTGCGGTACCCTGGGGAACGGACCCAAAGCATCCCCCAAAGCCAGGTATCAAAGCATGCAACCAGCTGCTGAATTTGCCCAGTAGCTTGGAGAGCCTCAACTTCGACGACTCCTTCAATGATTCTCTGTGGGTGCCGTTGCCCCACAGCCTGCGATATTTAAGATTTGGCCATGCATTCAACGAGAGTTTGGGTGGAGTGATGCTCCCAAAACTTGAAAGTTTGACCTTCGGAAGCTTCTACAACCAGACTTTGGACCGATTGAAGCTGCCCAACACTTTGCGTTCTCTCACTTTTGGCCTTGCATTCAACCAGAGTTTGGCGCGGGTCCGCTTGCCCAGCGAGTTGCGTCACCTTACCTTGGGTCGGGAGTTCATCAAGAGTTTGGACAAGGTGAAATTGCCCAGCAAGCTGGAAACCCTGACATTTGGCTTGTTGTTTAACAAGAGTTTGGATAGAGTCACCTTGCCCAACAGCCTTCAGAACTTGACCTTTGGCAGAGATTTCAACCAATCTTTGGAGAACGTGCAGTTTCCAACCAGTCTGCAGTTCTTGACCTTTGGTGGTGGTTTTAAACAAAGCTTGGAACCCGTGCTGATGTTGAGAAATCTGGAGTCTTTGACCCTGTCGGGCTCGTTCAGTCACAATTTGGAAGGGCTGTGTTTGGCGCAGCTCCAACACCTGAGCTTGGGAAACAAACAAGAT
>BGPT01000163.1:1701-9201 GCA_003297045.1 Symbiodinium sp. clade C Y103 | reverse complement strand
ACTGCGGCCTCGAGGCGGACCGCTTAGCGGCGCCTGGCGGCTGAGCGGCGCTTGGCACAGCTTCGTGAAGGGCTTGTACAAAGATGGCGGCTCGGCGTCCTCAGATGCCAAAGTGATGTGGACCATTGGATGATCATCTCCTTGTGATGTGGTCACGTTTGCATACTTTTGCTCCATTTTGTCGATTGTTTGCTGAATTTTAAGAGCAGTGGTAATTGTCCGAACCAATCGTGTTTCTATCGGAGTTCAATGGGACACCTGCACTTGATGGGCGCAGCTATGCTTTGACATCCTTTGACTATAGCTTCAAAATTTGCAGTTCACAAAGCCAGGCGCTATGAACTTTGCTTGCTGTTGCGGTGCCTTTTTCCAGATCATCAAGAGGACGTTCTGCATTTCGTGCCAATGTTTACTTTCTGATACTGCAGCTGTCACGACATCAAGGATAGAAAAAGTTGTAGGTAGGTGCCCCGGCCGTGCGGTGGTGCTGGGAGCCGCTTTCAGATGTCTGCAGAAATTCGACCGGCGAATTCTCAAGAAAGTGCCGGGAGCGAGAGCAAGCAGGAAACATGGTTGCAAGTGGAAACACCAAATATCCACCTTGGAAGTTTAATGTATCGTAATATGGTTTATTGAAATCACATGAAATCAACGTAGCTTCCAGTTTCTGGGCAATTGAGCATGTTTGTTCCAACTCAGATGGGTTGTAAGCAATGGTTGATGTCAAGGGCACTGGGCAGACTACTTAATGTTGCACCCCTACGATGCCATCCATGCAACCATATATATGGAGATGCTGTCAGCAAGTCCGATAGCAATGTGGTAAAATATGGTAAACCAAATGCTGTAGGGGATTGTTTGTGCATGTTTGTGCCATGTCTGACAAAATTAGGGATGGCTTATTTTCATCATTGCTATCATGGGGTTCACCATGGTTCTCCAGACCAGATTGGTGGTTTCCACTCCGCAGATGCGGGCCACCATCATTGCGGCTGTCAGCAACCTGTCAACCGCATACAATTTGGTGAATGTGAACCTCACCAATGCGACTTGGTGGCACGCGACCGGGCCTGGATCCTGCCTAACATAATATATTTATTATATTTATATAATATGTTTCAATTATATGGGAGATTTAGGTAGGTCAATGTTGATATGCTGATATGCTGGAGATTTACCCCACATACCAAACTTTTGCAGGATAGCGCATCCCAGTATTTCCTGATTCTTGGGGTGGATAGCAATGGAGTCTCAGATTTATCGGCCTTCAGTTGATTTCTTTCCCTCCACATCAGAGACCCCACATCCAGCACCTGCAAGGCACAAGTCACTGTTTCACAGTTCCAGCATGATCCAGTGCTCATGCGACTTGAGCTGCAGGAAATCATGGAGAACCAATTTTGTGGCGGCGTTTTGGCCTCAGTCGGTCACCACCCATGGTAGCCATGGCATTCCCATGGCCGCCATGGCCCAGCTGAGCCAAGGATCACTGCAATGCCTCAGTGGCCACAACGAGCACGGCTTGCCTGGCGGGTGCCATTTTTGGACAGTTGACTTTTGGCCACGTGGCTGACAAAAACTGGGTTGATATTATATGGTGGGACCCAGGAGGGCAAGCTGCGAGGGTCAGAACTTGAAGCAAGGGCTCTATGACCAACCGGGAGAAGGGCTCTCTCATGCTCTCTCCATGGTTCCAGCTGACCAACCTGGGATGCATGATGCAACCATATGACCAATGATTACCATGGATTACCAACTTGGAGAAAGGCTCTCTGCAGCAATATTTTACCATCCCATGGTTCCAGCTCGTTGCCATGAGGATACGTTGGTGACTGGCTTGGGCGTGGTCCTGCGCCACTTTTCTCAGCAAAAAAAAATGGCCGCAGTGGCGGCTGTGGATCCCTGTGGCCCCTGTTGTACAACCATGTTGAATGATGATTCATGGGGATTAATAATGAACGATGTGTAGTCATAAACTGATGGTTCACAGTTTACTTTCAGTGTGATGATGGGGATGAATGATGCACATCAAGTGGGAATGATTTTCATAATGGGTTTGATGTGTAATCGGGATAGGCAGAATGTTTTCATGGATGCTATGGGTTTACATAGCAAATCAGAACCAACGCACATTTTGCATTTGTCATGTTTTCACCCATCATGTTGCGGCGATTGTTGGTGATTGTCGGCCTATATTAGTACGCCGATCACTACCATGAAGTCCCGCAGACAAGAATCCCAATCAGCTGTTTATTTGCTGTTTTTCTTTAACCAAAGAACCTAACAATATACTTGCCTTGACGCAGCCACCCCAAGATCATGTTCCTCAAACACATTGCAAGCTGGATGCCGCATCCCAGGGCCTAGTTGCTGAGGTTGTACCTGACCATGGTCATGTCAATTGCCGGTGCATTAGTATCTGCCTTTGCGGTGCCACTGAATCCGCGAGATCCCACTACTGTAGCTGGTCGAAAAGCTGGAGGGAAAGGGCGATGGCTGAAGATGTTATAGATGTCAGTATTGATGCAGTTGGAAGATGGTTGCCTTTCACTACATTTCTGTATGGGTGAAGTCACAATATATCATTGCATCATATTGTCAAACATGGCAGTTTTTCCCACTTCCATGTTTCGTTGACCTACCATGCCATGTATTGGCGCTTCCTCGCATACATGATCCCGCCGGGGCTTCGCATCCCGCCCTAGCTGCCCTAGCTGGAAGGTCCACTGGAGTGGAGCCAACCACATGTAATTTTTGTTTGACAGCTACGCCCCATCCTTCAACGAAACAGACCTTGCAACCGAAAAATTGCCACAGATATCCAAAACCACCAAAAAAACACCACTCAACACCAGGACTCAACCAGTGCTTGAAATCGTGCAAGGTCTTTATTTTCCTCAGCATTGCCCGCTTCATTCTGGGCGTTGGCGTTGGTGGTGTCTACCCCTTGGCCGCCACTGTGGCTGCGGAGGGTTCAAGCAGTGAGTGCTTTGGATGAATCCCTGGTGGTTGAGCTGGTCAGGGCAACCATATATCAGATGTACAATCAAGATCTTCCAGCAAGTTTTGTGTGTGGTCCAAGAAGTGCAGCAGTTAATTACACAAGCACTGTGCATCCTAAGAATCATCCGCTGCTGCTTCCTTCTAATCCAACCCGAATCGCGCTCAACTCTAGGGCTTTTGATGGGTCTTTGCTCGTCCAATCATGGTTCCAATTGAAGTTTGGGTCACCCCATGGGTCACGCCTGGCCCCTGAAAGCTGTCGGGCCAGTTTCAGGAACCGTGGCCGATCTGTAGCGCTGGTGTTCTCCATGCAGGGGGTGGGACAGCTGCTGGTGCCCCTCGCACCTGGGCAGCACCAATTTTCCACTGCAAAGTCAGATTGCCAGAGGGATCGGTAAGTCTATGTTGCATCCCTATGTTGCCGGCTAATCATGTTATATCACGTTATATCCACTTCAATCCCAAAATGGGGCTGACTTTTTCCTTCCCGGGTTTTCCGGACGTCGTTAGTTCCGCTTGGCATATTGTAGGTGCCTTTGGTGAATTGCCCCAGCTGGCCCTCAGGTGGGCATGGTTTGTCTCTACATGTTTGGCCTCTTGGGTGGCACATGGCAGTTATCATTGTTTGAGGTTATTCTCAGCTGTGCACCGAAACATGGCCGGGCCTGGGGTCTCAGGACAAGTAGAAAACACTTTCCCTGCAGTGATGCTTTGAGGCGATGGTGTCAACACCAGCACCAAGACCATGATGAACGTTAAAGGCTTATCCTGGCGTCTCATTCTCGGTCTTGGAGCGTTACCAGGTACCATGGACTCAATGGACCAAGGGGACTCAAGGAAGGTCGGGCCGTGGCGGCCAGCAGCATGGTTTGGTACGCAAAGTTGGTTTGGAACAATCTATACATATATATATATATATACTTATATATATAATATATATAACTCCTTGGGATGGGGGGAGAGACAAAAAACTTCTTTGAGGTCCAATGCACCCAGCAAACCATGCAAGTTACTGCAAGTCTTATCCCTTACTTCAAAAACCCACCAACAAATGACGAGACAGCCCAAGGGTCACGGCTGAGGCATTCTGCTGATGCCTTTCCAGCAGGGCCAAAGAAGTCCTGAACCTCGGCCAGACGCAACACCGGCGCCCAGTATGATCCAGGCGTGGTTCCAGGGCTCCAGCGGCCGAGGTCATGGCGATCACAGTTGAAGACCTTTGTTAAAGCAGTGGATGTTTTTTTTTTGTTTTTAAATAATTACATGTTTTGATAGTGCACTATAGTACTAGAGTCACACCTTGTCACTATCCCATTTTGTTTCAGGGGCTATCAAATTTTGAATCAAAGCAAAACTGAGAACACATAGTTCACTCCAATGAAAAGTGTATTATTCGTACAGTTCTAAGGCAGGAATTACCATTCTGGACAACTTATCGCATACTACAATTTAATCGTTCATCACTCTTGCAAACTGGCTGTACTGGACGATGTGCAGGTNGGGGGAATTCGTGATCCATAACATTCGAGATTGGAAGTCGTGATCCATAACATACAAGGGGGTACTTCGTTATCCACACATGTGGGGAAACCTTGGAGATGGATCCATAAGAAATATCACATTGGAGGGGCGGATTCGTTATCCAAAACATACGAGGCATAACATCGTTGCCCATAGCATGGGAGATTTTTCTCTGGAGTTTGCCGTGGTTTTGGTTTTTGACTATTTCATCGAAAAAAGTATGGATCTGGAAAAACCTGGAGAATGGTAGCACCAAAAAAATACATGAATTTTCCTTGGGTTTTTCAACATTTTTTAATAGGGGTTGCATCCTCCAGGTTTTTCGTGATCCAGAGTTTTTTCGAAGATGTTGGCCCGGATTTTTTTTTCGAAAACCGAGAGTGTGATCATAGAACTGGCTTGTCGTGAGCTATGTCATGGGAGGGGAGGGTTCGTGATCCATCACATATATGGAGTNGAAGGGGTGGATTCGTGATCCATGACATATGAGGGGGCAAATCGTGATTTGATTTCAGTGACACTGGCTTGTTGGGGTCACAGGTTACCACGGCTCTGCCTGTGACGGAGGCAAAATGAGACAAACCAAGTTTGGGATACTACGTGAATGCTGAGCAGTGTCAATATGGATCTTTTCCACCAAACTCTAGGATCAACGCATTTTGATTATGCAATTCTGACAAAATGCAAATCCATCAAAAACTGGATGGATCTGGATTAGCTATGGGGGATGGCGCGTCTTGGCTTAGAACAGTGTGTGTTTCCCCACGGCAGGTAATCCCCAGCAGGATCTTGAACAATGACCCTGCGAGGCACTGAGAAATCGGGCCTACTGGAGAAGTATCCTTGGCTGCGCTGGTGGTTGGTTCCTTTTTGACATCACCTTCTATGGAAATTCCTTGCCCCATGGCTGCAAAACTATTATCAGATGCTGTGTTTTGATTGGCAGCCCTAAAGTTGGTACTTTCCCTTAAGAAGGGATTTGTTCATTCAATGAACGTTAGGGCTGGTGGCGTTTACCGATTTAAAAGACAGCATTGTTGAGCCTTATTCTTGGGACGTGGGACGTGCACAATTTTGGACTTGGGGGTTCGGAGCTTGGCGGCATGATCACTGGCTTCCCACACTTCCCACCTCAGGTTCTCCCCTGCCATCTTGCAAGACGTGTTCCACGTGGACACCAAGACCTCCACTCCGGTGATTGGCGACGACCTCCAGCACAACCTCTGTTGGCAACTGGCCATTCTGGCGCTTCTGGGGCTCCCAGGATACTACGTCTCAGTGTGCTTCATGGATCGTTTGGGCAGGAAGACAATCCAGATCCAGGGATTTGCCATGATGGCGCTGCTACCATGCTGAGCATAAGCCCGGTTTGCGCACCCTCCATTGTTGCAGTGATGAAAAGCTGAAAAGCCATGGGTTTGCCTCAAGGGATCTAAAGGGTGTGGAAGAGTTCAAAGCCACAAATTTTGAATGTCCGTCCATCAGTTTCAATTCTTTGTGTCAGTTTTGCCTCCCAACTTGGACATCCTCAAAGAAGGTACAGGACTGCTTGTGATGTTCTGCCTGAGGCTTTACGCGATCTTGGCAATGTTCCTGGATGACATGGAAAACCTACCAGCAACACTGCTGTTTGTTTATGGCTTAACGTGGCCTCGTCTGCACTTTCTGCTGCTGACCCCATGTGGGCGGTTGGCATTCACTATCCCATAGGACTGTTATGTTTGTGGGCGCTGCCTTGCTCAACGTTTTGCAAAGATCGGTTTCTCAGCCATCCCCCGAGGTATTTCTTCAGCAACTTTGGACCCAATAGTACGACCTTCATTTTGCCCTCTGAATCCTTCCCTCGCGAAGTGCGCTCATCATTGAATGGTTTCTGCGCTGCCATGGGAAAGTTGGGGGCAGTTGTTGGCTCGTCCATGTTCAAGCCGCTGATCGCTGCGACTTGGATGCAGCCGAGTACGTTTGTTGATTATGTGAGGTAGTTCAAATGCGTTTGTCTGAAAATAGAGCACCCACGATTCCAATGGATTATCATCACTTTCTCATTCAAATGGCCCCAATTTCTCAATTTCAGACGAACTCACACTTATACTCAGTGCTAATGACTTGAGACTAGTCGGAGATACCCTGGCTGTTCCACTTGTCCCAAGTCATCAAGAAAAATCCCATTTTGTTTTGGCAAGCCNCTAGTCGGAGATACCCTGGCTGTTCCACTTGTCCCAAGTCATCAAGAAAAATCCCATTTTGTTTTGGCAAGCCAATTTCCCAAGTCATCAGCCCAAAACTCGCTCCATCACATGATTTTCGAGCCTCCGNATCCCATTTTGTTTTGGCAAGCCAATTTCCCAAGTCATCAGCCCAAAACTCGCTCCATCACATGATTTTCGAGCCTCCGAATAAATTGATTTCAAAATACGGCAGTGCAATATGTGATGAATAATGAGGAAACATGGCGGCACATGACATGGGACTTGTAGGTCTTTGCATCGCACTGTTGCTATTATTAACGATCTAAACTGCCATTTGTCGCACCGGTCGCATCACTAAATCGGATCCTTCTCAGTTGACACGAGGTGCGCGCAACTCCCGCATGTTTTGAAATGATGCCATAGGATTTTCCAAAACCCCAAAAGGATCAAACATGACCTGACATCACTAAATGTGTTTCCGCTCCTGGCATTTGTCCTGGTTTCCCCTATTGTCTCTCCCCGTTGCTACCCCCAGATGTCCCAAACAATGGGGACGTGGGAAATGTTGGCTTTCTGTGGCGTAAATGGACAAGAGTGGCTGCATGTGAACGAAAAGAAAAGTCCCAAGTCATCTGTGGGCACAGGGCGCTTTGGGNAATGGACAAGAGTGGCTGCATGTGAACGAAAAGAAAAGTCCCAAGTCATCTGTGGGCACAGGGCGCTTTGGGACAGAAGCTTAGTGGGACTTGGTAACAGGGCGTTGTGGTGCAGGACTTGGTGTGTAGCA
>BGPT01000162.1:423276-424694 GCA_003297045.1 Symbiodinium sp. clade C Y103 | reverse complement strand
TTAATGGTGATTAATGGTGATTAATGGTGTTTAATGGTGTTTAATGGTGATTAATGGTGATTAATGGTGTTTAATGGTGTTTTTACCACTAATTACCACTAATTACCACAAATTACCACAAATTACCACTTTAATGGTGATTAATGGTGTTTAATGGTGTTTAATGGTGATTAATGGTGTTTAATGGTGTTTAATGGTGTTTAATGGTGATTAATGGTGATTAATGGTGATTAATGTTGTTTAATGGTGTTTAATGGTGATTAATGGTGTTTAATGGTGATTAATGGTGTTTAATGGTGATTAATGGTGTTTAATGGTGTTTAATGGTGATTAATGGTGATTAATGGTGTTTAATGGTGTTTAATGGTGATTAATGGTGATTACTGGTGATTAATGGTGATTAATGGTGATTAATGGTGTTTAATGGTGTTTAATGATGTTTAATGGTGTTTAATGGTGATTAATGGTGTTTAATGGTGTTTAATGGTGATTAATGGTGTTTAATGGTGATTAATGATGTTTAATGGTGATTAATGGTGAATACCCTCTGGTAAACGTTTACATAACTATTGAAAATCCCCCATTTTTTTAAGGGAAAATCAATGAAAATCAACTATAAATGGCCGTTTTCACTTGCTATGTTAGTTTACCAGAAGGTACTGTAACTATTGATATGATGATGATAACTGGCGGACCTGGCACTAGGCGTACCACTTGAACCCTTCCGGAGACGCCCGTTGCACTCCCATCTCCTTGTCGACATCATAGCACGTGCACCAGGGCCTGGAACGTCTACTTGGAACCTCCTGCTTCATACTCAGCGCCAGAGTTGCAAGCACCTCGCCGGAGAGTCCAAGCACTTCCATTTTATAAGAATCTTCGTCAACCAAGCTGACATGTTTGACCTTGGCAAAGACCATTCCTGGCTGCCCTGATGAGGAAAACATGCCACAGACGTCTCTGGACGATTCTGGACGCGCGTAACAACGGCACGACCGACCGTTGTTGGTTGAAGCATGTCGAATCCATTTCCATCACATTCCTGGGTCGACATTCAAAAGATGTTTAGCACCCCCTGATATCATACGGGTGTGTCTGAAAATGAGGATACCCAATATGGCTATGGCTTTTTAAGAATCGGGAAAAGGAGAATAATGATGGGCCATCGGGTTTTGGGATACTGGGGATACCCTATTTTCAGACAAACCCAGGCCCATATTCATTCCCATTGATTAAGTCGTGAATGTTGGCAGACCTCGGCCATAGAAACAGTACATTTTTGGCCAGACATGGGGATATTAACTTGAAGGGTATCTAAGATTGGCCATGTGGATCCCTTCAAGCAATCCGTGGGTGCGTTTCCCAGCAGGGTTCAGTGCATTATCATGGTGAAGATTTGGCTCATTTCAAGAGCAGTG
>BGPT01000162.1:390776-418276 GCA_003297045.1 Symbiodinium sp. clade C Y103 | reverse complement strand
CCACCTACTGCTTTGGATGTTGTGGGCTTCGGGAAGTACAGTGCGGAGACCTATGGCAACCTTCGCCGGGCATACCCTCAGTATGCGCAGTGGGTTGTCACCACGATGTCAGAGAACGAGGAGTGTTGCTGGCGCCTGAAGCGCCTCGGTCTATGGCTGCTCCAGCAGGACAAGATGGAGATCGAGGACGGCTACAACCCAAGGGGAGGCCCACCAAAACCTCCCAAGAAGGGAGTTCCGGCACGTGGGAGTTCATCCCAAGGCCCTCAGGAAGATTCAGACGGTTCATTCATGGCAGTGACTTCGGTGGATACCGATGTGGAACGTCTTCGGGCCGAGTTGGAGATGGCCAAGCAGGAGAAGTCGGATCTGGAATTGCAGCTGGCGCGGTCCAAAGCTCGCAAGGAGATGTGAGGGGCATCCCAGAACAAGATGTTGCAACGGGGCCTCCCGGAGATATACATGTGTGCTCTGATTCAATGAAGTACATTGGAAGACGTTGGAGAGAAGATAACAATCCCTTTTCACAACAATGGTCAGAATTGGTTGGCTCAGAGCGGTTGTTTTTGATGGAAGTGGCTTGTTCTGAAACTAGTCTCCTGTCTCAGGAAGTTCAAAAACAATTGGGAGATTCCGCTGCAATGAGATGTTCTTTGTACAATGGCTACGATTTGACTAATGCAGAAGGCATTTCCAAGTTGAAGAAGATGGTTTCCCAATGTAGACCGGTACACATGTGGATTTCTTGTGATTGTGGTCCATTTTCACCCCTTCAACGGCTGAATCAACGCACCCCTGAACAGTGTAGACAATTGGAAGAAAAGCGAGCATATGCTAGGAAGGAATACCGGGGAGCAATTGATGTAGCGATGTTTGCAGCTGGGTTGGGCACTCAAATCCATTGGGAGCTGTCGGAGCGTTGCGAAGCTTGGAAGTTGCCGGAAATTTGCCAATTCTTGGAGACTTTGGCATTGCAGACAGTGGTATGTAATGGGTGCTGCGTAGGCCTCAAGGCTCATGATACTGGTGAGTTGATGTGTAAAGGTTGGAAGATAGCTTCGAAGAATCCTTGTGTTTTACGTCATCTTCACTTACCTTGTCAGAAGAACCACAAGAAAACCGTTTGTGAAAGTGGGAGGCCTCAGAGTACTGCGTACTACACCCCAGTGTTTGTCAAGAAAGTTGTGGAAGCGTTGCGTGGACAAGAGTGCTGGTCACTGGTTGCCAGCGAGCTATCATCAGATCCACAAGTTCCTTGCAAAGAGGTAGCACTTCCGGCTGTGAGTTCGGAACCATCGGAACAAGTCAAGGTATTGGAACCTAGGGAGAAAGACCGTATTTTACGGATGATTCAGCATATTCACAGCGTTTCTGGTCATGGTTCTATGGATACTCTAGTAAAGTCTTTACAAAAGCGTGGAGTTCCTGAACATGTGCTACAGCTTGCGAGGAATCACCAATGTCCCATTTGCGCAGAACGTAAACGTAATGCTCCTCACCGTACGGCATCCTTGGAAGTTATACCCAAACGATGGCAAGTTATTCAGTCTGATTTGGGTTCCTGGACTCATCCTATCACCAAGGACAAGATCAAGTTTATAATTTTTGTTGATGAGGGTTGCAGATTTCGAGTGGGTAGAATATTGTTTGAGAACTCTCGCAACATGGCCACATGGCCACTGGTTCAGAAATGTTTTGAAGAACTGTGGTTACCCTATTTTGGACAACCGGATACCATTAGGGTGGACCCAGAAGGTGTTTGGAGAGGAAATGAGGGGGATGCGTATTGTGAGTCACGGGGCATACAGCTTACACCGATACCAGCGGAAGCACATTGGCAAGTGGGCATTGTTGAGAATGCCATTCGCGGCTTGAAGCAGGTGATGTCTTCTCTGGCAGAAGAATTCAAGGACATGTCCAATACAGAATGCTTTTCTAGAGCGTTGTGGGCTTGTAATTCTCGAGATAACCACTACGGCTATTCACCTATTCAACATGCTATGGGTCGTGTTCCTGACGAATGGGGTCGGTTGTTTGATTCTGAAGTTCAAGGTCACCCTATTCACCCTCATTTGATGGTTGATGCTGGTTTTGCGGAGAATATTCATGCTATGGCCACAGCAGAGCAAAGTTTCTCGAAGTTTCAAGCGGCTGAGAGGATATCTCGTGCTATGGCAGCAGGCCAGCGACAGATGAAATCCTTCGTGCCGGGAGACCTTGTGTTTTATTGGAGAAAACAAGTTCCAGCAAAAGAAGGAGACAAGTCAGGTTTTTCTTGGACAGGTCAATTTGTGGGACCGGCAAGGGTTTTAGCTGTCGAAACCAGACAGGATCCCGATGGCTCGTTGCGTCCTGGAAGCGTGGTATGGATCCACAAGTCCGGCCGTCTTCTGAGAGCAGCTCCAGAACAACTAAGAGCCGCATCACAGCGTGAAGTAGCGATTGAATCTCTCAAGGGACCCGTACAGATTCCATGGACTATCACATCATTGGCGAGTCATCCGTCTAGAAAGACCTACATTGATATTAGCAAAGATATTCCTACAAACATGGATTTCCAAGAGGCATGCAACAATCCCACCATTTCTGATGAAGGTCATCCCACTGGTAGAATTAGATACACTGGAAAGAAGAAACCTATTGAACCAGACAGAGATGAGGAGATGAAACCTGTCGACCAAGACAAAGATGTGGAGATGCTCTCAGATGATCCTGCCCTGGTGGCAATCAATTGTCCACCGGTGTGTGAACAGATGCCAAGCGCAACTCAAGTGCCGTGCGTGGAGATCCATGTGGACCTTCCTACCTCGAAACGTGGTTTACAAAAATTCATGGAATTCCCTGAGATATGGATGGTACAACAATTGAGGCGACAAGGGGTTGAAGTGCGAGAAAGAACATTGACAGATGATGAACTACTTCAATTCCGAGGTGCAAAGGACAAAGAAGTTAAAAATTTTGTGAAAGCTCATTGTTTCAAACTGATTCCTCCAGACAGTCCCTTGGCACAACAGTCGGCAGTAGGTATGCGATGGGTGTTAACATGGAAATCTCTCCAAGATGGGACAGATCAGAAGAAGGCGAAAGCTCGTGCTGTGATACTGGGATATCAAGATGAGTCCTATGAGTATAAACAAACTACATCACCCACACTATCTAGGACTGGCCGACAAATGTTTCTGTTGTTTTGCAGTCAACATCATTTCATTGTTCAAAAAGGAGATGTGTCATCAGCATTTTTGCAGGGGGAAGAATTGACAAACGGTATGAACGTTATTCCTACGGATGAGATCTGCGAGGCTTTGGGGGTTTCTCCTGGCACAGTCACCAAGCTTCAGCGGGCAGCCTACGGTCTGGTAGAAGCTCCATTGTGGTGGTACAAATCAGTTTCGTCATTTTTGATTTCTCTGGGCTATACAAGACTGAAGACAGAACCAGGTATCTGGGTATACTTTGATGATTCTGGTCAGGCTAGATCTATTATCTCCGGGCATGTTTATGATTTCTTATTTGGTGGACATCCTCAAGATGTTATTCACAACAATCTCATGGAGAAGATCAAACAGAAGTTTTCATGGGGAACATGGGAGAACACTCCATTTACTCAGTGTGGTGTGAAGATTACTCAAACGGAGGACTATGGGTTCGTTTTAGATCAACAAGATTTTGTCAAAAACATTTCACCAATTTCAATGAGCAGAGATAGATCTCGGGAACGCCACTCTGGAACAACTGATCGAGAAAAATCTCAACTCCGTGCAGTTCTTGGAAGTCTATCGTGGTTATGCAACCAAACGTATTTTGCTTATTCTGTTTATGTGGGCTTCATGATTTCCAACATTCCTTTTAGTACGGTTCAGGACATTCACCAGGTCAACCAGCTAGTTGAGGAAGTACAGAGACAGAATCACACGGTGGTTATCCATGGTATGCCTTACAAACAAAAATTAGATTTTGCAGCATGGGCTGATGCAGCCTGGGCAAACAGACCGGACAACACAAGTAGCACTGGGGGCATAGTTATTGGAGCAGCCAATCCTGATCTCAAAGATGGTGCTTTGTCAAACATTTCTATGATTTCATGGAGAGCATATAAACTGGACCGAGTGAGCCGTTCTCCAGCATGCGCCGAAACTCACGCAGTGGTGGACGCAGAAGATGAATTATTTCATGTACGGACGATGTGGTCTGAATTACAGTTTCCTCCTCGTATTCTCCAAGGTAAAGATCCTTCTACAGTTGCTTCTTTGACTACGGGATTACTGATTACGGATAGTAAGAATTTCTATGACAAGCTCTTCAAGGATACTCCTATTATAAAAGGTGCTGAACGTAGAGCCGATATTGAAGCTTTGACAGTGAAGGAGAGTATGGCATCTACAGGATTACTCCTGCGGTGGGTGCATTCTGATGCACAATTGGGGAATTCATGGACGAAGACTGGGGAGAAACAACAAGTACAACTCTTTTTGAAATTGAAAAACAAATGGAGGATCATTTACGATCCTGATATGCAGTCGGCACGAAGGAGAAAGAATCAAGGAATTGATGCGATGACTTGATGATGGTTGTTGGTTTTCTTTGGTGGTTTCTTGTTTTGTTTTCTGTTGCTGTGTGCAACTTACATGAGTTCCTGGATATGTCAATTAATGTCCACCGGTGCAAGTTTCCACTTGAATCCGTTCCATGCAGCACCCTTCTTGGCTTACTGAGAAAAAGCCCGATTCGAGCTGATTCCAGGATTTGTCTTTCAATATATATGTAGATAGACATACCCAACAATTATGTGTTTTGATGTGTTTTGCATTTTTGCATCAAGTGAAGTGGCAGTGGACAAATCGTGGAAACATTACCATGTTCAACAGAGCCATTAAGAACACCCCTATCCCATCTCATGAAATACTAGTTGGTTAAATTTGGTGAATTGAAGTCTCCCCACTTTGGGTGCTCGCCCCAATCACCTTGGCGTTAACTCCCTACATGAACCAATGGACCAGGCTATTACACTGTGGCTATGAAAGCCATGAAAGCCATGCACCATAGAAATAGATGATAAACATTGTGATTTACCCTCTGGTAATTTAACATAGCCATGGAAGCCATGAACCATTTATAGATGATAAACATGGTGATTTACCTATTAAATATTAAAGATGGTGGTTTTCCATGGCTATGTTAACCAAAGGGTATGGCTCGGTAAATCACCGACCCTCACGGTCACCTCTCCACTTAGATGACTGGTCATGATTCACCCTGAGGACCCCCCCCCTCGTTGGGTTCGTTGTCCTGACCCCGTCTGTAGAATCTTTCCACCATAAATCTTACTTGTTGTACGAAAAAAAACAACTTACCCATCATTTTTATCAAGTATCAATCCCCTTTGTTCATGTTGAAATCCCCATCTTTCATGGTTGCAAAGGTCCGATCTCGTTTGGCAGCCCCAAAACCTGCGGGCAGTGGTTGCAAATGGGTATAACCATGGCTATCAACACCCATCACATATAACCCTTGCAGTATGACTATGCTTACGTATCCACTTATAAATTATAACTGGAACTGTACTTCCAAGATCTTCCAGGTAGGGTTTCCCAAAATGGATTATGATAATCCCCAATATATCAAGGATAGTATGACCTCCAATAACAATCCATCCACCATCCACTCGCAATTACATTTCCATAGTTTTGAACCTTCAAACCCAAAGCCAATTCTTATGCAGCAAAGCCAAAAAAAGACACGTCAACTATAGTAATTGAACAAAAAAAAAGATAGAAACATAATGAAACATATCTCACCGTTCGGCATTTTTATGGACAAGACCTGCAGTTCTAGCCCTTGAGAATTATAACTGGCTCAGAAAACCTCATTGAAGTGATATTTCTCACCTTAGCTGCAGGAGTCATACTTCCATTCATTAGTTATAATATACAGTGTGTATATATATATATACTATACTTCCATATTATAACTGGCTTATAACCTTACTTAGCAGTTAAGTGATATTTGACCTCTTTGTTCGCGCCAGAGGTATCGCAGCCACGCAGCCATGGACCTGACCTTCGACCGAGCATCCCAAGTTCCAGTTGAAGTTACAGCCGCTGGAAGCCTTCCCCAAAACAGTTGAAGAGCTGGTCCAGCCAGTCTCAGCGAAGACAAGTGACTGGAAATGATGAGAGCAATTCCCGCTGGGAAAGTGTTGGGAAAACCAAGGAAAACCACAAATCCCAGAAATGCCATCGTTTCGAAAACCATTGTCCCTCGATGGCTGTAACTTAGGGATCCCCTCGGATCCCCCATGTCTGGACAAACACAGAAAATGCATGAAAATTGCCATAGAAGAATTCGGAGTAATGTGGGTAAAACAATAATAAACCATCCCCTAAATCACCATAAATAGGTGGTATAAACCATTCCCAAATGGGTGGTTTATTATTGTTTTACCCACATGAAAAAAAGTGGCGAATGAAGTCCCCACCCCAAGGAATGGGCTACCTTTTAACGCACACAAATGTGGGATTTGTCTTGCCTAAAGAGGGATCAGCCAGTCTCTCTGGGGCTGCCCAAGACTTGGGATACCCCGAGGTTTGCCGAATGGAGTAGATTGGATGAACATGGATTGTCCGGTACTCAAAACTAACTAAATCTCTGGGTTGGGGGCAGGAGATTTTGACCTACACCCATCCGAAGTAGCCTCTGGTAAACTAACAGTTTGCTATTGAAAATGGCCATAGAAATAGTGGATTTTCCCATTAAAAATGGTGATTTTCCATAGTTATGTTAGTTTACCAGATACTTGCGAGAAACCTCAGATGATCTTTCGAAAAAGGTACCAAACCAACAGCCATAAAACTTCATCTGATGTGGTGCAATTTTCGGGAACCTTCTGCGGAGCCAACATGTTGTCCACAAATGTGTCACGTGGAAAACATGGAACATGATCTAACAAAGATTAAAATTCGAGTTGAATCGCATTGAATGAGGAGGACGAGGACGGCGAGGGGGCGCATTTTGACAAACCTGCAAGGATGTTTGTCAAGAGTCCAAATCCACAGCACGACTCACATCTTGGTTGGTTGCCATGATCGGCTTTGGTATGGAAACGTCCAGCAACATCCAACAATGACATTGTTCCTCAAAAAGTACTGTAGTGTGGGTAAAAGAATCATAAAGCATCCCCACTGACTCACCATTTGAAAAAATTGTGGTATTCTAACATCAACAATTCCAACCATTCCCAAATGGCTGGTTTATGGCTTTGTTTTACCCACATTAAGCCAGACAAATCTCCAAGAAACAGGGCAACCTGTGTTGAAGAACGAAAGTGCGTAGTTGACCAAGTCCTGCCGCTTCGAAAATCTGGCGAACTGGGTTTTTCTGTGGCTCCCAAACGGTACCCAAACGCTACCCAAACGGTACCCGTTTACAGTCATAGCTGCTATGGCTGGATACTTCTTCCCCCAGTCATATGGTACCCTCTGGTAAACTAACAGTTTGCTTTTGAAAATGGTCATTGAAATAGTGGATTATCCCATTAAAAATGGTGATTTTCCATAGTTATGTTAGTTTACCAGAGGGTAATTGTGCTCGTAATTTCATAGGTAACTTGACCCATCCCCATGTCTGATACGAGACAAGTCTGGCTGCATCCCACCATATCCCAAGAGCTGGGTGGAAGCCATGGCCCATAGAAAGTTCGATGATAAACATGGTGATTTACCTATTAAAAATTGTGGTTTTCCATGGCCAACTGTTAAAGAACCAGTGGGTATATGATCTAATCCAACTTTTGATTGTAGTTGGCTATTGAAACTATCCCCACTAATATTCCATTAAAACTCCATTAAATACTAACTGCTAAATGCTAAATGGGCTCCAAATCTTTGGGCCCACCACTTGGGAAAGATGAATGTGTTCAACAGCTCCGTGGGAGTTTCCTAGGGCTGCCGCGTCTTCAAATCTGATGTTTCCGGGATTGATTTAGACACCCGCGAAACCCCCATCTTTCTATTACCAGCTGGTTATGACTAACATAGCCATGGAATAGCTGGCTAATTTTGGATGATTTTCCCAGCGAACGAAACCTCCATTTAGTTCGGGGATTTTCTATGGCTATGTTAGTCATAACCAGAGGGTATATATTCATATCCCACATATATTACCATATATTCCCATATATTCCCTTTTAAATAACCAGAGGGTATCCAAAACAAACACCACCATTCCGCGAAAAATCCGGACAGGGATGTCACGACGGCACCCCGTCCGGTTCGCCAAAGTCGCGGCACTGCAAGATATCATTGCCAGACATGGTGACCTGATTTTGGCTCCAGCAAGAAATAGGATTGAAAACAAAACTGGGAACTGAAATAGCAAGATATGTTGAAAGAAAACCTCGGAATTGAAGCAATAAAAATTCAAAGTGTGGATTTTAAGATGTTTTAAGACTCATTAACCAAACGAAAGGGTAAGAAAGTTGGAATGGGGATTGAAAGCAGCAAAACAGTGAGTGGAAGCAGCAAGAAAACGTTGCTTTCAACAAATTAACCAGGATCAAAAGGATAAGAATCCAGCAAAAACGAGTGGACGAAACGAAAAAAACTCTGAGTTTAAAACCAAAGATAATTCCAAAACAGTCTTATACCCTCTGGTAAACTAACATAACTATGGGAAAATCACAATTTTTTTATGGGAAAATAAACTATAAATCACCATTTCAAGTGTCTTGGAAAGGATGCAACAAGGGGTTTGACATCCGGGCATACCCCACCACAAATTCCATCACTTTCCGAGCGCCCGAAGGCCTGCAATGAACAACGGAGTCACAAGTTGCGAACTCGTTGCCATGTCGAAGAAGCAACCAGTTTTCTTAGATGGGTCATATACATACATGTGTATATATATATAGAATATGTCACATCATATCAAATATCATATCATGTATCAGGTATCAGGTATCATGTATCATGTATCATGTCATATCATATCATACCAAATATGATGTCATATATCAGTTCATATCATATCAGAGCATATCCTCACCTTTGAAGGTGGTTTGCCCTTATTTTCTGTGATTTCAAGTCACCACAATGATAACCATCAAGCGACCAAGTATGTTGCTGCAATAAAAGTCGCATGTTTTTGCTGGTTCAGTCACCATTGTTCATGGTTGAGTTCCAGTTCTTGGTTCCTTTCCAGTAAATCAATAAAGATGTGGAAAAAAAACTCCATGGATGTAGATCAGTTTCCTTGGAAACCCACGCATTTTCTGCGTTGTTTATGTTTACTGCAGGGTGTTTGAACGTGTTATCCCAATTGGTAACTGGTTTATAACCCATCTATAACTCATGCAAGGTGGTGGCCCCAGGCTGCTTAACCTACTTCTACACCAACTTAGCTAGCTATAGGGCACCACCTTGTACACATATTATGTATGTATATTACACATACTACATATATATATAATATCATACCATGTTTCCTTACTACCTTACTAAGCATCGATCAGCGTCTTCGCATTGAGGTCATTGTGATTTATCCATGTATACATATATATATATATATTCCATGTATACATACATAATATATATATATATACATGTATACATATATGTATATACATAAGGTGTTGTTTGATATGTTCATCAATATGTATGATTAAATATACATACGTATGCCATATATTCCAAGACTATATTGTTGTGTATATATATATACAATGGGTTTATAGGTGGATTTTCCATTACAAACCGTCCATGTTTGGAGGACTTCCATTTATGGTAACCTCCATATGTAATATGTTTATATATACTTGGAGGAAGGAACTTTGTTCATAACCCTAGTTAGTAAGTCCTCGATTCGTGGGGTTATCCCCGTTATAACTGGATTATAACCCCACTTGCAGTACTAAGCACTTATGATCCGTGGGATGATCCTCCAATACTTGGTCCAAGTATATGTCATCACTAAATCCCATTGAGATCCATCATATGGTAATATTCCAATATATGTATGTATTTCATATAACATTCCAAAATATGTATATATATATATATATATCATATACATCTATTTTTCATATAGCTGACTTTGAAGATTGTTCTCTCCCACGATTGGCCTTGCGCCAAGGATCGGCCCTGCAACAACAGCGAGACATCTGCACCTCATTGGCCTAAGGCTGCGCGCGTCCGCGGTGCGAACACTGGGAATGGATGGGAAAGGAAAACCATAGGAAAATGGTGATTTAGCATGATTGAACCCGGAATAATGATGATTTAAAATTGAAATATATGGAAATTAAGAGAACGGAGGTTTCAAAAGTCATGGGGGATCCCCAAGTCACCAAGCTTGATTTAATACGAAGTCGTGGTCTGATTTGGATGATTTAGGGGTACTCACATTTTAGGAAACTTCCATATGCGAATTGCTGGAAATGCGATCATGATGAACGGGAAAGCACAAAGCTTTGGAAGTTCCTTGTGGTACTACCCTCCGGCTCCATTTCGCTTCTGGATTTCCCATTGCTGTGTTTGATAACACCAAAATCCGGCAAAATGGTAGTTCAATGGGCCGAATCTTTGACTGGTTGATTTCCAATGTGGGATTGTTTGAAAATTTAGGGGAAAAACTCCAAGCTTGATGGTTTATCATAAGTTCTCCCACAAAAAAACAAATTGCCATTTTCTTGGGGATATATCATGATATGTATTGATATGTTCCATTTTCAAACACACCCATATGTCATGGATGGAAGAATGTTACAAACCCGGTTGACCCATCTTTTAGCGATCGATGACGTCAGGAAGCACTCCCTTGTAGCCCCTCTTAGATGTCCATCTTCAACTCGTGGAGAATAGAACATGTCAAGACTTGTCAGTGATTCATGTTGAAATGTTACCCTGGGGTAAACATACGAAAAGATTTGGAAAACCATGGTTTCCCGTTCCGAAAAAGGATCTACAAATTGAATGATGGGTTTTCCACATCATTTTGATTCATTTTATATGCTTGCAGGAGGGTAATAAACGGGCTGATCCCAAGCTTCCATTCTTGGCAATATCCCATTCACTTGGGAAACAAACCTAGCCGCTAGATGCCGCTAGCCACTGAGCAGTTGGGATGAACATCCAGAAAATAGCATCCACTCTGGGATCACACTAGACACTTACATAGTTTCATCAACTACATCAATGTGTTCATTCAAAGTTCTTTGAATTTGAAAGTTTGAAATCTATTTGCAACTTACATCAATTTACCGACTCTGAGACTTGTTTGCTAGCATATTCTCACGTGTTTCTTGCCCATATGGAGGTTTCCGAAATTGGCAGCACCTCCAAATCATCCGATGTTAGACCATGACTTGGTATTGAAACAACCATGGTGACGACTGGGGATCCCATTTAAGAACCCCCCATGTGTTTCTTGCCAATTCAGATCCTATGAAAATTGGATCGATTTGTCATGAAAAATCCCCTCCGCGCACCTGCTGAAGTCTGGAAGCCTCAACACCTGCGGTGCCGGACGGGTCGCCAAAGCCATGTTTGGTTGACAGCCAAATTTCTGGATAGAAATCTCTGAGAATTGTACACCTAGTACACCAGCCAATTGATGTAATGATTTGAGTGGGAGATGATTTTCACGTTGATTTCTGGTAAACCCCGGACAAATAAAGCCAAACTGGGGAGTTCGTCGAAGAAATGATCTAAAGTTACCGACAGAAACAGGACATCGAAGTGAAACAAGTCTGGAACATCACAAAGGAATAGAGCAAAAATGAGCTACTACATAAATTGGGTCTACCCCTATTTGGGACTATGTAAATTAATTCCCAAATGGTTGGTTCATGGGATGCGTTATTATTGTGTTTACATGTGTTTAGAACATTGAACCTCTTTAGTAGTTTCAGTACCCTCTGGTAAACTAACATAGCTACTGAAAATGACAATTTATAGTTGATTTTCCCATTAAAAATGGTGATGTTCCATAGTTATGTTAGTTTACCAGAGGGTAACAACAAATCAGCCAAGAAACTCCAGAGGAGACAGCTCCAGATCTGGTAGAGCCGCATCATGCCGAGGGCTGCAGCAACGAGTTGAAGGAGTCTGAAATTCTGTCGAAGCAATATGTTTTGCTGGCGAACAACTCACACAACAACAAAAACTCCCAAAAAATGATCCGATTCCTATCGATTCCTGAAATATCCTGAATGGATCTGAATTCTGTAATAAACCATTCATACATCAAAAACACAGTCACAAAGTCTTTAGCAAATCCAGCTTTGAAATCACCGAGAAGGTTTCGCAGACGGACGGATGTCGCTTGAAACCGAAAAGAGGTCGAAAGTTCGGTCGGCGAATGACGGAGGCAGTGCTCTAAGGGGATAATTCTGTGTATGAACCAGCGTGATTGAAATTATATGGGGATGGGTCAAAACCCGTTGTGCCATATTTTGGGGATGAACATCCATTTACCATCTATTCGAGTGTTCACCAGGGTACCAGGTTTTGATTCATAGCCATATAAATATACTGTATACTGGTATGTGATTTCACTGCACCAAAAACTTCTCGTCACATTTTTGGGGGTCATCTCAGATATGAAACCAGCGACTACAGGAACTGCTTGTCCCGATCTTGTGGAACAAGACTTGCCCAACGGAGATGTTCAATGGGGATACATGACACCATTGGGTTTTCCCAGGTAAATCACCACTCTTTTTGGGGAGAACGATCTGATGGGGAAATCACCATGGTATTTTGCTGGAGATCATAGTTGGTTATCCATTGAAAATGGATTTTCCATAGCTATGTCAAGTTCCCCGTATCATGTACACTTTCACAAATTTGGTTTCACTATCAACCAACGTTCCTCACGGTTGGCAAATTCACTTCTCAAGAGACTATGTATGGATAGATGGGTAGATAGATAGATGATTCACTAGCATGATTCAATATCCATCTACCTAACAAAATTCCATGAACATAGATTCAATCAACTGTCATGATTCACAACAGCATCACTAGGGGCCCTGTTGCCCCGATCCAATTCCCATTGACGTCGCTGCCAATCATCCAGGCATTCATCCAGCTGGTTTTTTTTGGGTCCCTTCGCTATGTACAGGACGAGCAAAGTTGTCCCATTTTGGCAGAAGCCAAAATGGGACCCCAAACTAGGACAAAGCAACGATTCAAACGGCATAAATATGCATGAATCAGTGTTTTATCCACATAATATACCATAATTTACCAAGATCTAGAGTCTTGCAGACATAAAAACACTCGTCTCTCTGGGAAATCATGGACCCAAGCAGCCCTGATCTGCGACTTCTGCGCGATACGACACAAAGTTCGACAATCCCATCCCCAAAAGAAACCAACCCCGGGCCCCAGAAACCATGGCTTCGGCTCGGGGATGTTCATCATGATTTACGACATATTTAAGAGGAGATCTTTTCAGAATCCCTTGGTCATCCCTTAAGGTCATCCCCTGCCCCTACTGTACAGCTGGCGCAGCACCCCTTCTGCGCGGCACGAAACAGCCTTGTCGCTAGACCAACAGGTCCTGCGCATTTTGGCAAAAGCCATCAGCTCCGGTGATAGAAGAAAAAGATGCTTCACTCCTCCATCTGTATAGCATGAACGTTTGCCAGATGGTTAACCACTCTACAATCCATTGACAAAACAGTTGAGGATACAGTGTTGAACCTTGTGGAGGTGGCTTCGGCGCATAAAATGGGGGCAATAATGGGGATGTGATTTGGAGGTTTAAACGCATCTATCAATACAAAAATCCATCAGTGATCATCCACTTTTAGTGTTGAACATGAACATGACTGAAATAACCTTATTGTTACCCTCTGGTAAACTAACATAACTATGGAAAATCACCATGTTTAATCGGAGATTCCACTATAAATCACCATTTTCAATAGCAAACTGTTAGGCAATACCAGAGGGTATCCACCTTTATCGCATGCGCTGCCAGAGTCGATCAATGGACGAAGAATTGGATGTCCAACATGAGGGGCTCAGACCAATTCAATGAACGTTCGAAAAGCCTCTGTCCTTCCATTTGTATAATCACAGAATTCTGCTTGAGGAATGGGATTTCCCATAGTGGATGATCAGAATATCCAATATATTGGCTAGTACAGTCCCCACGAATCATGAAGAAATAAGGGTTTTGAACACTGCTTGCTTGGTTAAATCATGCCCAGTCACCATTTCTGATGGTCCTTTTCTCTCACAAACATCCTGTATCCCACTATGTAGTCCCATCAAATATTCCCATGTGAGCAGTGTTCAAAATCCCTCTGTCATTCCATTGAATCCTGGTTGGTTGTAGGCATTCCCCTGTTGGATTTTTATAATTCCCAATATATTGGGCAGTAAAATCCCCTACAGTCATCAATCAACAGGGGTTTTGAACACTGCTCATGTATTCTTGGCTTTAGCAGACACTGCTCAAGTGCATTCCGTCCTCATGTTCTGTACCTTGCGGAGCTGGATCTGGATTTTTTTAGAGCATTCGGGTCTGGAATTTTCGACGGAATTTCACGGCGAAATCCTAAAGGAAGAGAAATAATTCAAATAATGGAACATTCATGGGATATGATGGGATCTATTGTCTTCTTAATGGGATAATAATGGCTTCTATAGGTTTTACCATCAAAGTCATGGTGATTTCAGATATTTCATGGTGATCCCCATTAGATATGGGAAAAATAATGACGTGGACTCGCTTGAGGAACCTCCAAAACATTAAAAACACATTTTGTATAGATTCCCCAAGTGGTGGATTTCCCATAGGGGAAAATCAGCGAAGATGTTCCCCTTCAACAAACCCAGGATGATTCAGCAGTCGATTACCGGGTTTTCCCAATATTTTCAGACCACATCAGGTTGGTGGAGCCAGGAATCGCCAACAAAAACGTGGCAAGCTCGCTCAGTGGGTGAACATAACTGGGTGAATGCTATGGATTATAGTAGATTCATGGCTTTGCCTGTGTCGTGTATCCCCAATTCCAATGGATGATCCTCATTTTCCCCATGTTTCATGGCGATTTCATTGGGGGTATACCCTATGTTCAGATAATATTTCGAACTAATTTATGGGGGTTATAAACCAACAAACATCACTTGTGGGGGCACCAGCCTGCAGGATGGTGGTCCCCCCCATCAACTCTTGCGGTTCCTATGGGGGGAAAAAACCATAAACGGGCATGGTTTTGTTTCCGTGTGTTGGCGGTTGAAGTCTTATCACAACCTCTGGAGAGCTTGGAAACTCACACAAAAAGGCAACAAAAGTGTACTCTAAATGTTGTTCTGGGGACGATTAGAATGTTTGAAATGAAAGGGAATAAGCGCTATGCTGCATGTCGGTGCAGGATTGTTTGTATTAACATTGGTAAAGACTCAGTGCATGTTGAATGACAAAATATATTGGGTATCAGATATGCACTGCAAGCATTCAAAAATTTTAGGCGTCCCATAGAGAAGAAAAAAAAGTTCACCTACCCTTGACCAGACATATCTTTAAATTTCATGTTAATATCATCTCAATTGAGCAGTGTTCAAAAGCCATGAATTGACGGGCCATTTTGATGTCGCCAGTGTGATGTTCGTGGTCTCCTCAACCTTTGGCTCACCTCATCCTGAAAAAACCCTCTGTCATTCCACTAATTGGTTGGTTAATAAGTGGATCCCCTATGATCATCAGCCAACAGGGGTTCTGAATGCTGCTTAATTGTTGTGGGTGAAACCCAAATCTAAGTTTGTCAAAATCTTTATCGTTAACGTCACCGAGGCTAGCTGATGAAATGCGTCCACTTTTCGAAGATTCCATGTCCATATGTGAAAAAGGGTTGTATACCCACGGCTGGTGATGTCCCTGTTCTTAAATACACGTGTTTTTTTGGCTGTTGTTGTTGTTTTTGTTGAATGTTTTTGTTGACATTCTTGTTGCTTTAGGACTTACACCACATTTTGTCTTGGTGAAGGTAAACACCAAGTTTCAGATCCTTTTGCGTGGTTACCACCAAGGCTTCCTCGTTAACTTGCCTGTGTGTCCCTATGTGGCACTGAAACTTCAAACCCACAGCCAGCGAAATCCCCATCTTTGGTAGAGGCGCGCGTCTAAATCCGCCGGTTGACTATGACCATTGCGTACCCGTTAAATCCCGATGTTTGTTGTGTAAATTTACTAATTATATCTAATTGTCGTTTATTGACCAACAAATATCACATCAAGCTGATCAATCACTATAATAAATCACTATAAATCACCATAAATCACCCATTTCTTGGTTGCATCCCCTATCTTTCTTCACCGCTTGTCGTTTCCCGTTTTTCGACCACAGGGGTAGAACCACCCCACCGCCGTGCCGAGCCGCGATCACCACGAAACCCTTGGCCACAGAGGGCGGGTTTCGCATCCAGCGGAGGATAACTCTGGTGGTCCAGACACTTCCTAGATGGGAAAGCACTGGAAGATGGGAATAAGATTGGGAATTATAGGGACAACTACGGGAACTGTGGGAATACTAGGAAATGACTTAGGGAACTATGGGAATAATCATGGCAATAGTCCAATGGTTAATTTCTTGGGAAGGTCTTGGGATGAGTAACCTATTATATCTACCATGAACCATAGCGGTTGGACATATCTTATTATCCACATAGAAACCTTCGGTTCTATACTTGTCTAAATCATACCCTCCTGTAAACAGACAAAAAGATGTGGTCATTTTCCGTACGGGAAGCCATGGGTTTTCCACATCTATGTTCGTTTACCCAAGCATATATCTACAGTGAGGGATCCATGATACTTTAGGTCCTCTTATAGTTAAGTGTTCGGTTCTATACTTTGTAGATATTTTACCTATGTAATTGTTTTTTGTGATTGTTTTAGCTGGGAAAGGACTGTTGGCAAGGGGTCAAAGCCCGATCACTACCCTTCTGTTCACATCAAAATAGCAGTTATTGATGTTCATCCCCCCAAATATGGTACCATAGGTTTTAAACCATCGCCATGTGTGCTAGGCTCAAGAACATGATATATGGTTTATGGGCATCCTTCCAATGGGAAATCAAACATCATGGGTATATGAATCCCTATGGATTGATAACCGTCGCCCAACCTGGGTGAGTCGAATCTAACTTGACCATAGCTGCTATGATCTTGGAGGCATTTTAGTCGTGTGATACTGTACTTTTGGGGCGCAGGATTTAACGAAATCTGGGGTGATTTGTGGTTTGTAAGTGAGGGGTTGGAGCAAAAATACATGCAGCTCCATTGCAAAACCAATAGGTACCCAATAGGTAAACTAAGATGAATTGTCGAAAATGCACCATCTGTGGATCATTTCCTGAGGAAACCACGTTTTTTTCACATCTATGTTATGTTAGTCTACCTCAGGCTACATGATAGTGATTCTCCAGTGTGTTAAGTCCTGGTGATAGTTGGAAACTACTCAAACATGCTGCCTATTGCATATAGTACAGAGGGTCATCGTCCAAAGCCACATTTTTTGGAAAAATAATGAATGCCATGTCTGAAATCTCTTTCTGTTGACGAATTCGGATCTTTAACAAGCCAGGAGGTTAGACCTCACAGGAGCGACCATAAGGGGTTGTGGGCCAGTGCTCACAAGGTAGGAACTGAGAACGTTCCATCATCTCCTCAACTCAAAAAGACCGAAGAATGGCCCATTTCTAGCGGGAAGTAGTCTTCCAACGTGCAACTCATAGCTGGAACCGAATATGTCAATTGAGCAGTGCTCAAAATCCCTCTGTCATTCCATTGAATCCTGGTTGGTTTATAGGGATTCCCTTATTGGATTAGTATAATCCCCAATATATTAGGTAGTATAATCCCCGATAATCATCAACCAGCAGGGGTTTTGAACACTGCTCAATTCTCAAAACACCCAGGCCACCCTAAAGTCTCAAATAATCATTGAAGAAATATCAATTCACGAAAAAAAAAATGCATTTAAAAGTAAAACACCCAGAACTAACATTAACTAACTATCAATTCCATCCCCATCACTTTCATTAAAACAGAAAAACTAGTAAGGACCTGAACTGCATGGCAAAATCCCCATTTATAAGACGTGTTTAGCTTTTACTCAAAAAAACTCGGGACCTAGACCCGCGAAATCCCCACGCCGGGGCGCTGCTGGTCGACCATAGTGAGCCCTGGGGAGGCATCCACCACCCAGCCTAAGCCCAAGCCACCTGGCGACGGGAAATCCTCGGGGGAAAATCCTCAATGCGGAAAGATGAAATAAGTGGAAATATATCTAGAGAACTTTGGGCAATCTGGGAAATCCTTATAGATGAATATCTCTAATTTGGAAAAATATCTGTTTGTCTTGGTGGCGTTGTGGTAAACCCACATCAAAGCACTGATTTCTTGCGGCTTTGGAAATAGATTCGCCAACCTGAAAAGCTCGGAGATTTTGGGATTCCCCTTACATTCACCACGCCAGTGATGACGTGGGATACTAAACGGATGCACTTTAAACCCTTGGATATATCTGGGATAACAATGTTCAGCCCCAAACTCATCGTGTTTTTGCATAGTTTCTACGCACTTTAGGTATTCACCAAGGATTTCACATATTTTCACAAAAATGTAAATGTCGTTCTGTATATATATATATATAACATTGTATAACATGTATATGCATACATAAATAATATGCATGTATGTGTATATAGAAAGAGAGAGAGAGAGAGGACAGGCCAAATTCAAGTGATATGGAAATTGGAAAGTGTCTACCAAGTGAGTGATTCTCGCTTCCCAGTGGCGCCTGTTAATCATGGTTGAATCTCCATGGGTTTGCTGTTTTTTTATCCCCATGATATCCCCATTTGATAGGTAATCTAAACCAAAAAACAAATATGCCACTTATATCCGCAAAAAAAATGTTTCAATCTTCCAACATTCCCCAATTTCCCCAATGATTTATGCTCACTATTGTTTAATTCTCCCCAGTTGTTCTTCTGTTTGATCTCAAAGGCAAGCAAAGTAATATAGACATATATATATATGTGTATATATATATATATATACAAATATATATATATATATATACAAATATATATATATGTACATATATATATATATTCCATTATGTCCCAAGTATATCAATCCCCACTATTCTTGCTTCCATTCCACATTGTTCTCAGGTTTCCATAAGTCTAACATGAGCTATTAAAAGAAAATACTTTGCTTCGAGTGATCCCCACCATGACACTTTATTTGGCATATAGTGTGATACAGATTTTGACATTCTTTCTGGCACAACTTTCTGGCAGGGAAGANACTTTATTTGGCATATAGTGTGATACAGATTTTGACATTCTTTCTGGCACAACTTTCTGGCAGGGAAGAGGAGGAGAGGACAACTCTGATGAAATCTAGAGACCGAAGGTCCCTAGATTTCATCAGAGTTGTCCTCTCCTCTTCCTCTTGGCATTCTATCTGACATTCTCTCTGACATATGCTCTGGCATTCTATCTGGCATTCTATCTGGCATTCTTTCTGGCATTCTATCTGACATTCTATCTGGCATTCTTTCTGGCATTCTATCTGGCATTCTTTCTGGCATTCTTGCGACATTCTTTCTGGCATTCTACCTGGCATTCTTTCTGGCATTCTTTCTGGCATTCTATCTGGCATTCTTTCTGGCATTCTTTCTGGGATCTGGCAGTCGCGCTTGAAGTCCGGCAGTGCCCACTGGGATCTGGCAGTCGCAGCTGAAGTCCGGCAGTGCCCACTGCGATCTGGCAGTCGCGGCTGAAGTCATCCAGCAGTGCCCACTGGGATCTGGCAGTTGCGGCTGAAGTCATCCAGCAGTGCCCACTGGGATCTGGCAGTCGCAGCTGAAGTCCGGCAGTGCCCACTGGGATCTGGCAGTCGCAGCTGAAGCCCGGCAGTGCCCACTGCGATCTGGCAGTCGCGGCTGAAGTCCGGCAGTGCCCACTGGGATCTGGCAGTCGCGGCTGAAGTCCGGCAGTGCCCACTGCGCTCTGGCAGTCGCGGCTGAAGTCCTGCAGTGCCCACTGCGATCTGGCGGTCGCGGCTGAAGTCCGGCCGTGCCCGCTGGGATCTGGCAGTCGCGGCTGACGTCCGGCCGTGCCCACTGGGATCTGGAGCTGGCAGATGAAGTCCGGCAGTGCCCACGGCGATCTGGAGGTGGCAGATGCAATCCGGCAAAGCCAACTGAGCTCTGGGGCTGGCGAGAAGGCGGAGGAGGAGGAACAGGAGGAGGAGGAAGACGAGGAGAAGGAGGAGGAGGAGGAGGAGGAGGCGGAAGGACAGCTCTGATAAAATCTAACAACCCTCACCTGGCAGGTGGGGAACTATCCCATCTCATGACATTTTGGTTGGTTGAAAACGGTTTCCCTACTATGGCTTATCACAATCCCCAATAAATAGCTAAAATAAGTCCCTAGTTCTTAACCAATCAATCATCATTGATCAATGAATTCACCATATGATACCCTCTGGTAAACTAACATAGTTATTGAAAATGGTCATTTATAGTGGATCTTCCCATTAAGCATGGTGCTTTTCCATAGTTATGTTAGTTTACCAGAGGGTATGTTTGATGGTGTTTCAACCACTCTCTAATCCCTGTACATGATGATTAAATCACCGGCCAAAGATCTTCAATGATGATTACCCTCTGGTATTGCCTAACATAACTATGGAAAATCACCATGCTTAATGGGAAAATCCACTATAAATTGTCATGTTCAATAGCTAACTGTTAGTTTACCAGAGGGTATAAATGATGATTTTTGACCCCACGAATCCCCTATGGTGATTAAATATTCATATCATATCCCTTGTATAAATGTTTATTCACTGCTTAATGTTAGTATCCGATCATAGATATATCATCAGTCACTAATAGATGGTGAATAATTCCTAAATAAAGACCCTAAATGAGTATATCCAAATATTGATTCCAATGATTCTACAGTATCCAAACCATTCTTAATCATCATAAACCATTATTAATCATCATTAACCATTATTAATCATCATTAACCATTGCTAACCATTAAGTAGCCATTAATCAACCATTATTATCCCCCTATCCCCATATAACCCCTATAAAATCCTCTATATTTTTCATGAACAGAACCGGTCGTCACAACAACAAATCTTCCGCCAGCGCGACGCAGTCTCGCCATCATCAACTGGAACCTCGGCTCCCACCAGCTGCCGATGCAGTGTCCAGAGAAATGTGGGGATTCCAATGGAGATGTGGTGGTTCAATGGGGATACATATGGGATATATATATATATGTATATTTATATATGTGTATATTTATATATGTATATTTGTATATATATATATATATATATGTATATTTGTGTATATATATATATATGTATATTTGTGTATATATATATATATATATTTATGTATATTTTTTGTATATATATATATATATGTATGTGTATATATATATATGTATCTTTATATATGTGTATATTTATATATGTATATGTGTATATATATATATATGTATATTTGTGTATATATATGAATATTTGTGTATATATATATACATATATTTATGTATATATTATTGTATATATATATATGTATGTTTATATATACATATATGTATATTTATATATGTGTATATTTATATATGTATATTTGTATATATATATATGTATATTTGTATATATATATATATATGTATATTTGTAGATATATGTATATTTGTAGATATATGTATATATCTATGTATATTTGTATATATATATATATGTATGTATATTTGTATATATATATGTATATTTGTATATATACATATACATATGTATATATATACAT
Source organism: Symbiodinium sp. clade C Y103 (assembly GCA_003297045.1). NCBI lineage: Eukaryota > Dinophyceae > Suessiales > Symbiodiniaceae > Cladocopium > Cladocopium sp. clade C. The sequence goes on along the minus strand of BGPT01000162.1, from coordinate 396,414 downwards.
ATATATATATACATGTATATGTATATGTATATATATATATACAGTTGAATCCATTCTAAGATGTGGATATATGTATATGTACTGCGATATAGTGGGATTTAATGTATTTATTGGAATTTGATGATGTATAAATATGTGTGTGTGTACTGTAAATATATATATATGTGTGTGTATACTGGGGTATAATATATGTATAAATATATATATATACAGTATACGTATTGGTGATTATATATACATATTGGGATGTATAATCAACCATGTTGGAGTTTGGTGCCTGAAAATGGGGTACCCCTGAATTTTGATGGTTTAGAAAATCATTGTCCTAACATTAAAATGGCCGTAAAATGTGGGTGTGTACCTACTTCATGGACAAACTCAAATCATTACATCCCAAAAACAAAATAGCATGTCTCCCCATATTAGTCCTTCTTGTGGCATGATTTCCAAGAGTAAAACCAGCGTCCAAATATCATGTACTGTAACTGGAACTGATATGGTACTAACAATTCAACTTTTGACCATGGCACATAAGATTATGTACAAACAAACATCGGGTAGACTCACAAAGTTTCGGTCAAAAAATCGTCAGAGCCATCTCAAAGTGGGGGTTGATAAAATTGAGCCATATTCATGTGATTCATATACATTTATACGTGCATATAAATATATATATATATACATATATATATATGTGATATACATGTATATATGTATATATGTATATGATATATATATATATATTGATATATATTGATATTATATATATATATATATATCAATATATATATATATATCATATACATATATACATATATATATATACATATATATATATATATATATGAATATTGTATATTGTATATTGTATATTGTATATTGTATATTGTATATTGTATATTGTATATTGTATATATGATACGTCTATTTAAATACGCACCTATTATATATCATTATATATCTATATATCATGTCCAGTCTTCCAACCCACAGAATTTCAACAAGCTCCCATGGCACGTCCATGTCATTGCCTAGATACTCCTCCTGGTCAATCTTGGGTTTGCGATGGTAGAAATTCACCGCAGCAAAGCGGATCCCCGACGCCGCGTTCGCGTTCCTTGAGAAGTGGACGAATCGGCGATGGACTCATTGATCCGCTGGGCAAAGACAAGGGACCCGCAAGAAAAAAGATAGAAGTATGGCCCAAATAGGACCCATGCAAGTTCAATGGATTTCCAAAGGGGTTGGTAAATGTCCTACTTGTTCATATCACCCAAGAAAACAGCGAAAAAACCTCTCCAACAGATAGGTTTTTTTCAAGTGATGTGACCAAAATCCTGAAAGCGGGGCATAAATCCCAACCTTTGTAATATCCAGTTACATACCATCTAGCCTCTGGTAAACTGGCATGACCATTGAAACTCACCATTTTCAAAGGTAAATCATCGAACTAAATGAACCATAGCCATTGCCAGTTTCGATTTCCAATCAGATAGAAGCCGTTTCTTTCCCCACTTGTGCAGGCCCTTCCGCTTCAAAGCGGCGGTGAAAATGCTATGTCCATATATGTCTATGGTTTGAAGTAGACATGCGGCTTGACTGGGATCAACAGCATGTTCACTATCACTACCCTTAGGGTTGCAATGGTTTAAGCATGAAATTCATGGTGAACTAGTTACTAGTTTTTAAGAAGTTGTAGAAGTTCTAAGACTAAGATGTACTGTACTAAGTAGATCTAAGTAATGTGATTTGTTCAGTGTGTGCCACCTCGGAGAGCCCCACGGGTTTGTCAGTGGATTGGTTTAACCAGAAATTTTCCCAACTGGAAACCCCCATATCTCAAAGAAGAAACCATGGTTTCTGGATGTTTCCGGTTTCTATGTTCCCGGGTTCTATGCTCTCTTAAACCAATCCATTGACTATGGATCCAAGTACCTTCTGATAAAGTGTTCGTGGTATGATTTGGGGGGCTAAGTCTCCTCTCAAGCAATATCTGGATCCATAGGGCATTACAGTATATAGGATGAAACATGATGATCAGTTTGCCATCTTCAATTTCAGGACAATCAGAATTGGTTCAAAATGGAGGTCGCAAATTTGAGAATCCCACCATGATTTTTATGAGATTGCCCCGATATTTTGAAAACATACAATTTCAAGACAAAACCCGTAGAAATCTCAGAAAATTACAGGAACATGTTTAGTTTATCAAGAGATCAAGAGATTCAGCCTAGATTTTCCCATTACTTTCGGCCAAACTCGACCGTCTGAATATCGGGTACTCCAAACTAAAAAAGCTAGGTTTATCTTCAGTTTCCCCAATGAATATTCATTCATCTAGTGATGCTGGGGTACCTTTACCCCAATTTTGAAACAGACCCAAATTAGCAGTATTCAAAACCCACTGTCATTCCTTTTTGTTGGCTGGTAACATTCCCACAAAGGATAAAGATAATTCTTATATATCAAGGGTAGTGAAACCCCCGAACTAATCATCAACCATCATTTATCAGTTAAATTCACTTATATCCTCATATTTTGATGCTTAAAACCCTATTGAAATCCCCGAGAAAATCATCAACCAACAGTTGAACCCAACCAGGCGCTTGAAAACAAGTCGAGTCTCTTGCACTGAAATTCCAGGGTCCAGTTGTAGGTCCCATTGGCCGCAACCCCCACGTCCACCACAGTGTTCGCTATATCCTCCAACGGGCAACGTTTGACCTTTGAGGGAACGTTCAACTATTCCTTCCAACACATTTGATCCAACTCCAAGGTTTGAAGAAACATGTATATATATATATATGTATAGCGAAAAAAACAAAAAAAAACTTAGAACTTCATTACAAAAAATCTTGTAGGTACGAACCCTCTACTTAGAACGTTTGGAGCCGAACAGGGAGACCCCGTTCTAAATGATATAGAACCCATCATGATATAGAACCCATCATGATACATGTATATATATACGTATATATTATATCGATCTATCTATCTATCTATCTATCTATCTATCTAGCTATCTATCTATCTATCTATCTATCTATCTGTCAGTGTGTCTATCTATCTGTCAGTCTGTCTATCTGTCTATCTATCTATCTTTCTTTCTATCTATCTATCGCTCTATCTCTCTACCCATAGATGTGTGTGAATGAATATTGATGTAATAGCAAACTCAAAACTCATCAGCGCTAAACCCAAAAATGCAGCGGATGTCCAAAATGTGCATAGATAGGTTGTGGGATTCTTACTTAGAACCCTTGAACCCCAAAACTAATGTATATTCATCCATATTATCATCAATACTATGCATACATTGGCAACATCTGTAGCGGATGTCCAAAATGTGTATAGATAGGTGGTGGGATTCTTACTTAGAACCCTTGGGAACCCCTGCTGGGATTCCCCAACTAACGCATATTCACCCATATTATCATCAATATTACGTATACATTGGAAACATCTGTAGCGGATGTCCAAAATGTGCATAGATAGGTGGTGGGAGTCTTACTTACATCAGTGTGAACCCAAAAAAGTAACGTATATTCATCCATATTATCATCAATATTATGTGTACATTGGAAACATCTGTAGCGGATGTCCAAAATGTGCATTGATAGGTGGTGGGATTCCTACTAAGAACCCGTGTGAACTCTAAAACCCTCTACTCAGAACGTGTACGTTCTAAGTAGTGATGGAAAAAAGGACTTAGAACGTGTTGCAAAACGAAGGTTCTAAGTTCGTGTCCGTCCACGTGGTGTTCATACCATTACATTTAATATTCAGAGGTTTCCTAAAATAAGGGCAAATCATCCGAAAATAGACCATTTCAGTGTTGAAATCAATGATTTGGGGGACCCCCATCTTTAAAAAAAAACATGTATGTTGGCATGAAAGCAACATATATATCTGCAAACTATCTGCGACGCGTTGCAGAAGTCTGAACTGGTATTGTGAGTTGTGGTTCCTTTCGGCGGGGTCAGATGTGAGTCGAAGTACACTGTGCCATGTCCATTCCATGGTAGGAAGTCTTATCGATACGGATGCTGGTCGTTGGTCTTCACACCATGATTTCAACCACATCATCATGTCAACCCCACCATCAAGTAATCGGGAAGTGAAAGTCCAGGAGCGTGTGAGTGGTGTCGCGATAGTACAATCTGTGTTTCCCCGGGCGAGCGCCTCGATCTAGGAAAGCTGCCGACAACAAGCGCACGAGACTGGAGCAAAAACTCGATTTGCCGTTGAACATGTTAAAAAATTGGTTGTATCGGAGCACATTTGGAAGATGAGGTCGGAAAAAAGCGCACGAGACTGCAGCAAGAGCTGATTTCACAAAAAAAAATGCTGAAAAACTGAAGGGATCGGACATAGAGATACATAGAGATACATAGAGATACATAGAGATACATAGAGATACATAGAGATACATAGAGATACATAGAGATACATAGAGATACATATACAGTAGAGATACATTAGAGATACATTAGAGATACATAGAGATACATAGAGATACATAGAGATACATAGAGATACATAGATTTGCATAGATTTTAGATATGCATAGATATCCGGATAGTACATACAAAGGTGTGTACACTTACATAGACGTCGATATGTCCAAACTTGTGCCCGTATGCGGCATGCGCATGAGAAAAAACTGTATGCAGTATAGTGTATATATATATATCATTTTGAATTCATCAGTGTGTTCTCACTGGAAGGGAAGGGGAATAAGTAACAATCCAGCAGATCCAGCTGGGTGACATTGTGATAGGTGAATGGTTTCTTCCCATGATGCGTGTTCTTTTCGCAGCTTCTGAGAAACGCAAGCAGATATGGAGGTTTCCTAAAATTAGGGGTACCCCCAAATCATCCATTTTAACAGGATTTTCCAATATAAACCATCATTCTTTGGGTACCCCCAATTTAGGAAACCCCCATATGTGGATGGCATGATCTACCACTCATCTTCCCAGCCGTGGCCCGGTTGCCCTTGGAGCTCTTTGTTTGTTGAGAGCCGGTGCCCGCATCTTTTGTTGTCACTGGAAACGTTTTTTTCAAAACAACACTTTGACCCACAAACAAACCGCGTAGAGTTTGTTTAAACCACTCTGGCTGATGATTTTCTTTATTCTCTTGGCTGAGTCGTCATAAACTTTAAAAAAATAACATGTTATACATTTGTGTCAAATTGGAAATATTGAATATGTCTATAACATTTGTTGGAAAAAAAAAATACAAACTCAAACCCACAAGGTAAATTCTTTGCACGACAGCGCAAGCAGAATTTCAGCCATTTGCGCTGCGCAAACGGGACGCCACTGGTGCGAAGTCGCCAAAGTGGATCCGAAGTCGATCAGCTTCACTGATCTTGTTCCGTTGCCTGCCCTTGTGGTTCCATTCCTTCATTCCTTTATGTATTCATACATATGTATACAATTATTCATATATATATATATATACATATATATATAATCATATAGATTCATTTGTTCCTTCGTTCATTCATTCATTTCATTCATTCATTCATTCATTCATTCATTTCATTTCATTTCATTTCATTTCATTTCATTTCATTTCATTCATTTCATTCATTTCATTCATTTCATTCATTTCATTCATTTCATTCATT